>VZRR01005502.1:0-258116 GCA_013398015.1 Oreocharis arfaki
GGGGTGACTGCGGGGTGCACAGGCAGAGCCCCCCCTCGTGCTCTTCTCCGGCGGGAGAGGGGCCCCCCGAGGGCTGGGTTTGCCCCCCATCCTCGAGGGCTGGGTCCGCAGCCCCCCAGGGCCGGATCTGCCCCGGCGGTGTTTGCCCCGCTCCCCCTTTGCCCCAGGGCTCCGGCGGAGCCCCCAGGGCACGGCGGTGCCGGTCCCGTCCTTCTCCCCCGCGCTCTCCCTCTCTTCCCTCTCTCTCCTTCTCATTTGAATAATGTCTAATTCGGGGAGGTTTATATTATTGAAATGGCCGCCCGGCTTTCCCCGCCTCTCATGTTTAGTAATTCAGACCTTTAATAACAGCCACTCAGAGCCCAACGCCGTGTTTATATTTTACATTCGCCCCATGTGCTTTTGTGGTTCAATATGATTCTTCTTTCTCGCTCTCTCGCTTTTTTTTTTTAAATTTTCTTGGCAAACCCACAGGGCCCCGAGATCAAACCCAGGCTGTGTGAAGAGAGGAGGGGGAGAACCAGGCCCTGGCTCCTCTGGCAAGCACCTAGGCCTCACTCTGCTGCTTGATTTATTTACTAATAACCAAAATGACCCCCCCCATCTCCACTCCACCCCTGCCAGCAAAAACAAAACCCTCCTGGGGCTTGAGCAGCATCAGATCTGCTCATAGATTCTCAAACACTCATGTCTTTTAAATAAGGAGCTTATTTTTAATTTATAGCAACTCAAGACTGTAAAGCTGTTCCTTTCATATCTGCTTTTCAGAGGCTTGGGCATTTTTGGTCCCTTTGTCCTTGATTCTTTTCCTTAAAGGAGAGTTGCTTCTAATTTACGTTTCCTGGCACTGAGAGAGCTATAGAAGACACACTCAAAATCTGAACAGCTTTCCTCCTCCCTCTGAACACAAACAGAATTGAATACATTGAAGATAATCTTATTCACCTTCTTTTTGCTTAATGTGGATGAGGTTTAACAGTGCAGTGTGTCAGATGCTTTTGTCACTGCTTGTATCTTTGACTGTTCTGGGTTGAGGGTTTTTTTTTTTTCTCTTTCATTTAGATTTGGCTTTCAAGACAGAAGATACCACTAGGCAGTACAGGGTCTAGAAAGGAAGATAAGTTTTCTGTGATTGTGTCATAAGAATGCCAAGTGAAAATTGAAATTAATCCTCTTAAATTGTCTGGAGTAATTCAGTTTTAAACCAGATATTAGTCTACTTAGAAATAAAACAAATGGGCTACTTGATTAGGGGGAGGCAGTAATTTAAAATAGAAAATATTTATGCAGGGATGGGTTTCAAATAAAACTGTGTAGGTTTTCATTAGTGACCATTGTTTTCACCCTGTGGAGAAAAAGGACAGAACAGCAGGGTACTTCAGAGTAGCAGTGCCAGATTAGCATGTAAACATCTCTGAAACACTACTAGGGAGAGAGTTCACGTGCAAGTGCAGATGGCATATTTCGTAGTTTGGTTCTAAATTTAATTTGTCACAAAATACTGCACTGCAGCTAATGAAAAGCATTTTGATTTAAAAAATAACGACTCAGATTATTTGTCCTTTTTTCTTCACCCTCGGCAAAGACAGGCCTTGAATACTAGAAGGGAAAAAAAAAAAAAGCTGTAGAAGCTGTAATGAGACTGTTCAGGTGACTGACTGTTTCACAGACCAACAGCACAAGGCTGGCTGGACAAAAAGCAGTAATATGATTTCATGCCTTAAATAGCATATGTTTTTGCACTCGCTTCACAAGATGTGGTCAAGCCGATGATGTCATTGGCCAGAGGACAAGGTGCAGTTAATTTGATTTATTGACCTGGGGTGAGGTGTAGCACTGAAACCTTCTCATAGGGAAACCATTTATCTGAGGACAATTTCCTTTATAGCAGCAATTTAACCACTGCTGAGACTGTAGATATTTTATCCAGCATGATAAAAATGTACATTGCATCTTGCAAACAAAATTTCTTTGTCGCTGGCGTTTTAGTAATTTTTATAGAATGGAATACTGGACAGTGGCCTTGCGCAGTCTTGTGGCTGAACTGGGGTTTGTAACTCTGAATTCAGGTGTTTACATGCCAAAATACAGATGTATTTCTCTCAAACATGTATCTGTGTGCCTGTGTTGCAGCTTGAAATTTTACTGGAATGTGCTGGGGATAGAAATGTGTCTTCACTAGTGAAGGCCGTAGGCAACATGTTAGCGTAATGCACCTTTTCCCAAACCTGGCATCACCTTCACTTGTCAGAAGGTGCCCAGACTACTGTGTGGCTATTACTGCTCAGTCTTTAGGTTTTTTCTGAGTCTCAGACTTTTGTGTTACTTTGTCACAGGTAGGTGTCAGATTTTAAGCTGCTCCTTGGACCATCTTTGTGTGTGTGTTGGGTCAGAGAGTAAAATAAACTTTTTTCTTTTCTATGGTCTACCTCCTGCGGTGACAATGGAGGGTTGTGCTACTGTTACAGTGCTTCCTAATTTTTATCAGGAGATTATACTCTATTTTGGCTGTCTTTTCAGCTATTAATTTATTAGAGACAGAAGGTGGTGTCCTCCTGTGAAATAGTACCACTGCCTGATTACATCTCTTCAATTATTAAGGTGATGCTGCATTTTTATCTTTTCTTTTTTTTCTTCTTTTTTTTCAAAACTGACCAAAACTTAGAAGTCTGACAGCTGGATGGAAAACAGGCCAAGTTATGCCAATAGCCTTGCTGCTGCATGTGGAGCAGAATTGGGAAGGTGTGTGTCAGGATGGTTTTAAAGCTAGAAGAGCTACAGCTTCCCGGAAGGAAGGGGGGGAAATGAAATCTAAGCTTCCCACCCTGTCATTTAAAGAGGATAAAAAATCTCAGGTTTGCTGTCACTATCAATTTCTCCAAGATTAGCCTGCAGCTGTAATTCAAGCAGTAAATGTTAATCCGGGCTCCCTGATGCTGGATGTGGATACCTTGAGAGTGTTTGTCTTGGCCAGCGACGGTGGTGATGTCTGGAGGTGCCTCACTTGATGGGATCGGTGAGGTTGCCTTCACCTTGGTCTGTCTGTTAAGGCCAAGGAAGCACCAACATAATCTGTGTTGGGAGTCCCTTGTCTGTGAAGAAGTGCTGTTCCTACTTCAGCTTGATCATAATAATTTATTGCCCAGAAAAACGAGGTTTGGAATACCTTTGTCACTGAAATAATAGTTGTCAGATTCCAAGTGGTAAATTCTGCATTTAGAGTAGCACACTTCTGCTGTTTTCCTTATATCCAGATACGTGAGGATGCAAAGAGTTCTGGGGTAAATGCTCTGCTCATGCTGTCCAGGATGTTTTGATTGGGTTGTTTTGTCATCCAGTTTCTTTCTGTTTAATAGGGTGCAAGTTCCTCCTAGACAGGTTTGTTTACTCTCCTGGTTCTCTGGCAAATTTGCAGTAGTTTTTCATAGCATGCACTAAGTTTTCGTTTGCTTTCCTTAAATTTTGACTCCTGTGGAGTTCAAGATTTCAAAACAGGTTGCAGCATCCTTTTCTATTCCTCTTAAACTCTTGTTGCCCTCAGGACAATAATCTTGATGCGTCTATTTTATACAGCTGACAATTAGGCAGCCTCTGCTCCTTGCACTTACATCTTTATTATTTTTATCTTGAGAGAATCAGTGACAGTCCTGGCAAATGACTGTCTTTTTTGACATACGTATTTTGAGTCTCGGTGACAAAGCTGTTGTCAAAAGGTGGTGTTGAACAAAATTAAGGATGACTTGAGCGTCCCAAATGTGATGTGCTTGGCGGTGCTTAAGCTGGAATGTGAATGAAAGACTATCTCGAGTTGCTGGATAGACTTACAGTGCTGGCTGTTCACTGCTGCAGAGATTTGCTTCTGTGTTAACAAATCCCCCCCTTTTCCAAATGTGCTTCATTGTTATACAGAGCAAGTTAAGTGTGGGAATTGTTGGGCTAAGTGTAGGAGACAAATTTAAGGGAAGATACTGGTCTTGGTTAGGGTGTATTAAATAACTGCTGGCATTTCACATGAAACGATTTGACAATGCTAATCTGAGGGAAAAAGAATCCATAGATGTATTTTCCTTTCTGTAGCTCTTTGCATTAAATTTCTTGAATTGTGTGAATAGGCCCTCATGCTGCTTCGTGTGCCCTTATTTTTCTCTATAGAAAAGGAAATAATTACTTAAGATCTCAGTATTATTCCTTTCCCTAGTTTCTTATTTCAGAACTATGTAGGAAATAGCCACATTTGTTAACTGTGTTATATATGTGAGCTTTATAATGCATTAGAAAGTCTTTGCAAAAGGAGCTTTTTATAGACTGCTACTGACTAATTGAATTAGTTTAGGGTTAATAACACAGTTGAGTGATGAAGTGTTGGTTTGGTGTGGAGGATTTACTGGGTTCCAATCCTGAGTTTGTCACCAATTCTGCTTGCTTTGCTGTTATGGGCTAAATCTGTGTAATGGGAATTATAGAGCACATTTTCACAGGGGTGTTGCTGGGGAAAAAAATTAGCTAACGTTTTCTAGTATCTCTAAAGGTAAGAGGGCTGTGATTCTTCAGCTTTTGTGTGTGATCATCCGGGCTTGTGCCCAGGTTGAGCTGTGCCGAGGATGTTTCAGTGCTGGCACTGTTGGCACACTCCCGTCAGCGATGAAGGCCTCCCGTTGTAGAGGCACAGATTACTGTCAGTTCTAACTATGGTGCGATGCAGATCTGCTCCAGGGTATGCGGTTCAGTGACAGCTTAAATCAGCCCCAGCCTGTCCTCATCTCCCTGTGTGTTCCTGCCGCCTTCCCTGCCCTGGTGCAGATGCTTGCTGGATTCCTTTGCTGAGCTAGTTCAGGGAATTAAATTGGCAGAAAACAAGCCTCGCCAAAAATAATGAATAGTTTTTTTGTTGGTTTAGCTCTTTGAACTGGCTTACAATGAGATTAGACAAATAGCGGTACCAATCAACTAAGGGAACAAGAAGCACACGTGTTGACCCAAGTCTTCTCATAATTTCATTCTATCTCATGGCTTTTCTGTTGGCATGAATGGGGAGTCATGCTCTCAGCCGTGTGATCCTACCTCTTACTTGGCACCTGTCCTAGCACTTAGCTGGATTCCAGGATGCTCCAGGTTAACTTGCTAACCTGGTGGAAAACTAGCCCCAGATCGTTTTACGTCTTTGCTTTATGAAGTTGGCTCCACAAAGACCTTCAAGTGCAGGAAAGGGGGCAGAAAGAACCATGTGAGTGGAAGTGGAGGAAGGGGAAAGAAGGAAGGGAAAGGAAGCTTCCTCTTCTCAAAAGCAGCAGCAAGTATTCTGGTCAGCTTAGTTCTACAGCTTTGCTTTTAGATTGATATAAACCACTGTGAAACCACAGTTGATTGAATTGATGAGCTGAACTTTGATTTAAAATGGTACTGGCCAAAGGGAAGCAATGGGAATGTTCAGCTGTGGGCACTATGCTGGACCTTCTGTTTTAGCAGTAGGCTGTACGTAGATTATGGAAGCCAGAGATGAAACTTCACCTAAGTGGAATAGTAGCTTGGAAACGAATAGATGCTGAAAATTTGGTGTGGTTTGTGCTGTCATAGATATGATTGCATTAGTGGTAGCAAGGGCAGAAACTCCAATAAAAATAGTGGATGAGACCGTTAAGTGGCTCCCATTATTTTAGTGCTGCTTACAGTGAGACACGTCTCTAAAAAGGACTGTGGCTTTAAAGGACATATTGACAAAAGTACTTGGGAAATTACAGACACCATTACTTCTGCTAAATTTTGGACTGACATCCTTGTAAAGCAACCTTAAAAAAACCCCCACCAAACCCAAGCATAAGTGCTTCAGCCATTTAATACGATCGCTCTGAGGCAGATTTATCTTTTCTATAAATTGTAATATTGTGACAAGAAACCTTTTGCTCATCATTCCTTTTATTTTTTTCTTCCCAGAAATCTGATTTGGCTGTATAGAGATGAAGTAGCATATATAGCATGTTTGACACTGTATGACAGGGCATGAAGCTTTGGAAAAGGAAGATATGAACATCTGAGTTACTGAAATAGTAAATATAGTTGGAGATTTAAAAATAAGTGTAGAAAAACCTGTTGAATCAGGCTGGAGGTGTAGCTTGCTTCTTTTTCCCCCCTCCTTTTCTTTGAGGGCTGGTTGGAAGTCACCATCTTTTTTGCAGTGAGCTCCTTCGCTGTTTGTTCTCTTTGTCCTTTCGATGATTCAGTTTTATTTGAAAAATACCATGTGACTTAGTAATTTGTGCCTGACCATGCCAGTGTGAAGTTGTGGCTTTATACTACTTGGATGCAGCAGAGGGAGAGGAGTGTACAGTGAATACAGGTAGAAATGATTCAGATGTTTGAATCGCTCATTTCTACATTATTAGTTAATACAGTCTACTGAATGGGAAATGAGATTCAAGTTTCTTTCAGGAATTCTGTTGGCAAAGATTCATTTCTAAGTATTCATAATTTCGTTTCTTACCTGCTGATCTTTAGTAGGTTATTGCTTTTATTTGAATTTTCAAATGTAAGTTTAAATTGATACTTGAATTTTTCTAAGGCTGCAGCGAGGGGTATGCCGGTAAATGCTGCCTCCCCTCCCTAGCAGCTCCTCTGGGAGCGTTTCCCGCCCCGTCCTCCGATGCATGTACACACACCTGCATGCACATTTGCTTTGGAAAGAGTAACAGAGAGCTTGGACTGGGGACAGCTTCTTCTAGCTCTGATTGTAGTAGTAGAAGGACCTTGCTGTTTCTGATTGTTGGCGTTTCCTGTTCTGCTGCATCTCTTAGTAGGTATTTCCATTTGGGTACTCTCTAATCCGTTTCAATTAAAATCAGCAGAGTTATTACAGGCTGTGATCTGAATTGCCTAAAGTAGCCCAGATTATTCAGGTTGAAACCTGTGAGGGAGGGATCCTTGGAGTTGCTTTGTCATCACACCTGAGGGTACAGTTCATGTTACACTTAATCCAATTTGAGGGTGGGCTGCTGCCCAAAAGAAGAGAGGACATAAGCATGGTAAGTATTTGCCCATGGCTCTATGGACTGTTGTCCCTTTGGACAGAAACTCTGTAAAGCTCTATCCTGGCTCCTTGCAGAAACGTGTTGGGATTATATGAGGAGGCTGGAGGTAGGAGAGCAAAGGGAACAGTAGCTTTCCACTTGTAACATTTGTTTCTGAATGAGAGTATCTGTTTGCTGTGTTGGAAAGGTGTGGCCCTTTTCGGGTATAACCGACTTTGCAGTGATACTTTCCAGTTTTTAATGAAACTATGTTGATCTGAACTATACGATTTAAATTGTTGCGTTTCCAGTATCCCAAGTGAAGCATGCAACTTACAAGTCATTTCCCTAAAATGGACTTTGTAATAAGAACATCTTTACGTGCTTTTCATTTCAGTCCCAATACAGATATTTTAGGCAGCAAAGTTAGCTAAACTTGGGAGTTTAGGAGTATCTTTTGAAACAGTGGAGAACTTCTGCATATTTAGTCTGAGGTTTAGTAGCTTCTGACTTCAAACCAGTCACAGTGTGTCACACATCACAGCTTGAATCTCTTCATCACTAACCTTAGTTCAACTCCTGGTTTCCTGCCGGGATGGCTTTGCTTTGGTTGGGATGGATGTGCCAAGGTAAGGAAGAGAAGACATCAGCTGCCAGGCTGCACTGCTGCCCATGAACCCTGGCCAGCCACTGTCCTAGACAAACATGGCCAAGTAGCAGTGGTTGTAAGACAGGCTTCTGGTAGAAGTTCTCATGTGAGAACACATCAGGTGGAAGAGTGTGAACTAGAAACCTGATTGTTTTCCAGTTTGGTTTTCCTGATTGGTTTTACACAGTTTTGCAAAAAAGCCAGTCTTCTAAAGTTGCAGAAATTTTTCATGTATCTGTTTACCCTTTTTTCAGTTTGTGCAAGGAGGTACAAAGGAGGGCTAAGCATGTTGTAAGCATGTTGTTCTTTGTTTCAGTCATGTGCTGGACTGCAACTTCTTGGCTTTTGGGAATGCAATCAAAGGAACTATGCCCATGCTTGTCATCTTTTTATACTCTTTAGTGGTTGCCTGTTATTGGAGGAGAGTCAGGTAGATCTCTGGTCAGAGCTAGGATGGTGACTTTAGTTCTCTTTCAAACAGAAAGAAAATACCGTCCCATTTATTTCCCAGTGCATCCTAATTTTTGTACCTGGCTCCTTCCCTAAAGTGTTCAGGAGCACCATGAAAGAGTTTGGGCAAGATGATGTTCCTTGTCTGCTCTGCACATTTTCAGCTCTGGGGAACAAGTGTGAGGTTGCTCCAAGGGCTTTCCTAATAATTTCTGATTCCCTACCAGGGAGCTGGAGAACTGGAAGCTACTTTCGCTCCTTTCGAAGTTTGTGCAGATAAGAGGGTGGATGTTAAAAGTTCAGCACCTCTGTTACTACTTCATGTAAAAGATCCACAACTGAGCAGATTGTCATCTCCTTGAGACCAGTTGAGGGTCTTGAGTGTGAGAATTATCTTACAGACAGGATCTGCAGAAATCTGTAGATTTTGAGTTATTTCCGGACTATTCCTTTACTCATTACGGTGGGAGACAGTGACATTGTAAAGAATATCTCCTCTCAGTTCTGAGAAATGAAAATGCTGTGTTTTATAATTTTGTGATTCAATTTGGTTTGGAACCCAGTTGCAGCGTGGGTGCATCTTATATGGCTCAGTTCAGTGGTGCATAAGGGACTGGTTCCAAATATACCAAGGTGTGAATAAAGGCCAGTGCCTCAAAACTTGCTGAGATCATGCTTTAGCCATGCCTGGTTAGGAAAAACGATTTCATTAATATCATTCTCAGCACAGTTAAAATTGAAAATGGATCCAGATACATGTTGTAACACATTTTAATGGTATCTAGAGTAAACATAACTATTTCTGAACTAAGAGCTGAATTTAGTGGATATAGCATTGTATTTAAGTGCTTTTACTCTCAAGTTTTCTGTAATTGTGGATGATGGACTCCCAACAGTGGAAAGAATTTGCTGTATGGAAGTTTCAATAAAGGCATAAGGAGTTAGAATAGTTGTTTGGCATCTTAAATTCCCTAGCCTTTCTCAACATGATTTGCTGGGGGAGAGAGGAGGGACAGGTGGTGTTTCTTTGTGTTGTGGTGTCTCTAGTCAGGTTTACAAGTGGTTTGGGCATCTCTATGGATCCTAGCAGAACATTTTCCGTTGTTCCTTCTGTTATAATAGTGATAAATGAATAAAACAAGAAAAAATACCATGTGCATTGCATATTTGCAATACCATGCAAATACATCTTTGCATTCCACTCTCTAGTATTAACATAAGCAAAAGTTAGACTTAACAGAAGGACTGCTGGGGAAGACCTTATTTTACAAGTTCATTTTAAAGTCATATAAAAAGCTTTGTAAAGTCTTGAGATAATCCATAATTTTCTGTGTGCACTCAGAGAAGACACATTAGTTGCTTAAGGGATCAATTAATCTGTCAATCTTTCAAACAGCAAAATCAACTGCAGACACGGTGGGTTTTTTTATTCCTTATTTAGCAATGATTTCATATTGTGAAAGAGATAGAAATGCTGTGTGTACTAACGAGGAAGGGAATGTCATTGCCATTTGTCCTGTGTTTGTATCACAGATAGATTTTTGAATTGTATAGTATGGACACTTAAGTTTATACTCAGTTGCAAGGAAGAGAATTCTACATTTGTGATGTAACTTGCTTGAGGTTTTATAAACTTCCTTAATTTTCTGCATTTATGGCAGTTGTTTTAACTGTATTTGGTGTATTAGGATATATGGTTGGAATCACAGTTGTATTCACCAAAGGCAGCATCTGTTCTTAAGGCTTTTAAAAACTTGTGAAAGACTGTTCATTTCCTTACGTTTCTGTGGCAGGGAGTACATTGTCACACTCCATGATTTCCTTAGAATGTGTTGTCAACTCTAATAATTTCCCAAGTACACTTCATATTGTGGAACATGAGTTAAAATTGGGATTTTTGTGGTGTCATCATTCAAGCAGTAGTCATCATTCTTGGTTATGTGAAGTAATATTACGAGAACACTGAGGACAGAAGTATATGGGATACAGCTGTCTACTAATCCTCAGTATCTGAAACTCCTGGTTTTATTGTTTGTATTCTCTGCTTTGTCCAGTGCTCGTTTGTTGAGACAGTCTTTGTAAAGAGGCTGGAGAGGGCAGGTTACTGCAGTACTTCTGGCCTTTGGTTTTGGTGTTATCAGTGTGCTTGATACCAGTAGAGAAAGTGTCCTACAAAGGCATGAAGCCAATGTGGAAATGGGCTGTTAATTGGTAGCTAGGGCAGTTTTGTTTTCTTAGAAGCTGAGAAAACCTCATCAGTGTGTACTGAAACTGTTTCCACACGCTGACTAATTACATATAGTTATGTGTAAGTGTTCTTTGGTCCAGCAATAGTTTATAGATTGCTCTTTAAGAACCATTGAGGTAGTAAATAGGTATACTTTACTATGTAGCGTGGTCTGTTTGTTAAAGTTTGTTTTGAAACAATTTCTTTGGGGTTAATCAACCCTAAGGTAGAACTGTGAAACACTGTCTGCTATTACTGACCTGCAGCTCTTGACTTTTGTACTCAGCAAGTTAATTTGAAGAAGTTCATTTTCAGATGTGCTTTCCTTCATGTGCCTTTTTAATACTGATTTATTCCAACAGATATTTCAGCTTGCAACGTCAAATGGGGCACTTGTGCATTTTATATGTAAGTGCTACTCACAAACATGATTGTGACCTGATAAATTGGCAACCGCTTCTTTTTCGTTTTTGAAGCTTTCATATTTATGAATGGGGAGGAGCTGGGAATAGCAGATCTGCCTCATGTGAAATAGGACTGTTGAGAGGAAAAGGGTTGAGGTTTTTATTTACAAGGAAGCCCTGCAGATTTGAAGCACTGTGTTTAGTCAGTGCGTGAAAAACTGCAACTGGGGTTCGAAGGCGCTGCTGGTGCACTCCTTAAACAAAAGGAGCTGTGGGTTCCGAATGTGGAATATGTTCTTTATCAGTTAGTTCTGCTGCTGTGTGACAGTTCCAGTTTGACTGTCTCTTGCTTGTTGAAATAAGAAATGGAAAATGTTGTTTACTGGAGGATTTTTGATTCTTTTTACCCTGTGTTTCATGTCTAAACTGAGTTTTGTTGTAAATAACTGCAGTCATATGCATAGGAGAGGAAGACACGAGGTGAAGAGCTACTGTACTGGAAGAATTGAAGAGCACTGGAAGAAAACCATGTTTTTTTCAATTAGACTCTTTTTATCATGTGTATCAGACCTCTTTATATGTGCTACCATGTTTAAAAAATCGCACACCAGGTGAACAAAACAAGAGATATTGAAAAAGCAGTCCACTTGCAGTAGTATCTTATTTCCTATGCTGTTGACTGGATTTTTGTTCAAATAAGAACATTTATTTTGTGGCAGCACGGGTGCACCTTGATTCTGCAGTGAAGGCAGTATTCTGTGCTTGATACTAGCTAGTTGCCATGGCAACAATTATGATGTCATGAATTCAGTACAGTGACTTCACTGCAGTGTATTTTATCTCTATTCTCAATTTTGTTCAGATCTTTCTAGCAAACCAAAAAGCACCTACATGTCATAGTATGACTCGTTTATTATGTGATTCAGCCCAAAAAGTTTGCTGTTAGGCAGGAAGAGGAGAATACATATTTTAATCACTCAGTTGTGGTGGTTTTCGTCTGAGGGAAATGTATTTTTAAAACTGAAAACGTGAGAGTAGCAGTGTCCTTTTATGTCTCTTCTACCAGAATTACTTGTTCAATCCTGGTTTGCCTTTCTTATTCCTGTATTCTATAGAAACAGGTGAAATGTTTTCTTAGTCTCTTCTCATGGATTTGTTGACCTGCAAATTGTAGCTGGAAGCTTCCTGTCCGTCAGCCTTCGGAAATGGTCAGCTGCTTTCAGCCTTCTGAGCATTTCCATTTATCACCAGGTTGTGTACCTCCATTACACAGGTAGCAGAGCTGACTGTATACTCTGTCCTCTGTTGCGTTCTGATAGTCTAAAAGAAGTGTTTAGCATTTTTTCCTATTTCTGAAAATGATACGACTTCCAAATTTAGCCCCAGTAAAAATGCCACTAAAAACACTGAGTTTGACTAGCCTGCATTTCTTTTGTTGACATAACTGTGCGTCTGTTTAGAGCTGGCTTATTGGCTTAACTCAAAGGTTGCCTGAGACTTCTGGGCCATCTGACTTTATATTATCAGTGAATAGTACAGAGTGTGTTAAAGTGGTATGCCAGGTATTTTTTGTAAGGTTTTTTTTTCCCCCTCTTGGTACATAAAAGGTTCTTCACCTTTGGCTTAGTTTGACAGAGATAGTTTCTTCATATAGATGAGGCCTAACTATGTTGTCAGTGTCCTGGAAAGCCTTTCTAGTAACAGGAGAAAATGTAGGATGTGCTGGTTTCTTCCCATGGCTTCTTGCTGTAGCACTAATTTGCATGAAATTATATTGAGCATGAAGCTGTTTGGCGAGGTTAGAATTAAACGGCCTCTTCCCCTTTTTCTTCCTCTGAAGAAAGGTGGAGATTTGAAAAGCACCCAATAGGAAAGGTGCTTCAACTGGGAGGGTGTCATGGACAGCGCATAAGGAAGATGAAAAACATAATGGGAAAAACAAAGTTGCAGTTGTTTTTTCTGCGGAAGAGAAAGAGTACCCTGTGTAGCCTGTCATTTGTGATAAACATATCACGGGAGTTGAGTTGTGACATGCTGCAACTGCAGTTAAGAATATGTGATTGAGATGTTTTT
Organism: Oreocharis arfaki; assembly: GCA_013398015.1. Taxonomy (NCBI): domain Eukaryota; kingdom Metazoa; phylum Chordata; class Aves; order Passeriformes; family Paramythiidae; genus Oreocharis; species Oreocharis arfaki. The sequence goes on from VZRR01005502.1 coordinate 12,805, forward strand.
GTTAACGAGCCGCTGACAGAACAAGCTACAAAGTACTGTCGCAGGTACTGTTGCTCCCATTACCTAAATGCAGAGGTCTTGTACTTGGAGATTTGCTGGTTTTTGTTGGTAGCAGTTGTGCTTAGTAGCTTTTCTTTAATCTGCATAAATGTGCCAGTGGTGGGGTAGCCTGTGTTAAATTCTATAAATGCTTTTTCAAAATTGTTGTCTTGTTATAATGTCTGTGCACATGGAGGGGTTTATTTTCTTAAAGAATACTGGCATGATTTGATTTGTTAAAGTTTTTGGTCTTTGTACTCCTTAGTCTAAGCCTTTGTCATTTAGGTATTGGGGTTTTTTTGGTTTGTTTCTTTCTGTTAATTTCTTTTCTAAACATGGACGTTTTCAAGATGTGATTGAACATGGAACTGAAGAATCTTATCTAGGCTTTCTTTCCCACAAAAGGTTGGACCAGGTGATTTCTCGAGGCTCCTTCCAAGCTGGGCTAGTCTAGGATTCTAGGATTGAACTGTTGGAAGGAAGAGCAGCTTTCTTGATGGCAAACTGACATAACCGTGTGTGAAAAATTACTAACTGAAAACTAACTTTTTAGTCATGTGGAGATGAGATCATTCCGTTCTCAGCAGCATTTGCATGAACGAGTGTTGCATTTAGAAAGAGTAGTATGGCAGTTAATACCAGACTTGAATATATATGGAATTTAAAGCTCTGGACTGTTGGCAATGGCAGTTCTGAAGAAGTGCAAGGGAAGTGTAGAAGTTTTTTGGGATGCTTGGGAAAAGTGATCACATCCACAGTGCTTCAGTATGTGAAAATGAAAGGAAACTTGGAATGGAAAAAGCAAAACCAAATTTCACCATGCGAGTCCCTTGTTGTGTTTTGTGAATGGATGGGCACATGGCCTGTCTGTACCAGACAGAGCAGAAAGGAGCCTGCTGCATTTTCTCAATTCAACATTTAAGAGACTGGTATGATGATGCGGTGGGGAACGACGACAAGAAAACACCCACCCCACCATTTTCTTTTAGAATTATTAAACGTGACAATGTAAACTTTCAGTGCTCTCTTTTATTCCGCTCCAAATGCTTCTGTGAGAACCAGTTATATTTTTGCCCACTGGGACTCGGAAAATAAATAAGCAAATTGGAATTGCCTCAGTTAGTGCTCTGCTTCTACTTAAAAATACAACATAAACCCAATGTAGAGCATTAGCTCCAATTTCACATTACAGGCTTTTACATGTTCTGTTTATACGGAGATGCTAAAACCAACCTTTTAAGTTATTACCAGTACTGGTAGTGCATGGAAAAATGGCAATATTGGTGAAAGTAGGGGAAAGTATTTGTCTTGCATTTCAGGATACAGAGATAGATAGTGGCTTGAGTTTTTGTTTAATTGGTCTGTAATGCTTTTAGTTTGGCACTTTTTTGGTTGCAGCTTTGAAGACTTTTCCTCTAGGTCAGCAGTTTCAGGAGGATTTCAGTGAAACAGAGTTAAAATGCTTGGCTGGATCTTGCAGTGCCTGCTTCACAGTCCAGAACCGAATTTCGTTCAGAGTTGGAGTGTGAAAGAGGAGTCAACAGAAGAAGGTGGAGGCTTGAAGGGCTGCTTGCTACTGTAGTAAGTTAGGGGGCTGGAAGGGCCAGAGAGGTGTTTCAGGGGCAGTACCTGATTAAAAGGTGAGCTTCTAAACTTTGTCCTGCTCAGGGCTCCCTTGTGACCTATTAACCTGTCCATGTGTTCATCTGTCACCTTTCTGGATATCAAGTGGCCTAACCCCCCAGTCCTTTGCTGCTTCCAGTCTGTTGGGGAAGGCTACGAACAGCATCAGAGGTAGATGTGTCTGTCCTGTCTTCTAACAAAAACTCTGTCTTTAGAGGACAGGGTTTTATTAGGTTCATAAATTGCTACATCTCCTGCAAAGACTTATATAGAAAATTCTGTGTATCACCTTTCAAAGCATGTTTGAAATTTATTGTTTTGAAAGCAATTTGGAGAATCTTCATCAGTACAGAGGGGTTGGTCTAAGCAACCATTTGTTAAAATCGTTACTGGTGAGCTTTGAATTAAAAATTTGCATTAATTAGGAGCCATGTAAAAACCTCCGTGACAAATTCATAAATGGAGATGGGTGCTTGCCCCCACAGCCAGGTCTGTGACTGGGGGTGCTGTGGGATGGGGGTGACTTGGTTATCTTGGCCTCAGCAGGCTGCCTGGTTCCCTTTTGCTGCAGCTCTGATTCAGATTACCCAGCAGTCCCCGTGCTTTGCTATGATCAAACGATACAGCCCTCACGGAAAAATGTGCTTCTCAAAGCTCTGTGTGGCTCCTGTAGCCAACTTGATCTATACAATGGGAAATAGGAAAGCCTTCTTTATCTGATTAAACAGCCGACTTTGGCATGAAATCTCCTTTTTAAAATCAACTTGCTGGAAGTGCTATGACAATAAAAATGCCTTTTTTTTTTTTTCCTCTTGTTGTGAAAGCAAAAAAATTGACTGACGCTTCCTCGTTTCATGTATTACTGCCAGAGCGTTCTCTGACATTCTTTGAGTTTAATCATCAGATGTGATACCCTGGTTGTACTTAAGCACAAAACTTTTCAGTGCTCTATTAACTGCCAGTATCTGTGGTACATTAGGGTTTCTTCATGGTGACCTCAGCTATTTTTTCTTCTTGCTTGCTATATTGGTGTTAGATGAATCCATAATGAAATGAATTATGTCTCGACAGTAACCATTAAATTACAGACATCAAATCAAATATAAATGGTGTCAGGATAAACACATTTGAGTCCTGAATTTCTCTTTAAAACAAACATAAAATTTAGGAAATAACTTTTAACACAAGTTGTATTTTAAATGTAAAATATATGCATGGTTAACAAGAAAAAGTTTGATCAAGTTGACTGTATGCATGAGGAAAAAAAAGGCAAGGTTATTGTGTACCTTTTTTTTTTAGAGAGCTCTATGAATGTGTGTATATCTAATTTGAACCTACTGAGTCTTGCCTACTGAAGCTCCCTTTGGAGTCAGTGTAGCTGATGATTCAGATGGGGAAGTTGGTCTTTATTTCCAAATAGCCGTGAAACAGTGTTCCTTGTGTATCTAGATCACCATGCATAATAAGTATTAATGAACTTCTGAAGGTTAGCCTGGTTTCTGATTCTGGTCTGGTTTCTAGTTGTTGTTCCCCTAGATAGTTTTGTACTGGGGACTCAGGAAAGGTGATATTGTTTATACACTTTTCTTTTTGTTGTCTCGCTTAGGGTTCTCTCCTTGCTTACCAAATACACGTGTTTGCTTCTGCTGCAGTGCAGTGATAGAGGAAAGATTTGGTGGAAAGGGAGAGGAAACACAAAGGTACAGGAATAAACCTTTGGAAATGGTTTGGAGAAAGATATAAGAGGAAGAGAACAGCTCTGTAGGAAAAGAATACTCTGCATATTCTTTATAAATAATGCATCGTGTGGGTGAGCTTCATGTCTACATCTGTGATGTAGCAAATAGAGATTCTTGTCTGGTTGCAAATGCCAAGTGTTGTTGGAGTCAATGAAAGAAAAGTCACAAACTGTGAAGGAGAAGTCTTAAGATCAGGGGACTTTTTCTTTTGTCATTCAGTTATCTATTAGTACCTGTAATTAAAAAAGAGCAGTTGGAGTAAGAGCAGTGTTCAAGTCATGCAACGTCAAGATTTTAGGCAGAGGTTGGTATTTTATCTGGCCCCCCAGATTTGTGGTGTTTGCATTGGCTTCTGCTTCTCAAATAACATTGATCCAGTAGAAAAAAAAAAGATGTTTACAATGAACACTATCTTTCATATAGTGTTTGTGAGCACTATCATTAATTGTAGGCACAATTAATTATAGGATAAGGATAATAAACAAAGTTGATGATAAATCAGGCTGGTATCTAGTCAGACTGAAGAAGAGTTTCGTTGAGATGTTATCTTAATGAAAGCAGTTGTCCACAGCCCTTACAGCAGAGAGGGCAGCATTCTTTGGGCTCTGAGGGGAGGTTCCACGTAGGATTTCCAGGGATGATTTCAGTTTTGAAAGCGTACAGAGCACTATATGTGGGACATATCTCTTCCAAGCTAAAGGAATTTACCATCATGTTTTAGTAAACACACATACATTATAATAGTTTTGTTTTTTGACCCAGAATTAAATTAAAATCTAGAGACTCTACAACTCAACTGGTTGGGCTCTGTTGGTGGGTTTGTGTTTTAATTTGGGCAGTGTCCACAATGGGGAGAAGACATACAGACTTCTTAGGAAGAACATGGATGTTTGATATTTCCTGTTCCAGAACCTTTGCTTGGGAAGCTGCATTGGATTTATTTCCCTTTTAGATTTATAAAAGCTATCCTGAACACTCAGCTGTTTAAATACTGGTGTGATGTGCCACTGCAGAGGCGTTTTACTTTCATATTGCTTTCATTCAATAAGATGCGCATTTTTTCTGTATAAATGAACTCATATTCAGTAGTGCAATTGATGAATTCTCCTCCTCTTTTTTTCCTGCTGTAACACTGGCAAACAGTTCAGTTCATCCAGGTGTCAGTGCTTTTAGTTGTGTGATCAGAATTTTCTAATGAGGGGAGGAAACAGTAAGAACTGGTTTGAAATCATTTTTCAAGGTCCAAAAAGAAAAAAGAAAGCAAAGCCATCTTAAAATTAACAGCTGGAGTATTATTCTTTGTGGCCTTTCAGAAGGGAAAGAATAGAGGTGGATTTTTTTTGGGCTTGTGTAAGTGCAACCTTACACAGTTTTCCTCTCATTTTTCTCTCATGTTCACCCCTCATCTTTATCCTAGAAATGTAATTCCTCTTCTGATGTCTTTCCTCTGAGGTTTGTCCTCTGTGACGCAGACTTAGTTCGGTTGACACAATCTCTGATTCTGTTCAGTTCTGCTCTTCTTTTTTTCATCATGTCTCACCTTATTTTTGGTCAATTAATTTTAATGATCTTTTTAGAGAAATTCTTTTTTTTTTTTCCTGAAGACCAAGTGAAAAGCGAAACTAAAGCCATTCCAAGTGGTTTCAGGGTGCTCAGGACAGAGTAGTGTCTACACAGGGGCACTCTACCCCATCGTGTGAATAAAAAACTTGAGTGAGACACGTATTTCTAGGCTCTAATTTCTGCTTTCTCTTGGCACTGGGGGAAGGATTAATCACATTTAAGTAATATTTTCAATATTTTGGGGTGGAGTCCTTTTTTTTTCTGTGAACATGTTTTTACAAGGAGAGTCAATAATTTTTTTTTTTCTTTCCCCGTCCCCAAACCCACAAGACAGAAATGAGGAAGTCCTTCATTATCCAGGCTTGCTGGATCATAGATGAAATACTGTGCTACCTGAAGTGACTGGCTTCTGACCTTGCTCAGTGGTCATAAGAGCTTTTTTTCCCTTGATAAACGATACTTGTATCCTGCTTGGAATGACTTCCTAGGCTTTATTGGGGTCCACTTGGACAACACTGGGATATAACACTTCTGCTAGGCAGCTCTTGATTTTTATGCAGTTGAGTCCTTGAGTGGTTGAGGCAGATGATGGCTTTCACTTAAATAGTTTATTTTTCCTAAAGCCACTGGGGTTGATGACTTTGAGCAGCAGCACTGATGAATATTTTACCTATTACTGAGTAAAGAGTATTTTAAAGTGAGATTTGGGACAGGAAGCTGCATAATGATCTGGTGTGATTTCTAGACACACACATGAGTTCTGCAGACACAGGGTTGGTCAGATGAGGATATTTGGTACTGTTAGAGACTCAAATGTGGGAGGAAAAAGTGTTATTCAGGCTGCTTTGCAACATTGATGCTTTCAGTGAGCAGAAACAAATGTTTGGCATACAAACTCCTGTGACTGATTTCAAAAGAGAGTCCAAGTTTACGGTAATAAAAGCCTATTTTATATTTATAGTGTTCTAGCAAAGAAGTTTTTTTGCTCTTAGAAAGTCCCTGTAGGAATAGAGAGTCTGTAAATGCATAACAAGTTGTGTCTGTAAACTGGCAGCACAGTGTTGCCCTACCCTGATCTTGAAATTAAGAACCAAACACCGTTAAGGGAAAAAAGGGGTTTTTACCTTGGCATTTATTTAAGGATCTTTAGGTGCAGCGCTTCGTCCTGGTGGCGTGCACTGAAATGCACCCCAAAATGCACGCCCCCAGCACCTGAAAAGCACACACAATTATAGGCCTTGCAGATTAGCATATCTATCAAAGATTCCCCAGTGAGAGGCTCGAGTGAACCCCCCATCCCGAGGAACATTCCCCCTGGGTGTGCCTGTCTTAGTTTACAGAATGTGTTCTAGAGAGGACCTTGGTGTCTGGGGCTTTCTGACCCCTGACTGCGAGGCTGCCAGGGTCTTTGGTCTCCTGGCTTAACAAAACAGTGGGTCTCAGCTAGGCTATCTAACTTAAGGAATTATAAGTATGTGGGCTAAAAGCACTAAGAATACATAAAAGCTATATTAAAGAGTCTATAAAAGGGGTATAAAAGAAAAGGCAAAAAATCGTCATGGCATCAACAATGCAGAGCTGCAGTTGAGTGCCAGAGCTTGCATTTGTAGTAGAAACAGATTTTTGTAGGCCTTTGCTGCAAAATGATGTGTTCTGATATTTAAAACTGTTGCTTCAAAATGCCTTCCCTGGGTTTTCAGATGATGGCAGTTGGATCACTTTTCAGTTGAGTAGCTATTTGAAGGCACCCTCTTCCTTCCTGAAGTCTTGAATGTGAAGTTAATGCTGCAAGAATGTGCTCTGCTTGTTAGAGGAGTCTTATCAGTAGGCTGTGCTTTAATTTGAGGTAAAAGTGAATGGACAAATACTCCGGAATTATATGGCACTTCCAGGCTTTCTTCCTGAGAAGCAAGCTCCTGGTGCCTGCTATTCTGTCTCAAGGCTACCATAATCCATGATCCTTACATGCAGAGAAGAAATGAGAACTCTCTCTGAACTCCTCTCTCATTTGACAGAGTTTTAGCTCTTTCACAGAAAGACTACTTGCTCTTATACAACAAATATCTTGCTAATTGTGCTGTTTATCAACAACTGAGTGGAAATTATATGGCAGGGTGAAGACTGGTCCTCATGAAGTAGCAATAGTTCCAATTACTTTGTTTCGTTTCAGAATAAGGATCTTGTCATTATAAAATTTGAGATTAACTTTGGCTTCCTTCAGCACCATGCTATGAATATGTCTAATACTGCAAAAATGTGGAGTACATGCTTGCTCTTCCTGTAGAAGGAGAAAGTATTTCTAGCTGTAGTAGCTCTAATTAATTTAATGACATCGTGACAGTAACAGAGGGCCTAGGAATGCTATTATAATTCAATCATATAATTCATGGTATTATAATTCATAGTTAAGAACTCATTTTTGCATGTAGATCTTGGGGCACAGCATGTCCATTCATCAGGATTCTGGTAAAACTTGAAGATCTCTAAGGATGAAAGAATAAGAGCTGGTGGAGGGATGAATAGGGATATTTAGAAATTCCTTTGTTGCACTGTTCAGCAGTTCTAACCAGGAAAATAGGCTGGATGTTATCTTCTTCAAACAAGAAATTTGGTGTGCTTGTGGAAATTTGTTGAAAAGTTCAGCCTTTCGAAGGGACATAGTAAACCAAAGGTCTTAGCATTGTCTTTCTGCTTTTTAAGTCAGAGACTTCCAGGTTTCTGAGCTTTGATCTTGGAGCCAGCAGTGAGAGGCGCTGCCTCTTGCAGGATCGCTGCAACTCTTGGCACCATCACCAAATTTTAATTTTATTGTTGGTTAGGGATTCTTTTGTCTCAACTGCAGTTCCTTGAGGGGTGTTGTTTCCTAAGTATTAGCAGATATTCCCTGTTTCCCTTGAACATAATTCTGCCCTGAGGTGTTGCTGTTTCTTCCCTCCATTAAGGTCGTGTGCGTTTACTTTGAACGTATTCAGCTCAAGATATTTCATATCCATAATGTACTTGCTATTTAAGGTTTTGGATGTTGTGAGATAGGAAATAGGAAAACCAGTTCAACTACCATGTTGTTAACTGAGGAGCAAAGAAAGATACAGATTATGTAGTAAAAGGAAAATGGTTTGCAACATTGTTTTGGCAATGAACTTGTGTCTTGACAGGGAAACTTTGAGGTACTAGGTTCCATAGCAAAGCAAAACATAAAATGAAATAAAATCCTTAAAATAAGGGTTGATTGCCAAGTCAGATAGTAGGATGCTGCTTTTCAAGATGCTAGTTTGAGTAAATTCAGACAACTGAGGTTGGGACTTCAGAGATTTTCTCTGGTTTATACTGCCTCTAAATGGTATTTTAAGCAAATTTCCTTGCTTACATGTTCCTCAGTTTCTCAAGTTACAGTGGTTTTGATTTGCTTTTGTTTCTTTCAAGTTAAAAAAACCCCAAACAAGTGTCAAACAAACAGAAACCAAGCAAAAAACCACCCCCAAACTAAAATCCAAAATAACCTGCCTTGTTGGGTGCTTGAGGTTTTAACATTTGGGATGTATTTTGTGACCATTGGATAGGTCATTGGAAGGTTTATTCCCTTCTTCCCCCATTTATTTAAGTATTGCTGGAGTAAGTAATCCTTAATATTGTCCCACTGATAAAAGATGCTTCAGACCACATATGGCTCCACATGCAAAGACTCATAAAGGGAACCAGAGTAGAGGAAACAACTTCCCTCATGACAATGCTTGGTGCACCATATACTCATGGGTTTTAAACAAAGGTGTGTTCTTTTACTTTTCCTGCCTGAGAAATAGCAAGTGTCTTGATTGCGGTTTTCAGATTCAGGGTTTTTTTCCTTAAAATCCTGTCTGCTTCATGTTATTCAATATTCAATTTGTAGTTTTCAGAGTGTTATTCAAGCTACAACCCTTTGCAGCAGTTGGCTTGTTTTGCACTGTCTGTTCAGGCTTTAGTCTTCTGATTGCTGTCAAATATCTGCATTGTGTTATTTGGTTAGCTTTGGGATGGCTCTCTTGGATATTTTAGAGCTCACCAACACTTAAAAAATCATAGATGTAGTAATCTAGCACTGATGAAAAAAAATTTGTTTGAATTCTCAAAAATAAGGATTTGTAAGACCAGAAGAGTGTGGCTTCCAAGGAAGCTTTGGCTCTGTTACATCAAATTCCTGAAAAGGAAAAGCAATAGAGATAGAAAAGCTATTGTAGCAGCATACTGATTGAATTAGTAGTGAATGCTTTTCTAAAAGCAGCCTTCGTTATTAACCTGAATCAGTTACTAATACACGGGGACAGCTGAGTGAGGAGTCACCACGAGTGACTTAAGGAATGCTCTTCCTAAGTGGCCTGGTATGAGCTGCTGCTGTGGTGAAGCAACAGCCGTGTGTCTGTGATGTTCTAATCAGTTGCTGTTAAAATGAAGGTGATGTCTCATGTTTGCTGTTGGCATTTCAGTATAGTAAAAGAAGGTTGAATAAATTGGGAGGAAATGAGCCAGTCTTTGTTTAAAACGCATGACTGTGTGGTGCACCAAGCCTTGTTGTGAGGGAAGTTGTTTCCTCTACTCTGGTTTCTTTTATGAGTCTCCCAGCTTCTCTAAAAGAAGCACGATGGGTGTTTTCAGTTGCCGTGGAAGTTGCGTTGTGCCAAGGCGAGAGGCAGACTCCTCTGGTAGAGTAATTTTAGATAAGATATGAGGGAGATAACATTCTTCTGGTGCAAAACAGACTGAGGTGTTATCAAGACATGGTGAACCAATACATCGTTGTTAGAGAACCATTTAACAGAAGCCTTTGGATTACTCTGAAACCACATGTCTCAGAGCTACTGTTTTTATGAGCTTCATGTGAGTGTTTGTGATAAGGATGCGGTTACTTGTTTTTCCTCCTTACCAGATTTGGGAAGCTTGTGATACCGAAATCAGCCATGAAATAAACTTTCTAACACAATTTGAAGTATTAGAAAGCAGGCATTCTTTATTATGGACTCACCCAGCGGATATCTCCTCTAATTAGATGTGTGTGGTGAGACTTTACAACAGGGTATTTATTCCATCCTGATCAAACACACTCATCACAACGTACTTCCTAGCTAATACATAAACATCACTTTTCCTACAACTGATTTCCATGCATCCACTTCCTATGGGAAGTCCTTACACGGTCCTGGAGGGTCATCTAAGGGAGTCTCTGGTGGTTGTATTCACCGAGTGCTTCACTATTAAAGTTGACCTTTCCTTGAACTTCTTCTTTGGGGGTGTGCTGTTGCTTCTTGTTACAACACTTGCCAAAACCCCCACTATATGCCTCATTATCTGTTTTTCCACTGGTTCCAGCTAAGTTTATCATCCTGTGTGCATACTTTTACATTCTTTTATCTGGATTTTTTTTTTTTAATAGTTAGTCTTTAAGATCTATCTAGCAACCTCAGGGGAACAGAAAATGTCTGTTCTCTGTGTTATTTGTCCCTTGCACAGACTCCTCGTCAGAGCATGAGACTAGTTCACGAGTTGTACTCTGTATGGACCAAACCTTACTTATTTGGGGGACAAGCTCTATCCATTTCTTTATATGTGTAAAGCAGTAGTGTGTCCATCTCCATCAATCAAACAATAGCTTCTCTTTTCCCAGCAGCCACAGCTGCTGTTGAGAGAAGGCTGCAGAGGCTAAGTAAAAGGGTGGGCTTACAGCTCACAAATGTGGGCATGTGTGGCAGTGTTGGCTTAAGGAAAAATCATACAGCAATTGCACAGTGTTTTTCTACTTCCTTCGTGTCAGGAGCAAGTCTGTCTCAGGGTAAGAGTATTCATACAAGGCAAGATGAGCTGCCTGGACAGCGTTTCCTTCTTTAAGAACCATTCTTGCAACATTGGGAATAGCTTTTGAGCACTTGCTCCACCATACTGGTTTTATGTTGACTTTTGAACTGGCAAGTCTTGGAAGACAGAATACCTAAACTGGTTTAATATTGCTACAGAACCTCATGATCGTTCAGGACTTGCTAATTCTCAGTGTCAGGGACAGAATTTGTTATGTTAAAGGGTCTCGTACCAACCAAGTTGTGGGGTTTGTATTTTGGAATTTGATGATGATGTTGCCTTTTTTTTCTCTTGATACTTTTTTGTCTATACTAAGCTCACATTGGCTTTTAAATCCTGGATAGAAGTTACCTCTAGGGCACTTTCATGTTGTTTTATCTGATATCTGGCCCCTAATGAAGCAGATCCCCTTGCCTCTTTGGCTGTTAGTTTTTAATCTTTCCTTCACAAATGTTTTATTTTGTAATTGAACAATTAAGATATAGCCGTTTAATTTGTTAATTGAGTCTCTCATTTCAGGGTTGATTTTTCACTGTATCAGGTGGAGGAACCAGTTCTTGCAATGCCACATAGTAACTGTCTGACAGAGGGAAGCAGTGGGAGCATTTGTTCTTTGGGATAATCTTGTCCCTTCATTTTGGTGCAGCCAACTCACACCCTGGCTTACCTATTTTGGGGCACCAGTGTGATGGCCAGCTCTGTCTGGTGTGTTTTTGCTATTTTTTTTTTTAATACTGACACGAGAGTGGGTTGCTGCTGAACGGAAGGGATCTCATGTTTCCGTGCCCTTCCAGTATTCCTGTTATTTGTATTGCCACACACCCACCTCCAGGCTTCTGCTAGGCAAATTCCTGCTGCCTCTTGGAGGCAAGTGCAGTGCTGAGGTCAAGCGTGCAGAGACCAAGGGAGGATGGAAAGTCAGGAACTCTGTGTAATAACCCATTTGTACTTCAGTTTAGAATGGTGCTGTTTCTGGCCTGTGTGAGGTTCTCTTTAAAGAAGCAATCTGATATAAGTCTCTTTGCAACAAAGAAATGCTTTTGCCTGATTGCCTTTAGTTCTGGTTTGATTTTGTAGTTTTGCTTTTTCTGCAGACGCCTGTAGGAAGTGAGGCTGTGGTTTGGTTAGGGAAGAGTGCCAGAAAAGTAGAAAGAGGATGAGAATGTGGAGGGATGGTGATGATTATTGTTATGATTATTATTAAGTTTATTTTTCCTTCTTGCTGCGGGTCTGGTATAGCCCTGAAATCTGATGTGTCGTAAAGTAAAACAAAAAAGTGAGAGCAATTACCTGTTTTTGGTAGCGTGGCAACATTTGTGGAGAGAATCTCTGAAGTATTCCCAGTGGACATGCACAATTAAGGGAAGTAAGTAGTCTGGGATAGAGTATATAATCTACATAGTGACTTCTAGAATAGAAAGACTCTAAGTAGACAGGTGATTACTGTGTGCATCACAGGAGAAGGATGTCTGTATGAAAGCTATTTATGCGATATACATATTCCCTGTCTGAAAGCTAAGTGAGCCTATGCCTGGGAGCTGCACTAATAAAATAAACAGATGGGGTTTCTTTTTAACTTTAAAATAATACAACTGCTGCCTCCAGTCAGCATGAGGATGAATGACTTCTCTTTTGTCATCTGTATGCTGGATTAATGCAGTATATTTTATTTGGGTTGCTTTCTGAACTATTTCTTGAGGTTCAAGGGTGGTATATGACTATACTCTGCTTGTTACCCCAAGTATTAAGGGATACTGCACTCTAGAAGTCTTTTCTTAAGAAGCTGTGCTTAACACCTTGTTCTCCTGTGTGTGTGTGATAAAATGATTCAAGACCTGTCTGCTGAAGGAGTGGTGACTCTTACATCAGTCAGTACCATCATGATAAGTGTTGCTTGCCAAGCATTTGGTATTTTCTTTCCATGTACTTGAAATCTTTTGCTGCTTAAAACTAGTTTTTCCATCTTTCTTTTGGCTGAGAATTTTCAGAAGTCCATTGGTGGAACTATTAAGCTTAAGCCAGAGGAAAGGTTTTGTACAAAATGAATTTCTTTTTACAGGAAACAATTAATTTTCTAGTTTAGAAAATTAGTAGTGGTGTGTGTTTCCAGTTCCCTGATTAACTTTCTAATTTTGGTTGATTTTGAGCAATTTGTCCAAAAGGCAGATGTACTTTTTCTGTAAGTTCTATGAAACTGAGCTAGAGCAGGAAAGGGATCTTAGGAATGCTCAGAGAAGACAGTGAGATGGACTCGTGTTACAGGCATGGAAGAATTAACATCAATAAATCTGTCCTTAAAAATATCCCAAAGATAATCTGTGGTCAAACATAATATATGAAAATCTGGCATTCAAGCCAGCCTTCACAGAATGAGATGTTAAGGTGGTCAAAGCTCTGTGTTTTGGCAAAATAAAAGTAATTTTTACTGGTTTCTGTGGGGTTTTTTTAAAATATATGAAGATTCTCCTTAGTAGCCATAAGCCTCTGTAGTCATTCATGTATTTGCTTTGCCAGCTGTAGGAGCTTAGGTGCTGTCCAGTATCACCAGGGACTTGTGTCTGCATTTCTGTTCAGGTAGGTGTTCCAAGATAAGGCAGTAGAATCTTTGAATTCAACTATTTTATGCAAAGTTATGTTAGTAGTGGCCTCAAGTATTTTACGTTTCTACAATTAGTACCTCAGAAATACTCCAGTGCTGTCTGTTTCATATGGCTGTAACACTGTCAGTATTCAAGGTGCTTTATAAATTTAATTAATACTCAGAGATACTCCCGGTGCATAAAACAGATGAATTTTTTTCTTCAGTTACTTAAATTGCTCTATAAGTTCTCTACTTCCATCTTTTTTTGCTTCTGCTCAGTATCTATAATGTGAAATACATTCAGTCTAGTTTGTAAAGCTGGCATAATAGTTGCAGGTTCTGTAATTCTTTCTGGTGGAATTCCCCCAATTTATTATTATTAAAAAACCCAAACAAACCCCACATAATTACTTCAGAAACACAGTTCTTAATCATGGTAAACCAGACCATGAAAAAGAAAGATTTTTACCAATTTTTTTTCATGGTGTTTCCCAGGTTACGTTACAGGTGGTGTGATAGAATATAAATATGCTGCCAACGTGAGACAGAAACCTCCCTGAAAAACACAACAACTGAGCTCTGCTGTGTCAGTGGCAATCTGCTGGAGATGTGTTTGTCTGTCAGTTTATGACCTTGCATTTTTTGGTAGACTTTTCATAGTCTAACTGTGCATTGGACTTTTAAAGAAAATTAACCTTGTGTGGGCTAATTAGGATTCATATCCTTAAAACTGGGTGTCCTTTATATGCCTGTTTGGAAAGGGAAGTGTTTTAAGGTACAGAATTAATTAAAAACTTTGGATGTTGGGTACTGTTTTTGTTCAGATGAAGAAAAGATCTGTCCTCAGAATAGTCAAGAGAGCATAATCAAGCAGCAAAGTTAAATTGTTGATTTAATGTTCCTTCTGCTCTCTGGAAATAGTGAGCTCTAGGTAGATGCTTATGGTTGTCAGAAGATGTAAATCAGGATGGAGATAGGTTAATCGTTGATAAGGGACAACTTAAGATCATTATGCATTAAAAATCTATTATTGAATTAAGTTAAAACTATTAACTGTTAATAATTTATCATGGTATTGACACAAATCTGTACGTTTTCCAGTCTCATGCTTTATTACAAATACTATTGGCAAACATTTTCAGCATATACATCATAGCTAAAAACCCACAAAGGAATATATAAATTATGTGTAAGTAGTTGATACACAGTATCAAGGGGAGGAAGTGGTCTAGAGGACAAAAAAATGCTTGAGAGAAGCACAGTCTGCAGTTATGAATTATTTCATATAAATGTTGCCTATGGCATGGATATTTAAAGGGGACGAAAAGCCGAATATATTACAGGAGCTCATATCAGCTGCTGTGGGCGAGCTCCGGGAGCGATTCCGAGACGAGGCGCCCAACTTGGGAGCCTCAGATACACCCGAATGTTTTGTCTTCGGATAAGCAAACCCGAGGGGCGCCGTCTTTTGAAGGATTCGAACGCGTGGGTTGCTCGGCGCTGCAGAAGCGCTGCGGGCCGGGCGCTGGGAGCGGCTCGCGGGGCCGGGCGCGGCTCGGGCGCAGCCCCGCAGATGGCGCTGGCCCCGCCGCCGCTCTCCCGGCGCTGTCCGGGGCACGCATCGCTGTGCCGGCAATTCTGATGGGCTCCGTGCGCAGCGTGTGCCTTTCAGGTGGCTGCTGGAAACCAGATGGTTTTGATAAGATTTTGATAAATGTATTGGGATCCACTGAGAATAAGATTTAACATGAAAATAAATAAAAAGCACCCAGGGGAGTGATTCTGTTTTATTTATATTCCTTAGCTGGGATAGATTTATTTTTTAAAAAATTTTTGTTCCGTTCCTTTCTTCTAGCCTTCTTAATAAGAGCGTTGGACAATTTATCCCCATGATGAAATTATATGAAATGTTTTTTGCCCCCTTTTTTTTTAATCTAAAACCTTCAGCAATGCATACAGCACAACTGAATTTTCAAAGGAAAACTCTTTGAAGTCCTTTTTTCTTTTTTCTTTCTTTGTGTCTCTGTCTCCCCCTTTCTCCATCTCTCCCCCCTCCTTCTCTCTGTCTGTCAAGTTCAAGAGCAGCTCAGATGCCATGAATTAAGTGAAGCACAAAAGGGGAAAAGGAGACCCTTTTGAAGAACAAAGGCCTCCCATTAGGCTGCCGTGTTCTTTCTCTGACCAAAATTGCTCCCTACATGGTTTTTATTGCTGTCCACATGCTTGGCACATAAGGTAAATACAGTAGGACCCTCGTTACCTCACACTCTCTCTTCCTCTTCCCCCTTCAATAAATGTTTTGTCTCTTTGATGTCCCTAGTAATTCTTATACTGATTGTTCCCACCCTCATAAAAGCCCCAGGGGTAGTCATGGTGGTGGATAGCATTAGATACTGTGTAAATGCTTCCAGAAAAGAAGACAAACTGCAGCCAAAGAATTTATTTCAGGTGGAAGAGAATGGGAAGGAAATACAGATGTTTTCTTTTCAACGTGTTGCCTCTCTGCCCCAGCTACACTTCTGTTTCCCAGGGAAGTTCATAATTTCTTCCTGTTTGTTTCAAAAACAAACAGAGAAATAGGGCTAAATCAGAAATAGGAGAAAATGCATGCCACAAGACCTTAAAATGATAGAAATCTTCTCTTAAGCCTTCTTGATTATTTGTTTTTCTTTGGTTTGGACAGCTCTCTGTTTCAGAGCTCTGGTGAAAAGTACCAGCTAAGGTTCAGACTCAAGTAGATTTCAAAACGTGGACTTTGCAGTGCACGCCTTTTAAAAATAAATCAGTCAGGCCCTTCCTACTGAAGAGAGGTTTAAAAATAGCACTGAAATATATGCATGCATATAAAAAACTGCAGCCAGTGTAAAATGCTATCTTAAACCTAAAATTGCATTTAAACTGTTTAGTACTTGAATGACAAAATTTGCTAATAGTTTCAAAGATGTCTTTTGGTGAGTTAATTTTTATGGCAGAGTCCTGAAAGGTGAAAATAATTGATGTGGGATAGCAGAATTCATGCTGAAGTTTTCTGGAAATTGTGAAGCATACAAGTATTTCTTGGAATTTGAGATTATGTTCTTCCCAAATACATTATTTTCGGAGACATCTGTTTGTTTTGGTATTTGTACTTGCTTTCATCTTCTACTTCTGCATTTTTAGTGACATGAAGTAGTTTCATTAGGTTGTGTAACACAATTTAATATGTAATGATTAACAGAACTTGTAACTGTTTTTATTTTTGGCACTGCTTCTTAATGCTACCACCTCACCTCCTGGAGTATATGCTTTTATGAGCATCTACTGTTATGAACATAGTAATTCCAGAGAAAATGTCAGCAAGGCTACTTAAAGAAATAACAATGATTCTTATCAGTCTGTTTTGTAGATTTCAAGGCAAGGAAAATCCACCTTGAAATCTGACTTTCCATGGCAAGTTTGATTATTTTTTTAAGAATTTTTTTCTATAGCTTCTTTTCTTTTTTCCTCCATGTTGATCATATTGCATAATAAATTTAAAAATAAATTACTGATTGTAATCTGTCAAATTTTTCCTCACTCTGTATGAACAAGGTTTTACATACAGATCTCTGCAAAGGAATTAAGTTTGCTTCCCCATCCCCTTGTAATTGGCCTACTTAACTTCCTGCTGTATGTGGGGGGGTGAGGTGATGCTGAACTTACTGAAGGCACTTACTGAACTTTCATTCTGTAATTGGCATATTTTGATCCGTGTTTTATGCAAGAATGGGTTGTCTAAAGTGGCATCTGCAACTTCAGGTGTTGTGGTAGAACACCCCATAGGTAGCAGTGGTGCATCTGCTCATGGTGGATGTGGAGGCTGTGATTAATGGCAATGGCTACAGCTGCCTGAGTATGGAAGATGAACCTTTGTTCTACCTTCCCCCTCCCTCTTGCCATGCCCCATTTGTCATGTAGCCTCTCCTGTTGTCGTTTAACCTATGTCCCCTTGCTCTGTGGAGCTGTACCTGCACTCATCTTCCCCAGCCTCGCAAATCTGTGCCAGACCCTGCCTTCCCCTCTGCCTGTGGGCATGGTTCTGTGCACAGGTCAGAGCAGGCCCTCCCCCTGGTCCTGAGCAGCAAATGCAGGGCCAGGCTGTGCCAGGATGGTCACAGATGCTGCTGGAAGTCAAACTGAGGGAGAGAAGGTGCAGCTGCCACATCCGCAGCTTAGCCACAGCATCGGTTGGTTTCTGTTGTCTATTGACCAAGAGCACAGGAATGCTTTTGTGGGGAACTGGGACAGATCTGGGAACCACTGGATTCAAAGGCTTTGTGTTGGGCAGAGTAAGAGGAAGACTTTCTGCAGGAGGTGGGGCTGTGTCACACAGAACCACAGAATTAACGAGGTTGGAAAAGACCATTGAGTCCCACCTATGCCCTAACAACACCATGGCCCTGAGTGCCACATCCAGTCTTTTGTTAAATACCTCCAGGGATGGTGACTCCAGCACCTCCCTAGGCAGCCCATTCCAGTTCCCAATCCCTTCCCAATCCCTCCTTTTATCCCTTCTTCCTTATGTCCAGCCTAAACTCCCCCTGGTACAGCTCAAGGCTATGTCCCCTAATCCTGTTGCTGGTTTTCTGGGAGAAGAGACCAATGTCATGCAATTAAGTAACGATTAATATGACTTGGAACTTCTATGAGGATGAATAGAAACTAAAATGTAAATCAACTTTACCAACACAATAAACACAGTGAGTGTCAGCTTCTGAGTATTCCTTTCAGCAATAGTAGAATGGTTTTCCTGGGAATGTCTTGTAGGTAACTTTTTTTCAATTCCTTCAGATTATTCTTCCTCATACTTTTTCTTTAAGGATATGTAATATACACCCGAAAGAGAACACTGGGAATTTTCAGTTGTATATCAGCACAAAACAGACTCACAGCCTGAATTTTGAGTTTTGTTTGACAATTTCTGTATAAAGACCTGTGCCATAGTAGACATAAAGATTTGGTGGCTTCCACTGAAGACTTGTTGAAATAAGTAATGAAAGAATGTGTTAGCAAGAGGCTTAGTTTTAATTATTCAAAAGTCTGTTCCTTCCTTACATAGGAACTGCAAATTTGTAGGAATAGTACCTAGTGCCTTGGAAACACTGCACAATGGAAAACACTTAGATTGCTACTCTTGAAGTAAGCTGAACATTTTCAAGAAATGATGATGTCTTCAGAATGATTTTGTTTCTTTGGCACTGAGGCTACTGGAATTTTCTCAGGTTTGTCTTAATTTTGAACTCTTAGACATAGAGGAAAGGCTTGCTTGGCAGAGGAAAGGCTTGCTTGGTTGGGTATTGTAGTCATTGAATAGTCATATTCACTATGTCGATCCTGGATAAGAGCTTCAGTACATCATCTGTTTCTTCCCAAAGGGCTAATATTTCTTATTAGATTCTTAGTAGAGCCTTGAAGCTGTGTAACTACTCTCATCTTCGTTACACAAAATGTAAAATCTCCCGAGGTAAATAAAATTTTCTGCTCTTTTATTCTTTCACTGGCAGGCAACAGTAAGCAAGGCTCCTTGCACTTCAGACTGTAGCTTGCATTCTGAGTTCTCTGTCGCTGGAACGTGCTCTTTTTCACTAGCTTGCTTTAGGTTATATTATGGAGATTATTCTTTTTTATGTTTACCTTGCTTGTTTCTTGTATGTAGCTTTTTTTTTCAGGCAGCAACATAAAATGGAAACTTGTGCAAAAAAGATTGTGTTGCATGTTGAATTTTGAACACTGAGTAAAACTTTCAAAGTTTATTACCATTCTTCTGCAAGAGGTTTTGCATACTGACACTTGATGTTTTCTTTTCTAGCGGCTAAACAAAATGTTAAATGAATTAGAAATTGGTGTAGCAAAATCCATTCAACCATATTCAGTTAAGAGTCTTCTCTGGTGGGTGAATTTTTCAGGCTGTAGTGGTTTAGGAAATGACGACCTGTGTGTTTTGCCATGATGGTGTGGCCTATCCTGACTGGCCATTAGAGAAGAGGAGACAGGAATTTACATACACCAGGTGACCTTATGGTGACCACTTGCTGTGAAGGACGTACAGGAACTGTCCACGTATAGAACAGTCAGCACTTTTTTGACCATCATCTGCTTATGTTAAGGGCAAAGCTAATCTAAATTATTCTAAATTATTTTGTACAGCTGCAAGCACACATCACAGGTTATTTGCACACTATAACCTGTGGTGCTGAAGACTTGGCCTTTTTTTTTTGCATATCATTTTTGGATAAAGAGTCTGTTGCGTTGATTTTTGGATATGTGCATGGTGTTTGAGTTCGGGAAGATCCATTCTCAGGTGAAGATTTTAGATATGGGGGACTTCATAAAATATAGCCCTAAGCTCTTACCTAGAGAGAGAGTTGGGAGGTGTCTACACTTGCCCTTTCTTCATGGTTTACATTTAGTCATCATCCCCCTGATTTTTTTCTGAGCTACCTACAGATTTATATGAGCATATATTGTAATATTGTGTTGAAGCAACTTTCAGTATTCTTGATGAGATCTAGAGAGTTGTGTAAATGGCTTTTTCACTTCGGAGCTGCTGTATGAGATTCACCACCTAGGATTAAGCACTCTGATCCCAGTTTCTGTTTCTGGGCATAGGACCCACATTGGAGGAGAGCAGCCCTGCAATAGGCAATTTTACATTAAAGTCTCATGGATTTCTTCCATATCCATACTTGGAGAGCTTAATTAACAGAACTAATTACTGCTCCAGATAGATCTACATGTCCCGATGTGAATTAACATGGAGTTTAGGAAAGTAGAAAGGAAATGAAGCTGTCGTGTGTGTGGCTGCTTATCAGCTGATGAGTCTAAGTGCTCAGCTCTCTGTGGGAGTTATGGGCCTGGCTTGAGCAGTTCTTTTCTCAGAAGGCATGGTTTTCTCAGCTGAAAGAATACAGGTTTCCTAAACAGGGAATCGTTGCTGATAATCCACTTAAAAAAATAGTGAGCAAAATCCTCTGTTTTAGGAGCGCACGCTGAACACTCGTGTGATACTCGGCAGCTGAAAAGTCGTTGTGCTTGGCATTAGGAGAAGCTCAGAAGCCCTTTTTGAGAGGCCAGTTTGCTTTTCCTTTTGCTTGCCTCATAGCCAGAGTGCAGCTTTGCTTTGTCTTCCTCAGGAAAATTGCTGCTGCTGTTGGCTGTGCGGGTTTGTTCTGCAGACACAGGCCGGGAGTCTCGGGAGGAGAGAGACTCGCAGTTCTGATCTCTCCTTGCCTTGCCTCTGGTCAGGCAGCCGATTGTTTTTCTGGTTTGGTTCCTCCGGGTGGCATCTGTCTTCAGGAAAAATTTCCTTACAGCCAAGTGTGGGCTGCTGGACTGTGGCTGTCTCAGCGCCGCTGTTTCTGACTGCTACGCTGGATTAATTATGTGAGCAGTTACGGTGTAGGTGCTGGAAATGTTGGTGGCTGTTCAGAATGGAAGAGCTACTCTTAAATGAATTTCTTTGTCGTCCTCTGAAGCCTTTTTTGGTTTGTTTTTACTTTACTGTTTTTTAAACATTTTTTTCCTGAAAAATATTATTTCGTATTTCATATGTATAAAAGTTGGGATTTTGCCACTTAGAATGCCTTTCCTATCTTGTGATCTTATTCTCAGTATTTGAAGTGGTTCATATGCCTGCACAGCATTTCACTCCCATCTCCTAAGCTTTATCTTACTGTAACTTTCTAGTTGTATATGCTTGTTTAATACTAATCAACTGTTCCTTCGTTGTTCAACATATTATATTTTACCTGTGTGTTATTGATGCAGAATTACTTGAAGGTTTCTCTCAAATGCCTGTTTTAAAGGTCTGGAAAACAGTGTTCTTTGAAAGATTGGGTTAAAATTACTTGATGTACAGAATTAAAAATATGTGAACAGTGTAGCTGTACACAGCCAGATGTTGCAAGATCAGCATGAACCTGACAAAGCCTAGAAGGGATTCTGCTCTTGCTAGGTAAAGACTTGAACAAATACATGGGACCTGCAGTGTTCCCCCAAAGGCCAAAAGAAATGAATTCTCTCGAATCAGAATGTGATTCCTCTGGAAAAGTTTGCTCCACTGAGAACACCTTCTCAGCATCTCCTGGGACTTGAGCCATAAAGGTCTTGGGTTCAAAGCAAGCTGGAGTTTGCACAAGGCAAGTGTAGAGAAATAATTAATCTAGTGGAGGCTGGGGTATTCAGTTCTCTTTTGTTTCATGGAGAAAATGTAGCTGTGTTGTTGCTATATGAGTTATCATATTGTTTTCCACTGCACTATTTTCATTAAAAAGGGGAGAGCTTAAACGTTCAAATTTTTTTTTCATGTTTAATTTTTAAGAAATCAAGGGCTTTTGGGCTGGCATAGTGATTTATGCCGTTCATAGCTCTAAGACTGGAGTTGTTCGTAATATAAAGATCAAATTCATGTAATGGCAAACAATTTTCCAAATACAAAACAAATGTGTGTTATTCAGTGTATATTTGTATTGCTTTGCCTGCAGTCAGCTGTGGGGTGCCTCTGCTGCTCAGCAGCTTTA
Source organism: Oreocharis arfaki (assembly GCA_013398015.1). Classification (NCBI taxonomy): domain Eukaryota; kingdom Metazoa; phylum Chordata; class Aves; order Passeriformes; family Paramythiidae; genus Oreocharis; species Oreocharis arfaki. Next base: position 34,710 of record VZRR01005502.1, read on the forward strand.
CTGGTCAGTGGCTGAGCAAAATTAATAGGACTTGCAGGTAGCAGAACCTCTTTGGGTGTTAAACAAGAAAATAGCATCACCTTCACGTTCTTGTTTTTCTTCCTAGGGAAGCCACGACTAAAGACCCAAGTTAACAGTACGGAAATGGCAAAATGCTATTAAAGTAACAGAAACGTTTTTTAATGTTTATCGGTGTGTAAAATACACAGTGTAATGTGTTGTAGTCTGCTCTCAGACAAACAACTGTGTTTTTTCTGGTGAGAAAGCAGCACAACTGAACTGTTGTTCAGCAGATACTTAAAGCATTACTGGGACAGCTTTGCCTACTCCACGCCTGCTATAAATTTATGTAAACCATACCAAAATCTGGATTTTAAGAAAATACGTGTGCTGAAGTTTCCAGTATGGTTTTTTCAGATGTTTTGAGCTTGTCTGATATGCGTAAAAGTTCCAAGTGCCAGTGCTGCTTTAAAGTTAAAATTAATCTTTTGCATTTAGCCTGTGCTATTTAAAAAGAGTGTAGTTCCAAATAAAGGGAGGGAACTCTCTTATTCTATTTCAGAGAGTTCCTTGAAGAGGAACCTGTAAAAATGCTGCTTGTGTGAATTTTCTCCTCTTCATGGGCAAGGTGGGGAAGTAGAGATGAGCAGCAGTTGGAACTTGAAAATGGATATTTCCGTATAACTAATAAAATTACTCTTCAGGTCACCAGGGCTGCAGAGTCAGCTGTTGTGTCCAGTGGATTTTGATTAAATTGGAGCGCAACATTTTCTTTTCCCCTTTGTGTGAATCTGGCTCTTTGAGGCATGCCCTCCTAGAGCATGTACTGTTTCAGTCCTTATTTCAAGGGTTTCCACTCTTTGTACCTGCTTTGAGCCCTCGGATTTTTTGCCTTATACCTTGACCTTCGTGTACCGTGCATTTGTGAAGCTAATAAGGTGGATTTAAAAGAATAGCCTGTCCCTCAAGTTAAGGGTGAGAGGCTATGAAATAAACACACAGCGTGCTACAGAATGGAAGAGAACAGAAAGAGATATTTAAAAGGAGAGTAAATACACCTTTACATACTTTCTAGGTGGCAGGGGAAAAGATGATGTGCTGACAAAAGGTCATATTTTCTTTCTTTGGTAATACATTTTTGTTGTTTATTAACCTGTTTACAAGCTCTAAAATAGATTTTTATACAAAAAGTCTCTGAGCTTTATTAAACTTTAAAGGCTGGTAGGATTTTTTTTTGGGCAGGGGGATGTTTAATCCTGCTTTTCAAAGAACATTGAGATTATTAGGTTATGCTGACTGTTAATTCCATCTCTTGACATTTTTTTGCTGTCCGCTGTCCAGTTGGTTACAGTTTTCAGAGGCCTGGAAGTCTCAAGGAGACTGGTTTCTTAGGGATTCCCCAGGAGATGGTCAAGTAGAGGAAACTGCTACAGTTCACATGAAAGGAAAGAATTCAGTAAGAACATGAGACGCATCAATTGTTGGAAAATTAATGCAGAGAAGAGACCTTTATAAAACACACTTATTCCAGAAGTTCAGTAAATCAGAGAAACCCATCTTTAATCTATCCTGTGTATATATATAATATATATATACATATATATATACATGTAATGCCCTCAAGGTAAACAAGTCTTTCGTATGGGGACCTGTACAGTTACTTTTAATCTCTGTCAATTCTTTGTCTCTATTTGTGGGACTCTGTACAAATGATTGCACTGGTGAAACTGAGGGTGTAGAGTAGGGCTAGAACAGTGCAGAGACAGAGAATTGGGTTCAGAAGGTTTGGTGGCCAAAAGAAGTGCTTGCCAAAAAGGTGGATTCTCTGCCATGTGAATTCTTGTTCTGAGGTGATACAGATTTTTAGCTTTTCTGGAAATGACTGTGCAGAACAGCTTTTTGTAGGTGGAGTCTCTGCTGTACCTCCCAAAAGGGGCAAACTCTTGCTTTAATCATAATCTGGTTAAAAAAATCTCCAAAATATAACGACTGCAAGATGCAGACAATTCAGGAAGGAATCTTCAGTCGTTTCGATGCCCAGTGAATTACATTGCTTCTATCTGTGTTCTAGTAACATTTATATCTTGTATTGCTTCAAGGGGAAAGAAGTTTTGGCTAACATTTAACAGAAATATGAAAATGGTATCATTTCACCATGTTTTCTTGGAAGTTTCTCTTCTGAGAAAGGAGGTAGTGTGTAAATAATTGAGATCTTAAGGAAAACTGAAATTGAGCACTGCTATGCCAGCTTTTTTTCTTTGAACTTACTCTATTAAAATATTACACATATCAGATACTAGTTCAACCCAAAATAAGTGTGTTTATGGTATGGTGAGCTCTGTCTTGTTCTGCATTACCATGACAAGTCTTAAAAGCACCAGGAAAAAATGAAGGGTTTATGGGTATCTTTTCATTTTCTGCTGCTAGTAAGGGAGTGGATGAAACTCAGCCGTGTTATTTTTCAGTCAGAGCAGTATATCAACTAATTTTTAACACGCTGTGAACTGTTGATCAAAACCTAACTAGCAATTCTAAGAGACAAGAATTGCATCAAATGCCTGATGCATTTCATTTTGCACATTGCCTTGTGTTTGGAGGAGGCTGAAAACGTAAGGGTGTAAGTGTATTCAGCAGTGTAAGACTTTTGGGTGGTTGAAGTTGAATACTTTATTTAAGGGGAAAGCTAATATGTTACAAGCACTAAAGTACTGGAGAAGAGCAGCAATGTGGCTCCTCTATATGTGTATCTGATTACAACTCTTTTCTTAGGCACTTTACAGTATAGCAAAACATCTCTTTGTGAAACAAAGTAAAAAGCTTCCTGAAAAGAAGTAAATATACTTAGGTTATTGTTCCAAGCTGATTTAACAGCTCTCTCTGAAGCTGGAATGGGACTCCCCTTGCTCTTTACCTTAAGCTTCGTTATCTTGCCTTTGCTCTTCTTCCCTTGGAAAGTCTTTTACTGTTCTGACAAGTTACACCCTTCTGGAAGGGTGTAGTGGCAAAGCCAGCACAATGTAGCCAAAAATGGTGGGAAATCCAAGTGTGGAGTGTGGCCTCCTTTCAATAGTGCTAAGCCATCACGTTTGCCGTAGCCTGGCTCTTCACCCTCGTGCTGAAGCTGTGACAAACCTTTTAAAGTTTCCTGCCACTGGAAGGACAGGGCAGTTCTCCTTTCTTTCCCACTCCTTCGTGATTCAGGCTCTGCCCTTGTATCTGTTTCCAGTCTTTGGCTTCCACACATAGCTGATTTAACTTGAAAGGAAAATAATTTTCTGCTAATTTTTTATAAAGTTAGTTTTCTTCTGGATTGCCAACTAAAATTGTCTCCTACTCTGCTTCGGTGAGCACCAGGGAGAGCAGTGTGAGGGAAGGAGTAGAGCCATCTTGTTGTGATTGGGGGAAGGAAAGAAATGGAAACTTTACTTTTTCAGTGCTGGACAGTCTTATAAACATGTTGTGAGGCCGTGGTTTAATTAAACATTTTTATCCAAACTCGATTGATTCTGCTCAGTCCCACCCTCGATGGCATTTGCTCTGCTCAGCTTGTCTGATTTTGCAGGCATCCAGGCTGGGAGCTGAGCTGCCAGAATTGTTTTTCAGAAGGGTTAATTTTCTGATGCCCAGTTCTGTGGGCTGATCATGCCAGCCATGGGGTGAGTTGAATGCTGGTGTGACCCCATGAGAGGGATTGCCAGGGGAAAAAGGGGTTGCCCTACAACTTTGTCAACTTTGGTTGTTTTCACTATCACATTAATAAAATGTTTCAAGTACTTCTACATCTATATGTGTTTTGTAGATGAGATAATTGGCATGCATAATGCAAACAAGGGGGAGATGTTACGTGAGTAGGACAATGTTTCTGCAGCCCTGAGGAAGACTGAGTTACAGTGAGATTAATCAGGGGTTTGTGAAAAATATGAATCAACAAAGGAGATAAAGGAGGCTCTCATGGATAGAAGGTACTTGACTGGGGCTTCTGGGAGTCAATATGAGATGTTCTTGGTATGTTCTTGGCAATCATGTTCCCATGGTGATAGGAAAGCACTCAGTTATCTGTGTCTTGTTCTGGACTTGTATTGGACAGATGGAAATCAAAATACAGATCTTATACTTCTTGCATAATTAACATTTGCATCTCACTGCTGTGAGATGTAACTGAGGCCAAAAGATTAACAGGATCAGGAAAGAAAAGGGATTATTCATTTACAGTACATTATGCTAGGTTAAATGAAAGCTTTGTAAAGCCTTTGTAAAGAATTGAAAAACCATTATACAACAGGGAACAAATAAAGTGCTAACCAAAGGGGATTAGGAAGAAACTTCTCTGGTAAGTGGGCTATTCCATGGGTGTCCACTGTGAGGTTTCTTGTACCTCATATTAATCATAGTCAGGCTAGTTTTAGGTTAAGCAATTCATCTCTTTGCAACAATTCTTATGACCATTTAAACAGATGCTGTCTGTTGATTTGAATAGAAATGTGTAGCTGGAAAGACTGCTTAGGGAAGCAAAGTTTAAATTTAGTTGTGCACGAGATCTCTTTCCAGGAGAGAGAGCCTCTGGAGAAAGGCCAGGGTCTGCCACCGTCGAAGTGTAACCAGAAACCTGACAAAGAAATAGCAAGGATGATTATTTGCAGTGGGGTGTGTGGTGAAATCTGCAAGTGAGGAGCATGTGGAACATGGAATCCGTGCCGAGGTCAGGGCTATTAATGCAACCAGTTAGAGAGTCCTAAAATTTAGCAAAAATAGTGGGCATGTGTTTGAGAACTGAATGTATACCTGACTTTAAGTGTGATAAAAAAAATAAAAGCTTATTAGTAAAAATTGGTGTTGAAGCCAAATAAGGTGATCTCAGTAGCAATAAAAAGGGCCCTTATAATATGAGACATATGTTTCTTAATTAACAGGACAAAACCCCTAATAAATTAATCATTAATTTGATTGTTAATTTAATAGGCAAACTGATGGTTCATTGCACACGTAGGGTAGATTAGCTGTCAACTGAAGTAATGCTGTAGGATTTCAAACTTGCATAGTTAAGTAAAATGTGAAAGAAGAATTGTGAGGAATGCTGTTTGAAGGGAATTCCTGATCTTGTAGTCTACCTCTTGACTCTTGCAGTCAAATAATCTTTAAGAGAACAGCTTGTAGTGAATGCACAAGTATTGATGGCTGATATTTTAATACAAAAATGAGGGAAATGAAAGATTAAAGTCAGATGACTTATTTAAATTGTACCTCTGCTACTAGGTAACCACTATCCATCAGCAAAAGTTGCCTGACAAACAAGTAGCTGTCCTTACTCTGCTATTTAGAAGGATGCTATCGATTTTTATATTAAAAAAAATTATTGAAGAATAAACATAATAAATACTTTATATGGCTTCTCCCCTCCCAATGAGGCAAGAGGAGTCCAAATGGAGGTCTAGTCTTCAAAGTTTTTCTGCTGGCTTAGGAGGATTCCAGCTCCAGCTTTGCCAATTTGCTGTCTGTACTCTACTGAAATAGCAGCTTGTGTTTTCTCTCCACAGTGGTCATGTCCTGGTTAGCAAATAAGGAGAGGCAGTGGCATGGATTGGGAAGCATGGTCTGATGTACTCATGTGGATTTACCTTTCTCAAGCTAATGAAATACAAGTGTACAAGGAATTGTTTGGAATACCCTGGTCTGTTTTTCCTGATGGTGTTTAGCAAGCTGATAAAGCTCAAGTAATACCAATAAATGCCTTTATTTCAAAATTTGCGTGCACGACTTGTTATGACTGCGTGATGAAGGATGAATGTCTCCGCAGATAGGACTTCCTGAGCCCAAGTGAGCAACCACAGCAGCACCTGTCCCTCTGCTCCCCATTTATCAACTTGTGCACTAGTTAAACACCTCTCTGGCCTGATAAAGTAGTGCCAAAAAGCCACACCAAGCCCCCTAAAAAGAGGAAATTATGGAATTTCCACTCCCTTTTTTGGTGGGAGACAATTGTTAGGTTGACTGACGAGCCTGTGGAGTTGTAGTCCCTGGGCACTTTCTGAAATGTGCAGAAAGGTTTGGACCTTTGTTCTTACCCAGATCACCACCTGCTTGCCTGCTTTTGAGTGGCCTTAAGTGCTTCCTAAAAATGGGGAGAAAACACCATTCTCAAAATAAATGGGAATGAGGAGGAAGAGGAATGCTTGAGAGACCACATGAGTTGGATTTCTAAAATCTGCGAGACAAGGCAGCTTGCATTTAGTAATTTAGACTGACTGGAAAGAAACCTCTCTAATTTGTTGGGGTTATGTATTTGTTGATGTCAGTAAATCTTAAGTGACCAAGGAACCTGCAGAGAGGGCATGGGAAAATGAGTGAGTCAATAATGTCAAAAAATGGGGCAGTTTTATTTTAAAAGCTGGAGGTCAGTTGCACTCGCTTGAGTAACTAGATAATTTTATTTGCTGATAGACAATTTTTGGTCAATAAAAATAATCTAATGTCAATTCATACAATTTTCTGGGGTAGGAGAGAAAGTCTTTTCAGATGAATTTGCTGTAAGCCTTTTCAGTTCTTGTTAAGATTAAAGCTCTGTTTTGTAATTGTATTGATAAAATGCACTCTTTTATAATGTATCTGATTTAGAATGGCTTACTTCATTGATTACCAAATTAAAGTGATACAAAATCAATAGTAACACGTACTAAAAGGATTAAGGACAGGATAACTGGAAAATCTCAATACAGTTGTTAATGGAAAGTCAAAATCTACTGGCTGTGTCTTTTTCTTCAGCAAGTGCTTTCCGTATCTGCCAGTGATCAGGAAGATGTATGGAAACTTCAGTGGTAAAGTTTCCACTGGATGCAAATATTGGTGGAGTTTCTACTGTCAGGTCCATTACTGCAAAGGAGTCTAAGCCACCAATTTTTTTCTGGGAACTCATCCATGTATTTTAATTCAGCTAAATAGAGTGTCTGCTAAACGTCTAGCAAAAAACAAAAAAAAGTAGATTTCACTTTTTGTAGAGGAGCTTGTGCACTGAAACACACTCTAAAAATGAGTTGAATTGTGATGAATTGCAGTCAGGAAATGGCTTTTGGAGTGAGGCAATACCTATGATAACACAATACTTGAATTACAAATATGGTTGAGTCTAACCTTATGGTGCTGCTAGGAAATTTGTAACACCAGGAGAGTTGCTAACTAAGCCAGAGATGTTTCTGAGAAGAGATGTGATGGATTCAGAATGTGAAAAGCCTGTGCAAATGAATTTAAAATTCAGAATCTTTGGTTACACTGAGTTTGACTTAGTGAACAGTGATTTGCTCAGGGAGTATAAGGAGACTTACAGTTAAGGGTGCCTCTTTAACCAGCCCAAGGTGCACAGTAAGATCCAGTTGCTGGAAACTGATCCTGGTGATTTCAGTCTTAGAGCATGCCTTGTGAGAAATGAACTGCCAGTTGACAGCAGAAGCTAAGAAAATGGTTTATAGCTCTGTCTCTTAGAGTGTGCTAATGGGACAGTTCTTAATCTAATCCATCAGCTGGAAGTTGAGGCTGAAGTTACACAGGGGGGCTCCATGGCCTCCTTTTACTACAAAAATATTGTGTTCGTCTCCAGGTCTCACCATAAGGCAAAACCTTTACCCTGTTACCTTCTCCCTTCCCCTCCATCCCCTATTTGAGTTGTTCTTAAGCAAGTACCATGTATAGGGTTCGAGCTGGTCAAATGACATTCGAGTTGCATCTGGGCAATTTCAGTGCAAGTTTGTCCTCAGCACACATCAAATGTCATGAAAGGAACCGCAGCAGAGATAAGAGCTGTGGAGGACAGAATCAATATGTACTTAAATCTTCTGTATTTTTGAGATGTACAAAACTTGCCTCTTTGTTGGTGTAAGGGATACATATGAGTGAGAGCAGAGAGCATGTGTGTGTGTGCATGAGTAAATTTGCATTTAGAGTGTCTCCTCCTTAACACCTGACATTAAATACTTATTTGTTATACCAGTATTAGCTGGTATTACTACTAATTCTTTCAAAATTGCATGTTCACTACCAGTGTACAATCTCATTTTTCAGCCTCTCAGGTTCCAGACTCTGCCACTTGTATGTCTCTTTTGTTTCTTCCTGTAAAATGTGTCAACTTAGTGGCTTGCAATGCAGACTGAGTGCCTTCAGTTTTTAATTCTTTGGCTTTTATTAATATGCCATGGACCGTCAGTGTTAATATGGTGTGGTTCTTAAAGTGCAAATTATGCCAGGTGTATAGGGGAATACTAATTTTTTCTTCCATCTAGTGAATTGTGATTTTTCTTTTCCCCCTCCCCCCCCATTGAGTGGGCTTACAGTCATCATTTTTAACTCTAAATGGCATGTTTCTCTTGCTCAGTGGTTGTGCCCTGCTAAAGCTTTGTGTGTTTCCCTGGTCATTTTAATGCCACCAGCTCAGCTGTTTCTTTGAAGTGCTGCTGATTAGTGTGAAAAGAAATCTGGAAGGCAGAAAGGGTAGAGAAGAAAACTAAAACTACTTAAGCAAACGAGCAGCTTTCAAGTTAGTGATGGATTAAGGCTAGTTCTCACAGGTGGGATAATGGGAAAAGATCACAGGTGTACAGTGTCTTACATATGTTATGGAGGAATAAAATTTATAGCTAATGTCCAGTATGCACATTGAGCTGCTCTTGTTGGTTCATATTTCCCCTTTCCTAGATAAATGTGCATTCTCATATGAGACAAGTGGCATAATGGTGGCCTCTTGTGCAGTTACTACGTGGATGTTCCTGGGTAAGCCTGCCATGCCCTCCTCGAAGAATAGGGATCACTGAGAGATGGTTAAGCCAGGTACAAGGACAGACATTTTGTAAAGTCAGCACAAACAGGAGTGACTGATACTGAGTCTGTTTCTTATCAACCACCTGCTCTTTTGGAGACTGATAAGCATCATGTTGTTATTTTTACTTAACCAGGTTTCCAAAGGAAAGAGAGGTTTGTGTTATGTCTTTCTGACTTTTCCTTTCCACTCTCTCTCATAAACAGTTGTCCAATTTTAATCAAATTGAACAGATTATGATGTTTCAGTGATAGTAAGTTCCTGGTGAATAAGAGATAAGACCCTGAGTTTATGTGCATTTAATACAGGGATCCCTAATGCTCCAGGTATGATATCTTTCATGTTACTGTTTTTCCATGGAAATATTCTTTTCTCTATTTTCATGCTCGACAAGTAGGTAGGACTTAACAAGTGCCAAGTAATATAAGAAAAAGTAGCACAATCCATTAGTGCATCTTTCTCTTGGGTACTAGACTGTGCAGCTGTTCTCCTCAGACATTAAAAATACGTTAAACAGCAGCATTAGGAAATATTTTATGGAATCCATTCACGCTTTTTATGAACAACTGTGTAGATCTGAGATTATCATCCTAGAAGAGAGAGCTTAGGGGGGATATGGCAGAAGTCAGTGAAGTGTCGTGGAGGGGGAGTAGAAGCTTACAGTTTATGGATTCTTCTTGTGCAAGAAGTAGGAGAAATTGAAGTAGTGCTGCAGAAGAAGATAGATTCGAAGCAAAATAGAAAAGAATGTTCTTAATGTGTGCTTAAACTGGGGGACTCCTTGCTGCAGGCTGGTTCCTCAAAGTTCACAGGGCTTCAGTGTGATGTTAGCACAGATTCATGGCAGAGAAAAATTTGTTGAGGGTTACTTCATGTTTAGCAACATCCTCTGCCCCAAAAAGTCTTTGATTTGTAGTTGGGGATGGGAGAGGGTGGGTGGTGTCTTAGGTACCTTCTGTGTTCCTGCTTCCCAAGAGCCATAGGATATTAACAGGGTTACTTGGGCCCATCCTTTCCCCACAGCCTGTAGGGGCTGTTCTTACCTGAAACCACAGCCTGAGGAGAGGAGAGGTTTCTTGCTTGTGGCTATGCCAAAGGAGAAGCAGAGAAAGCCTAGTCCTTATCTGTATGACTTATCTGGTGGGTTGACCATCCAGTACATATCTGTGGCCAGTCAGTCCACCCCAGGTTCCAAATCAGCCCCAGTGCCTTCTCCCTGTTGTTTAGCCAGCAGATACGGAATGAGACACTGGGAGAAGGCTGGGATGAAGAGTTGCAGGCTTGGATGCAGGCAAAAGTAGTGAGCTGTGCATGCAGGATGTAGAAAGTAGTGGAATGAATAGAAGGGGGGGATCCATGTTTGTAGGTGGGGTACAAAGGATGGGTTTTTTATGGAATGAGCAGCTGTTTGTCAGTCACAGTCCAAATTTGGACTTTTACAATGAGATTTAGAAACTGATACAGAAAGGGTACAATGAAAATTTGAAGTATTACAAAGCACTTGTCAGAGGGGTACTGTCTTGTGGAAGTCTTATAACTTGTCCAGAAGCATTTAGGTTTCTGACTCTCTTCCAGCTGTGTTTTTTCTTGATAGCAAGGTACAGAATGACAGGCATTTTCCAAATGCTGTACTTAAACTTCAGTTCCTTGCAGCAGAAAAGAGAAGCCATTTCCTTCTCAGGCATCGCCTCTTCTAAATAACGGATATTCACTTTACATGCTGAGCAATTGCTGGACTAGGAGCATATCCAGAGGTTTATTTTCCTGTGTTAATCAAGGAAAAATGGATGTGCTTTTTAGTAGATGTTTCCTTTACAAGATGCGGTAATTGGTGTTTCACTTGCTGAGTGTTTAAACTCTGTAGCCAATATGAAGCAGACACAACCTCCTTCTCGTGGCCAGCTGTGCAAGTTGCTATGGGAACTCGGTGGGGACTATCTGCAGATTACTGCTCTGGGGACCACACCTGGTTTATTTGCATTCAATTTAAGTTGGGGGAAATTCAAAAGAAGAAAAGAGGAGTGTAGGCTCGCCGGTAGGCAGGCAGAAAAGGGCTTGTCATTTTTGAGACTGTCACATTGGATGGAAAAGATGCTCATATTAATTCTTCTTGCAGGCTCATGCAGGGTTCTGAATTTTGTAGCCTTTTTTCATGCATTTCACCAGTTTTGTGAGGCTTGTTGGGAATGTCACAGAGGATTTTTAAAAATTTTATTACTGCCTCTGACTTAGTTAAATCCCAGAGAATTTGCTAACTTTCTCTGCATTTTTAATGAGTAATCTCTCTGTGATGGTGAGGGATTGTGAAAGCAATGTGGAATACAGGTCCTTCTTTTCAAATGGCATGTTAGATCAACTCCGTGCAGTATTAAAATGTCAGTGCGATATTGAGTGTTGCTGGAGAGCTTAGCTTGAGGGGGTTTTTTTCTGAATACTGAGTTGCTCTTCTTTCAGTGGTGACTGACTTCCCAAGAAGGCTGGGCAATGATTTTCATTCAAGTCAGCAGCAGTGGTCAGTTGGCAGCTCTTGGGCTGCTTGTGCCTGGATTTTTGAGGGTAATGGTATCCTGGCACTTAAGGGCTTTACTTTTTTGTTGCTTGTTCACTCTCACTACAGCAACTTGCCTTTTGATCAAGACTGGACAAAAGTGATGAAAACAGCACTGTATGCTGACTTGTTCTTTATGCTGTTTCTTCCACTGGCTTGGCTCTGTCTTGGTACCTTTCTGCAGGAAAACAGAACGTGTAAACCATTTTCAGAAGAGTAGGCTTAGAAGCTTTGAGAAATCTGAGATCACTACCTTATTTTTAAAAAATTAATATAAACATATTATATGTACCATATATAATATAGTATGTATGATTTATATAAAACACAAAATATGTATAAATATAAAAAAGTATATATACTTCTATATCAACCATATATTTTATATGAAAAATTTTGAGGTTCAATGGGTGGTTGCTTGTAAACAGTTTCAGTTCTGATCTGTTGTTAATGTCACCAGAGCTGTGGTGTCCCTTGAGAATTCCAATTTTCAGCCTGGAGTGATGCTCTAGACCAGCTTACAGGGTTTTTATATAGAGGCCTCAGACACTGATGAGGTGTACTTGTTTAATTTCTGTAGATTGGTCAACTATGACATCTTAGGGTTACTAGTCATTATTTTTAAACTCTTCTGTGAACAATTCCTTGAATTTGGGGTTTAGTGCTCTAAGCTGGGTCTGTGCTAAACTACTTACTGGTATAATTGTTACTCTGCTGCTGCTTCTGTCAGTCAACAACTCCCCATTTTCTTTACTTTCAAAACCTTGAAATTCTAATGCCTTCTTCAATGCATCTGATGAAAATAAGTGATTATGTAGTTAAGTTTTACGGTGTAGGAATCACATTTGCATTTTTGAGCGTGGAAATGGTGTGTGTGAGACCAGAAATCAGAGTTTTCTTTAGACTGGCATTGGAGGGGTGTGTGCACATATAAGTGTACTAATTGATGCAACTTGTCAGCATTAGGGCTGAAACTCAGTGTCCCAAAGAGGAAATAAATAGTTGTTGTGAGATTTAGTTTCTTTTGTTTGTCACACAATTTGCTTGACACAATTCATGAGATGGATGTGTAACACAGGAGTGGACTGAAGCTGTAAACAGTAAGTTTTAAGGCAATATTCCTGCTGAAACCATCTTTCCCTTGTGTTTGTTTCTGCGTCCTTGCTGCCTTTGTGCTTCAACAGGGTAAACATTTCTCCTCTTGGATTAAAAAGCAGATTTGGGTTAGTGTTTCTCCTTGCAGTTGGAGTCATTTTAAGACAGACCAACTCTCTTGTGTAGTTGTGTAAGAGGCAGCAGGGCAGCAATAAGGCTTTTCGCTGCCTTGGTGTTCATGGTCCATGGCTGTGGTACTGACAGGGCCTTAAATTAAGTGTCCTGGTTTTAATTTTTGATTTCTCTGTGAAAACAGTGAAATATGCATATATGAGACTTGTGTTTGACTGAGGAATGGGCAACTAAGAATCTAATAATTCTGGGAATCACTTTTAAAAATTCTTAGCTAGGCTTTTTGACCTAATTTTTTTCACTTGACTTCTTTTACGCTGTAACTTTTGAGTAGAACATGATTATATTTTAAAATTATTTGAGAGGATTCTAAACCTGTCAGCCTAACAGTGCAAGTCAAAATAAGTTACAAAAAGTGAGGCAGTGTGGAAAAGTTTCCCTCCTCTCTGATTTGCTGGAGAAATAAACAAGACATTCCTGTCTTCAGTGGTGTGTGTCCATGGGCCTACGAATAAAATGCGCGTGTCTTCCCAGCAGATCCTCTGCAAACACAGCCACAGGTGTCAGTCATGCTGCCTGCCCTTCAGCACTGCTTCTAGTAAACTCCTTCTTGTGGTTATTTCCTGGAAAAGCTGATCAATGCCTTTTCTGCTTTAGCACAGCAGAGGTGTTAAAATGGGCAAAACTGGGCTTGTGAGCATTTCCTGGCAAAGCTCACATAGGTCCTACTTTATGTGTGTAGCTACGCTGTGGTTTTCACTTTCTGCTGTTCTTAAATTATTGTAAATTAAAGACCCAGGTGCCCAAGCACTGGGTATTTTTTTTTTTTCTGGCTGATAGCAAATACAGTCTTATGTTAGCTCAGAGCAGCCAAAATGATAGGTACTTGGATATGTGTGCTGATGGATGGAATCAGTGTCTGCAGTGTGAATAACTCTGTTTCTTTCTTCAGATCTTGCATCTGGCAATTTTTTGTTCAATTTGTAACATACAAAGCAGCTTGTCTGGAATTTGGCCTTTTCCTCTTTTGAGATCAAATAATTTAAGCTTCAGAAAGAAGCATTCTCATGACATGTCTTGTGGTTCCTACAGGTGTTAATAGTGTCTGGATCAGTGTGCTGAGGGCATTAAAGCAATATCCTTCCTCAGATTTGAGATAGTTATGAAGGGAGAGAGAGCAAAAGCAGTTCCTGCAAAGCATGAGCACAACAGCTGTGCATCTTCAATTCATACGATGAACTGCAGAGATTTTGCATGTGGTTTTTTGCTATTAATTTGTTTGTCAAACACTCTAATTAGCTAACTAGAGCTAAATATTATCTGGGCTGTTGGTCTTGATGAATCAAGTTGGCTCCAGCAGGTCTCATTGTAAGCTAAAACCCATGACTTTGATTTATGTATTTTGAGAGTGACCTGTAGTGTAGTTAATGACAAGTGGTGTGGAGGCTCTGGGATTTGAGCAGTGCTGTGTGGTTAAGTCATGCACTGAATTAGTCTCTTCTGTGTTACAGCCCCTGTTCATCAAGCTAGACTAGTAATTGCTACTTTGGCAAAGTGGAGAACTGGGAAACTGTGTGTTTGCATAAGGCATTATGTTTTGATTTACAGGTTTGTAATAATGAGTTTGAAAATAATGTTTTTAAGCTCTGAGGGCCTGTCCTGTTATGTGAGTGGACACGAGGAGGCAAAATTACTGCTCTTGGAATGCACATGCAGTGGTGCTTCCAGAGTGTAATGGTTCATACAGCTACTAAAACAAACATTTCTGCTCAATATTTGAGCTTGGCATAAGTACCCTTCATATGCTGGCAAGTCAATTGTGTTGTGATTTGCATATTAGATAATATTTATTTTTCTGCAATATTTGGTATTTTTAGCGTGTATTGCAATAACAATTTGAAACTAGCAGTATTTATGCCACATTCATTGCTCAGTGTTTTGGTAGCATGAACTGCATTTACCTTTCCCATCCAAGTGTGTGCACAATTTCAGTAGCTCCTGCATATGTGGAAGACGTGTTCCCATAAATGTCATTCGTGGGAACAAATTACCCCACTTTAGGTTCAGGAGGATTGGCTGGTGTTCCCTGCCAGAGGAAATTTGGGCTCACCCTATTTCTTACAGGGGCTGGTGCCCGATGGTGCTTCAGGTTCTCCAGCTGCCTCAAGCTGCAGCATCCATAAGAGCTTGTAAGCTTTTCATGAGGTTGTTTTTGGATTTTATTTGCTATTTTAGAGGAAGGGGGAGTTGAGAAGGAGGGGGAGGTAATATTGGCTTTTTTTATTTTCCTCAGTGCCGCTTATAACATAGACCTGCATCCTTAAATTGTCCCATTTTTCCTAATTCTGATAAATGTTGAAGTTTTACTGATCTTGTTCTCCAGCCCTCCCTTGTGTTTTGTTCGTGTAACTTCACATCAGTGTTCTTTTCAGAATTATTTTGTCCTGCAGTTCTTTTTTGAAAAGCAAGGTGAGGCATGCTAATCCTGTAAAAGCAATAAAATACAAGAGGTGTTTACTAAGGGACAATATACATCTACCTAAGGTGTTCAGTACTTGTCAGTGTGAAGTATTTTAGATTTGATGAGCCAGTAATTTTAAAGGAGGATGAGACCCACATAAGTGGACAAAAATTCAGAACAGGTGTTTCCCATACAATATTCACATTTTAAGAAATTTTAATGTCTGTTTTTTAAAAAAACTCTGTTTAACTTTGCAGCCTAGTTTTCATATACAAGTTTACTGGAACAATGAATATGTAATGGTATTGGACCATACCTCACGTGTCATGGAATCAGCATGATTTGTTCATTTTCTGTGCTTAACTTCAAGTTAAATTGGAAGGATGTGAATGCCTTGCAGACAATAAGATGTGCTAATGTACAACAGCTCTGTGGCAGGTGGAACTCGCTGGTTAAACAACACAGATTGGTTTTCAAAGGTGTGACACTTTGGGCTGGTTTTTGAATTAAGTTCTTGGAGTCAGTGCTTATGATGCATGTAAATAAACAAAAAACACCAAAAACAACACAAAAGAGAAAAAGTCTCAAGCCATTATGAAATAGTCATAAAAACCATGACAACGTAATATGAGCAGAACATGAGAGCTTAATTCAGGAGATGTAAAGACCTAATGTTTGCGGGTCTTCAAAATATTCCATCATTTTTCAGTGAATGTTATGACAATAACATTTATTTAGACAACAAGGGTTGCCTGCACTGAGTTTGTATCCTTTGCTGTTGAAAAGAAAACATTCAACAGGATGAAAGAAACACTTTTATGTAGATATTATATGGATGCTTTGTTATGTGCCATGGCTTTTAGGCTGTAAGGGTAGGGCAAAAGTGTTTGGATGATGCACCAGATTGACAGAATTAGCTGTGAGTTTCAAATAAGGCTCAGCTTGCTTGTGAAAGTTATAATTCTGTAGTTTTTGAATAAGAGTGTTTATTTTATTTTATTTTCTCTTGTCGTACCGCTACCCCCCTTTTTTCCTTCCTTCCTCATGTGGTGGTATTGTAAATTTGTCATGAACATAGTTTTCTTTCTGTGCAAAAAAATACTTAATCCATAGTAGTTTCTACCTTCTGTGGACAAAAATAATTTGAGGCATAAAAAACCAAACCCACAAACAAACCCTTTTATATTAATGTTTCAGGTGCTTATGAGTATCCGCTGTCCTGCACTGATAAGATAAATTAGCATTCCTGCTTAGCTGTCCACATGCTTAATTTCCTTCAAAAATGTACACAAAGCAATTTCGAAAGGCATTTTGTGTGGTTGAAAGTTTTAAAAGGATACTTACGATTTGAGTTTGTAAGGAGTAAAATTAGATGTAGACTAAAATTCCAATTCATAGCAATTGCCTAATGACTGGTAATTCTAAACCAGGCCAATTTTTTTTGACTTTTTCAGACAACTCCTCTTTGGCTTTCAGAGCAAACTTACCAATTTTCAGATAAAATCCATTCTGTTAGCCAAAGTCAAAGGTGATGACTAAAATTAGAGCTTAGTTTGCAGGCCTGGCTATGAACAGGCTGCTGTCTGTCTGTAATTACTCTAAGAGGATTGTGCCAACTTTAGTAACAGTTTATTTTATTGAAGTATGTGATTTTTACAATTTTTTTTTAATAGCACGTCGGAGTTCTGTTTGTTGAAATTTTTCTTAGGTTTCATTTGGCCTGTGGGATGGAGACTTGGGAATGTCTTGAGTTAAAATGTAGTACCCTCAAGATAAAGTGTCCTAAGCAGTGATACACTAATGAAGGCAGCATGCTGATGTTACACTTAATACTGTATTTCCTTTCCCTGTATTTTGTATTCCATTTGTATGTATTCCTTTGCACTCCACTCCAAGTACACTGTTTAAAAAGGAAATAATGAATTGGCTTATTGGGTAATCTCATCAGAAAGTGTGGGCCTGAAGTTTGCAAAGGTCATGCTTGTCACTGAGCTGGATAGGGGCAGAAATTTCTTACCTGTCATGGAGGGCATGTAGTAAATGACGTTTTACTAATATATATATATATAAATTTTATATACTAATATATATATATATAAATTTTTATATCCATATAAAAAACCCAAGAGCTGCATAGTCTGCAGGTAAAAATTGTGTTCTCTTTCCAAAAATTGAGTTATTAAGGAATCAGGTATTGTCATTGTAACTGAATAAAGAAAGCAACATATTTGTGGGACAAACTGCAAAAGGAAAACATTCATTTGAAATGGCAAGCTATGGAAGTTACATAGAAAGAGACAAAAAGAAGTGCATGGGGTAGAAAGGGTCTCCTGGAATGTTATCTGCAGGTTCCAAAGTGTTTGGCTGAAGAAAATCTGCCTTTGTCGTACCTGGCTCTATGGTAGTTCCTTTGGTTTTAACTAAGAGTTTGAATAGAATTATGGGGGAAAAATCATTAATGTCAAAACTGTAGAATTGATTGAAGAGGAGAGACACATTTTTTGAGATATCTGTAGTTGCACAGGATGTGGAGAACTTTTCACTTATCACAAGGTGCGCCACTTTCTCTTCTTATTGGTGCCTTTGGAGGAAAAAACGAAACTGAGCAAAGCCCAGAGTGCTTTTTTGCTTAAACACAAATACCAGAAGTATGTCCTTGGTTCGGGGTGTTAACTTTTAATTAGTAGCCATAAAGAAAAGAATGGGCAGTGTTGCAGCAGAATCTAAAGAGAACATTAAATTAATGTATTCCATCACTGGTTTTGGAGCAGGGTGATATGCACTCTTCCTCCCCAAACATTTCCCTTCTTGTCCCTTCAGGTCTCCTTCAGAAGCCTTCCAGGTAAGGAAGTAGTTGCAGTAGTGGGGCATAAATGAAACAGCAGAATGTTTTCTGGCCGAAAGTGAAGAAGTTGGATGCCTTCTTCCATGGGCACTATGGGGAGCAGCAGGGGTGGGAGCAGCCCAAGGACACATCAGGGCCCTCTCTGATCTCTTGGTCGGTCTCCTCTTCTTCCTGGGTTTCGCCATCCTCTGCGGCCTCAAGTGACAGGAAGGCTGTAGCAGGGCCAGGCAGCCTCTGGGGCCCCGCCACAGCTGTGGGAGGATGGAGTGTCACCAGTGGCATGGGAGTGTCCCCTGCACCCACACAGCTGGCAGACACCATGTGCAAGGTCTGCTTCTCAGGCTGTGACACTTCCTCTTGGCTGGAGTGACCTTCAGAGGTGGGACGTGACCAGCAGGCTCCATGTGCAGGCCCTGCTCCTTGTGACCTTCAGACACAGAGCTGGCACAGTCAGTGTGGAGTGACCTCTGCAAATGTGACCTGTGGACAGTGTGTGACCACTGGATGCAGTATGGGGCTCTGCTCAGCAGGCTGTAATGTGCCACCAATGTGACCTTGCAGACACGGTGTAGGGGCTTCACAGACTCTTGACATGCCCCCTCTGGGAATATGACCTGCAGGCACAGTTCCTCACAGGTAAATGCAGTTCATGGGCTCTGGACTGGGACGTGTCCCCTCCTTTGGCATTGCTGTTTGACCTGGGTGGGAACCACAGCAGAGATTAAAAGGCTGTCAGTGGTAAATTTAAACAAACAAATGCAAAAAAAACCAAAACAAAAAGTGGATGTCCCATCCTTGGAAGTGTACATGACCAGGTTGGATGGGGCTTTAAGGAACCTGGTCTAGTGAAAGGTGTCCCTGCCCAGGGCAGGGGGGTTGGAGCTACATGATCATTAAGGTCCCTTCCAACCCAAACCGTTCTATGATTCTATGAACTTAGATAAAAGGTAAGATAATAAAATTGTCAAAAAATGAAGTGGTCACTGGAAGAACCATTTGGTTTGGGGTTTTTTGTGGTGTTTGGTTTTGGTTGGCTGGCTCGTTGGTTTGGGGTGGCTTTTTGTTTATTTGTCCTTTGTTTTTTGGTCAGTTGTTAGTTTGACAGGTCAACATACAAGGTTTTTTTTTCAATAAGGCTGCTAGTGGATATTACAGCTCCAATGCAGATTTGTGTGGGGGTTGATGTTTGCGAGGCAGATCATCCATGGCCACACACGTGCCTGGTTCTAACGGTCACTTCCTGCGCTCTTGGTGCTGCACCTGTGTTCCACCAGCCCAGCACACTCTGGTTGGGGGAGAACACTGCTGTCCTGCTCTGCTGCTGCCTCAGCTCAGCCTCGTGCTTTGTGAAGTGCTTGGTTTGTTACACCGCTGGTGTCCAGGCTCTTCTGATAAAGCAAACGGATTACCTCCCGGTACACTCCTAAAGCACATATGCAGGAGTGAAGTTTACTGAAGGTCTGTGAACCATGAAGGTGTGCCTCAGAGGTCTCAATGGGACACGTGAATGAGTAGAAAACCAAGTTGGAAACAAGGTATTAGGGAAACCTATTCAGCACACGCAGTTGTTTCCCTGTAGAAGGGAGCACCTTCTCCTTCTCTTCTTGCAATCTTTTTCAAGTGTAGATCACTCATGTTAAATATATAGCTGGGAACATCTTGTGTTAAGTAGAGATATGAACCTGAACAGAAGAAGAGGTCAAGCGTGGAAATAAATTCCAGTCAGTACTGGATGATTGAGAAGTCCCTTTTCTCTCACTCCCTCTTGTTTGGAGAGGCGGTGCTCGAATTCACTTCAGAAATGAGGAGAAGAAAAGTACAGTTAGGGTATTTTTAAAGGAAAAAAAAGAGAAAAACAACTTACTCTTTAAATTCACATTAGCACCTGGAACTGGGTGGCTCAACCTTGTAATCATCTGCATCATCATATTACCTTTTCCCCATCAGAGTATGGAATGATAAATTTTGTGATATCCACATCGCGCTTGAATTTTTATATAAATGTTCATGCTGTTTAGGACACGAGTGTTTGAGTGGCAAACAAACTATTTGAAATGGTTTAGCAGAGCCTCATAGTTAGTCCACTCACTTCTGTGGACCACTTTTGGAAAAGAAGATTGATTTCTCCAGAGACCAAAGCCTCTTCACAGTTCTGCAGTGCTCCAGCGTACGTTGTGGTCACAGCAGCAAGCGCGTTCTGGTTATCACTGAGTGGTTCAAAGATGCAACGTGGGTGTGACGTGCCCCTTTCAAAAACCATAGCTCCTCAATAAGCTTTCTTTAGCCATATTGTGTACGTGTTTGAAGGGATTAGTAATAGATTTTTGGTTTTTTTCTTGGAAGTCATTGGAAAGCAAAAGACTAAATCTATTTTGATTTCACTCGGGATAGATTAATGGGTGTCAAATGTTACACAATACTTGACATATCCACTGCTGTTAAGTTGGCCGTGGCAAAGGGATTACCCGATAATGAATCACCAAGCTCTTTAGCCGTTTAAAGGGAGTCGTGCCGCTTCCTTGCCCTGGTAGGACTCTCTTCCCTGCCCGGGACCTTCCTGTGACAGTGCGTGTTCGGATGTGGAAAACTCCGCGCAGATGTGCAAGCACCAGTTTGACAGCTTTGTGTTCAGCTTCTACCTTGCTAATTGTTTTCGTGGGATTATTTGGATTGTGTAGAAAGCTTTTTCCAAATCCCCTTTATTACTGAAGTTATTGTTGCCAGCAGGAATAAGATTAAAGGTGCTTAAGTCTGTAGAGTTGTTTCTAATTTGTATGTGTCATTTCAGTGGCATTTGAACAGAACTCTGTCTCTTCCCCTCCCTGCTCCCCTGTGGTACTGTGCTTGAGTTAGGGCTGAGAAGCCAAGCTATTGGAAGAAAATTCATTTTGTTCCCTAATTATTATGCTGGCACTCGGGAGATAATTTTTCCCTTCATGCACTGCCAATTAATATGCAAATGAGCTGATAAATATTTATACCGCGATTTAAATTATGCAGGGAGCGCTTTCAGTGTACTCTGCAAATGAATTGTTCATGGACTTCAAAGTGCTGGCTGCTGTGCTAACGAGAGGAGATTTGCATAAGGCCCTAATCAGGCGCATACTGATTAAGCTTCATTATGGAAACTGCCAGCTGCAATCTTTGTTTCTATTTTATTACAAAAAGGGGAACTTTTCACGCTTCAGTCGCCTTGACAATGTCAGACACAGCTAGTAGGAGAGACTAAAACTCCACACAGCAACTGAAGTTTCCCTGTTCAGTTGAAGATTGCTATGGTGTAACTGAAGTTGTATTTCTCCCCCCACCTCCCCACTCCCTTTCGTGTTCGGTCAGAGCAGTAGTGTAGATTTGATAGAAATTGCCATTCTCCCGTTCCTTGGACTATCTGAACCTGTAGAGGATACCACAGCAATGCTGGACTGCAGCGACTACGTTCTAGGTGGGTACCAGCTCGGCTCTTTCTTACGGACACCGAGGCTGTGAGATTGACTATGCATAGTGGCTTAATCACATATGCAGAAGGTATTTGTGGGGCTGAAGCTCACCAGTGAATCGGCAGCAAGTAGCTGCCTGGTAGATGGATAGCTAGATCTGTACCAGGGAAATACATGCTTTGGTTTGTTTGTTTGTTTTCCTCTTTTCCCTCGCTCCAGGAGAATTCGTTTCCTCTGCACAGACTCGGGTGATATTGATACAGACCTTTTGCTTTTAGGATTTCAGTCTGAGAAGCATTTGGCTTCTAACGAACACTGGACTTGACTTGCATATCTGTGTGTTATGAATTTTAAAGCATTAAAATGAATGAGAGGGAGCCTAGGTGTTGAAAGAATTTAGTAACTGTATTGAGCCATTCCACAACAGAATGTATGTTATGTCTGTGTATTTTTAATATAGCAAGGTTCTTCGTGTGTAATAGAAAATAAGGGGGAGTGCACAGTGGTTGCCATTGATACCGTTGCAAGCTGTGCTTAGGGTTACTGGGATAATATATTTCCTGCACTGAGATTCCATCAGGACTGCAGAACAGACATGCCACAATTTCTTCTTTGTGTCTTTTAAAATTATTTATAGTAATGGATCATCTCAATTCTACGATAGGTTTTATTTATTTTCAAGGCTTTTTCCCCTGAAGCTCTATGTGTGTGTGTATATATNCCATCATATGAGTTCATGTAAGAACTTATATCTCTAAGTAAGAGAATATATATTTTTGGATGGTAAATTTTAAAGCAGATATTTGAGTATGTTTGTTTCTGAATATCATGTGGCTTTTGAAAATTGATTTCTAGATAATTCTTGGCATGGTTTCACTCGCATTAAACTTTGTTTTTTCCATGCACATAAATGAATCATTTTTGCTGGTGCAAATGGAGTATTAGGCAGTTCCACTTCAATGGGTGGAAGGAAACAGTTAATGGTATATACCATGTTAAGATTTCCTTTGCTTTACCAGCTGTGTACAGTCCTTATAACACCTCAGTTTGGTCGGGTGTCCACTGCTTCTTTCTCCTGAATGCCTTTGGAAATGTTCCTGAGGGTGTGTGAAAGGCTGGCACAGCACTGCCTGGCGACACCTCAGCCCTGCTAGCGGAGTAGCAGCGTGGAATGTATTCACTCCTGAGAGTTTGATTTCAATCATGCACCTGCTGCTTTCGATCCTTCCTTCTGGGGAGTTTGTTTTTAGATAATGTTGGCAGAAAAGTTGTAGCCCAGGGCCTTTATTTAAAACCCGAGTAAGATCTAAAGGAAGAAGAAAAGGTGAAGGCATTAAGGTTTGGGTTTTTCTAGCCCACTTCATTTGTTTATTCTTTTAAGTTTAAAGCAGAAATTGTATGAGCACGTATAAACCGAGTAGCCTTTTTATTCGACATAGAACGAATCGGTAGGTTGGGTGTCCCGCGGATATGAGGCTGTTTTGCTGGTAGCAGTTTTGTGCTTCAGATGTATGTCATACCATTTGCAATGGAAATAGCGGCATTGTTCTTGATGCTTTACATGCAGAAGGCCCACAGACTGAACAAGAAATAGTCAGCTGGTGAAATAATGGATGCTATCCTTCGCTTGAACCTGAGCGCTACCAGAAAGATGTTTCTCCTTCCAACTTGCTGCTTTTTTGCAATAGCGATGTTTGAGGTCTTTGTTAAGGATGGACCTTTACAATAAAATATTCTTCATTTAGACAAGCTTTTGGTAGTTAAGTAAACTTTGTGTATGTCTAGTACTAAAAAAGCTTTTCTGGAAGGATTTATTTTGCAGTGTAGCCTGACAGAAGAACGTGTCCTGGCTTGCTTAATGGAAATAGGTCTGTACAGTTACAACTTTGTGTGACTGAGCAAACTTGCTCATCGTGCAGGAAGGCTTCTTGTGTGAGCCTCCTCATGGGACAGAACAGTCACTGCCTTGCTTGAGCTCTGTGCACAGGACAGCTGTGTCCTCCTCTCTGGGTTTGGTTTGCTTTGCTTATTCTATCATTAGTATCCTGCACCTTGGCTCTAATACTTCAATCTCTGCAACAAACTAGCCAACCCTCTGTTGTTTTCCTAGCAAGAATTTTTCTGAAGTGGTTCAGCAAATGGATTCCATGTTTCGGAGGGACAGCCTTCTCAACCTGTGCTCCTCCCTTTTGTGGTCAGATGTAGCTCGAGTTCAAGCTATTCTTCTGCTCTGGGCTTAAAAATTACATCCTATGTCCAACAGCCTCATGAGTTAGCCTGGCTTCCACAACCAAGTGTATTTGACTTGTAAGCACTCTTGAGTCATTTTCTTGTTGGATGAGAACTCTTCATGTTTGTGTCCAAAGCAAAGACTCCCATTTGGTGTTCTCTAAAGTTAAATTTCAGTAGCCATCTGTGTGTAAAGCAGTGAAGTAATGCTGTTTATCAAATGCAGATTGCCTATAATCACTCTAAATAAATGTGCTATTGCCACAACAATAAATTCAATATAAGGTATATGCAATGTCTAGATAGAAACACAGATTTCTCAGCAGAGAGGGCCAAGTCAAGAGCACACATTTCTGTACAGTCAGTGGAACCCGTGTTCTGTTTCCGGAGTGTGGGTCATGCTATCCAAATGTGGAAAATGACAAAACAAGGAGCCTGGAAGCAATAGGTTCTGTACCTGCAACCTTAGCAGAGCTCTGTTTTTCAAGACTGTGAGTTTGTAGCTTGAATGTGCTAACAGAGGTTGTGAAAAACAGGGCAAAACTTGCAGCCTTTTGCTGAAGTGTGGGCCAGCAATGCTCAGCTGCAAAGTTTCTTCTCATTCACTCCCCTTTTAAAAAGCAGTTTAACACACATCTGCCTTTATACCGAGGGTAACATCGATAGTCCAGATTTCTTTTTCACGTGGCTGAACATTTGAAAGATTTAAGAATAGGCATAGGAACTTTCTGAGAAGAGTTGAGGCTCTGGAGAGGTCGTGTTAACTTGTCAGGGGAAGTTTTGTGGTTGTTACAGTATTCTGGATTTTCAAGGCTCTGTTGGGTTCAACTGCCACAGTTGTTTATGTGTAATATTATATTAGCTTTAAAAACATTGATCACAGAATCACAGAATGGTTTGGTTTGGAAGAGACCTTAAAAATTATCCAGTTTCAGCCCTCCAACCCCCCTGCCATGGGCAGGGACACCTGGCACTGGTTTCTCAGAACCCCATCCAAACTGGCCTTGAAAACTTCCAGGATGGGGCATCCCCCACATCTCTGCACAACCTGTGCCAGTGTCTCACCACCTTCACAGTGAAGAATTGCTTTCTAATATCCAGTCCAAACTTGCCCTCTTTCGGTTTAAAGCTATTCTCCCCTGTCCTATCACTACATGTACTTCTAAAAATTCCCTCTCCAGCTCTCTTGCAGGCTTCTTCAGGTACTGGGAGGCTGCTGTAAAGTCTTCATGGAGCCTTCTCCGGGCTCTACAACCCCAACTCTCTCAGCCTTTCCCCATGGCAGAGGTGCTCCAGCCCTCTGATCATTTTGGTGGCCTCTGAACTCGCTCCAACGGGTCCGTGTCCTTCCTGTGCACTGCTAGTAGCAGGTGATGGTACACAGAAATAGTCCATCTTCTCATTTCCAGCTTTCATGGACTGCCAAGCACTGAGGTGTCTGGGCATTCTTGGAGCTATCTGGGGGAAAGATGCAGCACAGTTAAAGCTGTTCCTGTGTTCTTCTTCAGCCTATTGGTATTTTGGAAATCACTGCTTTGATGAAAGTACATGACAGAGGTAACCTTTTAAGCACCTAGCAAGAAAATATCCTGGAGTAAAGGGTTCATTTTAAGCTCATTGAACTTGCTTTCAGCTCATTATGGGGATGGAAGAGTGTGCTTAAGGATTTGCTTACACTTCAGTTTATGAGCTGTTCTGTCTTGAGATTCTTTTTGTAATTTTGGTTTGTGATAATGTGGCACAGTGGGGTCGGTGGTGAGGCACGAGGAGGTAATAAGCTGGAAAGCTGATGCTGTACACAGAACATCTGTATAGATTCCTATATAAGGAAACTATATTCTCTGTCTGCCATCTGGAGAGGCCCTCTGCATTGCACTGTATTCAGCTGACAGGCTTTGAAACCAGGAACAGACTTTTGAATACATTCATCCAGAGGGAGAAAGAAGAGGAATTATTTTATATTTGTATGGTTTTGCATGAATATATAGGAAATATAAAACAACCTAATGTCAGTGACATTCCAGTAAAATAGAAATGTAGTATTAGAAAAATGGCATCCATTTAATTATAATGACTGAATTTCCTTTCTTTTGTTGGGGTGGGGCAGGGGGAACAAACACAAGAATAATGTAGGCCATGATGGTCAGACTTAATGTTTTTGAATCTTGGTGTAGACATTGTTCCTTCCTCCCCCCTCCTTTTTTTCCCTCTATGACTTTCATTGTATTGAAAATTAAGTTCCTACCTATCATTGCCCTCCAGCATGCTGTCTTTTATTCCCTTAATACCACGTTTTCACATATGGGAATAATGTCATAGAAATTTTTGAAGTAATATTTATCTGGAAGATTCAGTATTGTGTTCTGGTTTTGGTTGTTCTTTTTTTTGTGTTATAATCTGAATTAGGGTAAAGTACATAGCAAATTTCTGATGTTCTGTACTTCCCTTGAACAAAAAACTGTGAATAGATTTGGGGATTTTTTGCTGTATTGTTTTATCTTTCTTTCTGTTTTAATGCAGACTCGAGAATGAACAATCCGTCAGAAACCAGTAAACCATCGATGGAGAGTGGGGACGGGAACACAGGTAAGAAATGATCACTTGGTGCACAGATATTTTCTGGTGGAATTGAATGGATATTAGAAGCAAAATTTCTTTACTCACTTAGTGGGATTTTAAAAACCCACAAAACCAACCAAACAAAAACCTACACCCACTGTTTTTAGAGACTTGGGAATACTTCTGTCATTAACCATGCTGTATGCAGGGCATTATTCATACCTACTTTATTGGAGCACTACCCACACTTTTTATATAAGATTTCCCTTCCACACTTTTTCTGTAATTTAGTTTCTGGTACTGCTGAAGCTCTGGTGGCACTAGCTCTCCATAAATAGTCTCATTTTTTCCTGGCAGAGCATACCTTCGGCACTTCTAACTTCATCGTTTATTTTTGGGTTGAAATTTTCCCTGGCAGATGTGGGCCACTGCCTGATCTTGTCTCCGTTTTAGATTTCATTCAAGCTGTCACAACAGTTCTCAAGAACAAGTCAAATGGAGAAAACATAAGATATCAAAATTTCGAAAAATGTTAGCCAGCTTTCCTGTAATTTCTTTGTGCCTTAGAACAGAACCTTGAAATCTGGTGGGGAAGGATAGATTTTGTGTCAGGGCCAGTGTGCCTTTTGGCATGTCCTTAAGATGTGACCAAATTGAAGAAGCTTGTTGAGCCACTGTAACTTAATCATGCCATCTCGTGCTTTAATTCCTTTCTCGAGGTAATATAATGTTCATTCTGAAAGCAAGAGAAATGACAGTTCTGAATGGAAAGTAAGTAGTTTAACCTAGCTCAGAATCTTCTCTCAGCTCAGAATAGCATTTGGGAAGAGAAAATTCTGATGAGAAGGAACTTGTTGCTTTGAGAGAAGTCTAGTTACCTTGTGTGAGGAAAACTACTTTTCTTCTTCGTGGTTCAATAATAAGAGTTTTATTTTAAACTCTGGAGTTGTGATGAAATTAACACTATTTAATTTTCTTTAATCTGAGAGGCTGGATTTTTTCTGCCAGTACATGGGGTCAGTCAAAAGGAATTCTGCCTGCTTATTGATGTGTGTTTTGTTCCTGGCATTTCAGGTTTTGTAATTGTCATTGTATTTTTAATAGGAGAGGTATCAATTCTTTTTTTGCACAGAAGTGTTTTATTATGTATTTAATGGTTTAAGATTATATAAAACATTATTTCAAAAACATATGGGCCATAAATATTTCATGATCATAAACAGCACCAAGGGAACAATGGTTTTAAATATCCCTGTGGACTCCTTGTAGCTGGAGGATGTGTGTAAACCTGAGAAAATTCAGATTTCCTCCCCTGTATGGCCACAGTTCCCTGCATGTGCTTTCTCCAGAGTGCATTCCCAACACGCTTCCCTCAGTGCAACTTTAGCAGTTTCACCTTAACTGAGCTGGTAAGGGGGAGGATTTGTTTTATTCAAAGGTAGGCAGTCAGTTTTCACAGGAGCATTGCATCTGCTTCAGCAGAGCTCAGCTCTCTTAGGCAAATATTTCATCATTGTGAAGGTGGGGGTCATGACTTAAAATGGATGGATTGTAAAGCTGCATGTGGGTCCTCTCGTGTTAAAAGGGGACACAATGACTGTATTTTTTATACTCTAATATTAAAGTTAGTTATTACAAAAGTTTGATTCTGACTGGTGTTTGGAACTTTTGGAATATTGCTTCTTTAGTTTAAATGTTTCCAGTCTTTCCTTCCAGTTTTGTATCCTGATTTTTAAATTATATGAACTAAAGTAATCTAGAATTTTTGAGGACTCTCTGTTCTGCAGTCATTGCTTTGTTTTTAAATGTACTGCTCCTAAACCACTGGAGATAGTGATTGATGGCATTTGTGATGTTCTTTGGGAGCTCAAGCATCAGTTGTATTAGTCAACTTGGCAGATGTTGGGCTCTGAAAGGAATACTCACAGAATGTAATTTTAGGCTTCTGATCGGGGTACTTAGATTATGGTTCTGGGCTCAGTGCATACTTGAGTGAAAAGAAGTCAGCTTTCAGCTCGGATGCTGGGGAACTGGAAGTGCCATTGATTTTCTGTCAGTGCCTGTGCTCCCCAGATACTGCGTGATGATGATTTTTGTAAACACTCAGAGTTCTTATTTTTGTAACTTTCTCTAACTGTCTGCTTTCCAGTGACATTTGTAAATCACTTGAGTCTGCTGTGTAAACACTAATAGTCTATCTTTTAAACCTCACTGGGTGTTTGTTTGGGTCATTCCTGTTTTAAACTGTAGTGAGATAATGCAGCTTGAAAATGTTAAGAGAAATTTCTGTGGGATGTGAATTTACATTTGGCAGAGCTGGTGTTCTCAGGAAGAAAACAATAGTTACCACTGGTTAAAGATGACAACATCAGTAATTCTCGGAGCTATCAGCTAAGTTTCATGGAAGTTTAAAAACTAGGGGTTTGTATTTTGAGCTCTGACTATTTAGGGAACATCATGAAGTCCCCTAAATATATTGGTCACAATACAGTGCCTGAAATATGTTACGATTTTAAATTTTTTGTGCTAACTGGACTTGCCGTTTAAGCATCTGAAAAAACAACCCATGTTTCAGACCAGTTAAGAACAGCAACCAAGACATATGAGCACAGGAGCTGTTGGATGGGTGTTCTCTTAAGAGCATGGATTGACCAACTGGTAATCAGTATTGCAGAGTTACAGAAATCTTTTCCAGCCTTCAGCTGGGGGCAGACAGTCTACATAGTATCTGCTGGAGAAAGGAGAAGTAAGAAGAATGTCTTACAGTAAATGGATAGCCCTTTTGATCTCCTTTTTATAGGCAGCAGAAAATTTTCCAAAACATCCCAACCTTTTTGTTTGTTTAATGCATCTTCTCTTGTAAGAGCTGTGTGAATGCAGAGCTGTGAAAGCCAAGGTTATAATGACTATGGAAACTGTACTATTATGACATGCGTTGACATAGCAGCATAATAATAGTTTTTGTAAGTGTAGCATTTGGAAGGATTATAAAGATCCTTGTTTGCATTGCTTCATTTCCAAAGATTGGTTTTCCAGTTTCCATAAGAAGGAAGTCTATAGGAGAGACATCATGAAGTATTCTTCAGCTGTTAAAACTGGGCAAATATCAATGCTAAACTTGTTATTCGGAAATGTGGGCAGGGAAACAACAATTTCTGAGTATTGGGGGTATATCTCTCTCTCTCTCTCTTTCAACAGAGAGGGAAAGAGGGAGCGACCTGGGAAAATACACTGGTGATGCTGAGAGATGTCTCCCAGAGCACAGTGCAGGTACCCAATCCAGCTAGTTTTGAAATTTTCCTTCTCCTTGGCTGCCTTCCCTTTCTGAGTTCTTTCTTGCACCTTACTCCGCATCTCCCCAGATCTGGAGATCCTCACTCCGCTTCCTTTCTAATGCTGTTTGCAAACTCAGGCAGAAGTCTGATGATAATGGTTGAATTTTGGGAGTAAGTTGTTCTCCTGACTGCAGGTGCGGTGTTACCTTGCCTGCTCCACTTTGTCATGCCTTTACCCTCTGCAGGTACAATTCCAAGATGGCATAAAACAATGCATGTTCACATGGAACACAGTGTTCTGTACATCGTGTTCTGTTCCTTTCCCTGGAGTAGCACTGTATTAGTCTTCACCCAAACCAACTCCCATGCAGTAGCTCAAGCACATGGCTGAATTTATGCCAGAATTTAAACGTGCTTGGGTTACACTGGACCTCCACTGTAAGGGTGAAATTTCATCCTACATCTTGTTGGGGGCAGAGCACCGAAACAAAATGAACTACTTGTGAACTACCAGAAGGGGCAGGACAGGGACAATGGAGCTGGAAACCAAGAAGACAGGAGAGATGAGAGATGGAGAGTTCCCGCTCTATTTGAGCTGGTTTTGGTGTTGGTGAGCTCTGGCAGTCACGGAAGTTGGGATGAAGATGGAAAAAGTATGAGTACTTGGGATTGTTAAATTCACAGTACTTGTGATTGCATCTGCCATGTCTGTTAATCATCACAGGGTTCTGTATTTAACTCTTACCTTCAGAAAATGTGGCATTTTGGTCCTTTCATGTCCTCACAATGTGCTGACCTTCTGCTTCTGACAGCTCCATTTTCCAGCTCCCTATCAGATTTCTTTGATTCCGTGGGAGTGGTACCACATCCTTCTGAACACCTTAAAAGCAAGGCCTCTCATATGCTGGACTCACTTCGTTTTCCTTGCTGTTCTTCAGAAGACATAGGCATCCTGTGATAAATGCAAGCAACCAGGACTGCATTGCTTCCAAAATTAAGGCTGCATTCAAAGGGAAAGGGACATTGTGCTTCCAAAGAAAGTTTAAGATGCAAATAGTAGAACAGAGAGTGAACAAGTGTAATGTCTATTTTTTCGCCCTGAGTTTGGTTTTGGGAGGCCTGGGGAGAGGGAGTTGGTGTCTTTCAAGACTGAATTTAAAGAAAATGTTGTTTTCTTTCAGTGCCTAAGAAGTTTGTTGGGACCCATGGAGATTTTAAGTTCAGTCTTGGAGCTTGCTTTGTACAAAACTAGGAGGCTTGTTTCAGATTTCTGTATTAGTAGTCAGCAGAACTGCCAACTGGAGCATTTCTTCTGTGCACATGCACAGTAGTGCTCTTTTAATGTGGTATCATGATTTTTTGAGGCTCTTTTTGGAAGATAGTTAACTAGAACAGCTTCACCTATTTACCTAAGGTGAGGCCTCCAGCTGGTCCTCTCAGAAACAGATAATTTTTTTTAACCCTCACAAGTTTCCTATTGGAATGAGGAGTATTTGCCTTACAGCAGGTTTTCTTATCTGTGTTTTTTTCACTCCCTGACCATTGAAAACTAATTCAAAACCTTTGCTCAAATGAGGAGGTGGTAGATTGTTTCCTTTGAATTATGGTAGTTATTTGTCAGGAATTACTTTTCTATATTTACCCAACCACTTTTCCATTCCCTTTGGACTTCTGCATGGAGAGAATTCTGAAGTTTACTGGAAAGAATGAAGATACATGAGATTCTTCTGGTTCTTTCCAGCAGACCTTCTTACATACCATTCTTTGGAGAAAGGCAACCGAGTTACATTCCTTCAAGATCAATTCAGACCAGTGAGAGTCTTTACATTCACTTTAAATTGTAATTTTAGACTCATTAAGCAAAATAATTTGACGTAGTTTAAAACTGGAATATTTTTCACACATCTGTGGGTCTTTGGCTGCATGGATGTATCTTGAGTTTGTAAACCTTGACCCAAAGCATAGAATTGAAAACTTGGGAGTCAAACAAATTTTCCCCCACAGAACCTCCACCAAAGATACATCAAAGGGCCACCTTACATGGTTGGTAGAAAACTTGATATTGTGTCTGTATTTAATTGAGCAGTGGCTCAATCTTAGGAAACCTTACCTGTGTAAGCTGTTTGTAGGTCAAAATAGCAGTGTAAGATATTGGATAGTCTATTTTATTAATCATATTTTATTCCTGCTTACTTTTGCAGATGTTTCCAAGGAATAGCAACCACCTGTTGTTGTTTAAGAGCTGTGGCTCTTCTGCTCAGTAGATAACCTAGGTTTTTATGGCAAAGAATGTAGATGATGGAAGGAATTTTGAAGTAGGAGTTACTTATGCACACCTCCCCATAGGCACTGAACAAAATCTGATTGTCATGATGAGTAAACATGCAAGTCTAAAGCTGGTTTTGCTTCATTTCAGTCATGCAACTTGAAAGATTGCATCATCTGTTCTCGAAATTCCCTGCAGCCCAACATACTCGGAGTCTCCCTTCCTGTTACTAGCCTCTATGGATAGTAACAAAACAAAAAAAAACCCACTTGTTTTTTTCTTTTCCTTTTTCTTCTCACACCCAGATTATTTTGGGATAGTTGGGGGGTTTTCATGTCTTTCAGCTGTTTAAGAAAAGACTGCAAAAATGTAGGAAAATAACCAGGTTTTAGTTAAATGAGAGTAAGTGAAAGCAGAAGCAAGCCCAGGCAGTTATCTTATCTAATGAGACCTCTGAAATTTTAATGGAAATATAGAGGTGTAATTTCTGGAAAGAGTAAAACTGTGACTAATAACTGCTGTGTACACATGGGGCTTCTGTTTTCATCAGGCATTATTTTACCTGTCTTTAAGGAGTGGTGACTTACATGAACCTTGCTGTTGGCACTTTATGAACTTGAAGATGGTCTTCAGGTGCTAGACAGCTGGTGCACAGAGAATGGCAACAGTTTAATCTTAGCAGCAAGCTCCCATTTGGTTCTCAAACCATGTAGAGAATGATGGGATAGTAGTGTACATAGAAACACAGGTCACAGAATTATTTAGGTTGGAAAAGACGTTCAAGATCATCAAGCCCAACTGTTAATGCTGCCAAGTGCACCATTAAACCATGTCCCTACACACCATGTCTACACATCTTTTAAATATCTTCAGGGTACACAGAATAGATGATGGAAGCTAAAGAAAATATGACATTGATTTTGTTCAGCTGATAAATGCTCTATTATGAAGCCTGGACACTGCATCTCCACCCCACTTTCACTAAAAAAATTCAATTCTTACTGCTCTGAGTCATTTTTTGCTATATAATGTTGAGAGAATAGCAGGAAACTTGCAGTATTAATTCTTATTCCATTTCTTAAAGGTAGTAATTAATAGTTTTTAATATCTTTCTTTGTCCAGGCACGCAAACAAATGGCCTGGACTTTCAAAAGCAGCCTGTGCCTGTCGGAGGAGCAATCTCTACAGCCCAGGCCCAGGCCTTCCTTGGGCACCTTCATCAGGTAAGAGAAGACCCATTCAAACAGGGGAGACTCAGGCAGCTGTGAACGCAGCTGCCTTGGTGTGTTCCATATTCTCTCTTTCTGTGAATGATGGGGATTCATTTATTGGAACATAAATATGGGTACACCACCTGGTTAAAGAGCATGGATGGGAAAAAGTCCCGATTGTGGCACTCACTTGATTGCATTAGGCTGCAGAATATGTCAAATTCTTCTCCTTGAAAGAACTACAAATCACCTTTTTGGAGACTTGAGAATGCCTAAATTTTGTGGTGTGTTTTTGAGTAGGTTTTTTTGTGTTTGTTTTGTTGTTGTTGTTTTAACCTTAGTAGAGATACCTTGTAGAAAGGCAAGACAAAATTTAATTTTTTTAGGAAAGGATTGTATTGGCCCAACAGCTGCCGAGGTTCCAAAACTGTCACTATCTAGTTAAAAACCCTTCACTCTTACACATTAACTGGAAAGAAAGTTGATTGTACTTACTAAGCATATACAGTTTGTGAGGTTTTCTTTTTTTACAAAAAAGTTATTTCAGTGACCTGTTTGTCAGATGATATTCAGACTTCTAATACTATCCCTCTGTTCTGCTGCTGCTGTGTTTAGGGAATCAAAGCTGAACTTCAGATGCAGGCTGAAGCAAAATGGGGCATCCCTAGGTGAAGAGAAGTATAAGGGGCATTTTTTTGTAGTTTTTTTATCTGTTCGCACTTGATGTATGAAAACAAATGTCCTAATTTCTTTCCCTTCCTCTGCACCAAGTTTAAACTTTAAAATACTGTACCTAATTGGATGACCTTGAATGTTTGAGGTCTGAGGTTGCACAGTTATTGTGGTATAATTGAAGTACTGAGGCTTTTATGCCCTCTTTTAAGAGCTCTGAACTGCCGTTTTATTGTATGGAACATTCCACACGTCTTGTCACATAATTGCAATTTTCCTAGCAGATTGGTTTATATAGGACCTAGGGAGTGCCACTGTTTGAATTTGCTGAACCAATAGGCTGTTGTAGGCTGCCTTTATGTGGAGAGAAGCTGACTAGTTTTTCATGGGTTGCCAGTGTGTGTTTAACATGGAGACAGATGCAGCTGTTCTGCAGAGTTCCGTGTGTTTGTTTTAGTCTTCGTTTTGTTGTATAGATTGACCCAGGACAGTAATTGGGTTTAGCACAGTGCTTTATCCTGCTTTGGAAATGTATTTATTGAAACAGTTGTCAGGATCTTTATAGCTTCATGTTTGATTAAGTATGATTCACTTCTTGAAACTGGTTCAAAGAAAAATCTCAGGTATTCTTTTATTCACCTGCAGGTGTGTGGGAATCTATTGTCAAACTGTCCTCTGCTAGTGAGGCTGCTGTTAGTGGGGTGTTATTCAACCTTAACACACAGTGCTTTGCTCTAGACTAATGCAAAATACTGGGCTGTAGACAGCATTCAGGTACAGTTTGATTTCTAATTTGGAAGTGTTGGTTGTGTGGTGAAAGGGATGTCCAAATTGCATTCAGAGATTTTCAGGAATACGCTGACTGTACCTGAGCAATATACATTTGTAGTCTTTTATGTGGTGTTTGTGTGATTTTAAAGTACTATTTTGAGTATATCGTTTGGATGGCAGGGTGGCATTATTTAAGTTATTCTCTGCTCTTAATCCATGTTAAAAGCACAGATTACATCAACTGTGTCAAACTGTATTTTGCTTCTGATGAGAAGGGACTTTTCTGGGAGTGTTTGCTTGGATGTAGATCATGCTTAGTATGTCTGGTACCTTCATCTAAAGCGGTAGGAAATATTTCCAAGGTGACTCTTCCAAGGTTGCCTATTCAAAATACTCAGTTATTAATTTCAGGTAGTGCAATTTTTCCTGTGTTTGAAAGTATGTGGACTCTTTATGTGGGGGCATCTTTTTCTGGAGGCAAGAGTGCTACATTTTGCTTTGCTTTATTGTATCCTCACGCGTCACCTGGTTTCCAAATGAGCAGTGGTTTTCAAACATGGCCAGAGATGGAATTCTCTACAGGCTGTTACTCTGACCTTTGAAAGTGTTGGTAATTAATTACAGAGCATTCCTTCTTTATGACTAGGGGTGCTGGTAGAAACAAGGCGAGACTGATTAAAATGAGTTTCAGTAAATGGAAATATAGCATTTTTTGTACAGAGGAAATCCTTATTAGAAATAAAAAAGCACTCAAAAAATCTCACATTCTGGAGCATTCATTTTTCCTTGCTGCTCACCCACAAGACCTTCTTTGGGCATGTTAATCACAAACATTGCATTCAAGTTTTTAAGTATACCTGAATCAATACAGCCTTGGTAAAGTGTCTCCAGTCCTCTGTGTTGAGATCTCCTTTTCAGTGGCTGAGGGCTGCAAGTACTTGAATGGGTTAATTTGAGGGAGAGTGGTTATGCTCTGGGTTCTGTGCTGTGCACATGCTTGCTCATATCAGAAAGTTGGTGAGTGCAGTGTTGGGGTAAGACCCATTCTGAAATGTGAGTAGGATGATGATGATGATGAGTAGAGCTTAATGCCCTGCCCTGAAGTCTGGATTTTTCCAACAGGAATAGGACTAGTTGGCCTGTCCACCCCAATATGCTTTGTTTCAACTCCATCCATGATAATATCTAGATCCTTAGGCAGGGATACCTTCAGTGAGAGGTAGATAAACAACATCATGGAAGTCTAACAGGTCTGTTTCAGCCTGGAGTACAAACCCTATTCCACTGATTCAGGTGTTAAAGGGGCATGCATTGTTCTTGGGAGTTTTTGTTGGGATGTGGGTGGGGAGATTGTTCATTTTACTTTGTTAGTTTTCTGTGGATTCTACATTATTTCATTTCCATTTTTGCACTGTTGTAGGTCCAGCTCGCTGGAACAAGTTTACAGGCTGCTGCTCAGTCCTTAAATGTACAGGTAAAGACAGTTACCTTCTGCTGCTCATCCTTCTCTCATCCCAAACAGCATCAGTAGAGATAGTTCTTAACCTATGATACATTACTCTGTTTTTTCAGTCTGACTGGTTTTTGCAAGTGATAGGTGTGAAGGAATAACACTAAATCAGGTTCAGGATTTGGAAGCATTCAGACTCTGGAGTTGTTTAAAACATGGAGGGATCATAACTTAATTCTGAATTTTAGTCAGGTGTGGCATCACGAAAACCTTAAAACTCCAGGAATATTTGACATTCTTCTGTTTATTCACTTGCTTTAAACACATAGCAAGTATTAGTTTGCAATTTGTCCTTACTTCTGGTAACTGAATATAGGAATATAATGTAGCATTAACTACGTAATGTGGCTCGTTTAGACTGCTTGTTTAAATAACACACAGTGATTTCAAAGTAAGTCAGAGTAATTGTTGTTTAGTAATGTACGTGAGACAACAAAGCTTTCAAACTTTTCTATGATGCTGAACACTTCAGTTTATCTGTTAACATTGTACTTCCTCTCTGCGCTATATTAAGGGGCAAAGGATGCAGTTTTATTGAAAACTGGTTTCAGTATTGCTTGTTATTAAAGAATGTAGGTAGTGCATTACATGAAATGCAATAGAATGTGGACCCACTTATACATAATAACAATTTGGAAAGAAGAGGAGGTATAGTGACCTTCCTTTCTAAGAGGAAGGAGGCAGAAAATTGCCTTGGTTGCCATGGTAAACTTCCATCCCTGAGAGAGATGTTGGCAAACAGGCTGTATCTCCAGTGCAGAATGTTTACAGTCCTGCACTGTAATTATCGCTCAATGACTGGCAGAATTAATCAGAGCCTTTATGTTAATTAGCCCGCTCTGCAGTCCCCAAAACAGGTGGTGGAAAATATGCAAATCTATGCAGAATTGTAATGTTCTGCATAACCAGTTTTAATTATCATAAAACTCTCTCCCCTTCTTCATGCACTTGCATTTCCTCCCTCATGTCTTCACAATTTCTTCTGTTTAAAAAAACAAACAACCAAACCACAAAAATAAATAAAAATAAATTTGAATCTTTTAAAATAAAGCGGCATTCAATTAAATAAATGCCTCGAGTATTTTAAAACACTGTATTTATTATATGTTTTGCTGTAGGTAGAGAAACCTGTGAGGATTTTTCAAAAAGGGTCTGTATAAGCCAACAGTATGATGACTTAGAGGTACAGGATGGAGATAGAGAAAATGGAAACACAATCTCCTCTCCCTCGATCCATTGTTCAGGATTTTAGGCAATGAATAATTTTAACAACCTTCTCTTTCTTCATGGTGAAAGGTAGCGTCAGCTTCAGTTGCATGGCGTAAAATGAAATGAGACCTAAAAATAATGTCAGAGAGTTACAGGAGACCAGAGAGTGTCTTTGTTTTGTTTAAACTGCATTACCTACAGACGTGTTTGAGCAATCGTAGCTGAGATGGTGGGCACACAGAGCCACTGCTTAAACACACTCTTAAAATAAACCCAAGGGCTTTTTGTATGCAGATGAAAGATTTTTATTGTGCAGTGTTGAGATAGCAGTGTTATACATTAACATCTGTTTTACACTATAAAGAGTTGTATTTTTTTTTGACTAGTCTAAATCTAATGAAGAATCTGGGGACTCTCAGCAGCCAAGCCAGCCTTCCCAGCAGCCTTCAGTGCAGGCGGCCATACCCCAGACCCAGCTCATGCTGGCCGGAGGACAGATCACCGGGGTAAGAGTTACCCAGGGATGCTGCAGTCCCACCCAGCTGTCACTGAGGGGCACTGCAATTTCCTTTAACGTAGGGAGAAACTTCAGTGGAAGTGGCGACAGAAAGTATCTTCCTAGAATATTAAGCAGACTGCAGTATTTGGGGTTTGTTGCAAAGTGTTTGCTTCCAAACAATAATAGCAACGAAGAATTCTTTCCCTCTGTTCTCAGTGTCCCTTTTTGATCTGCAAAGAAATTAAAACCTGCTGTGTATACAAATGAGACAGTCACTGACGTCATAAAGAGGAATTTTCTTTTTTTTTTTTTTGAGATTAAAATAAGGCATGGCAGAACAGGACTAGATCTTATAGCTGGGTGAAGAACAAAAATTATGGAAATTGTTAATTTTTCCTCTTCTCAAACACATTTCTTTTTAAGTAACTCAGTTAGTACTTTCCTTAAGCCTGTTCAAACCTTTTGTTTTAACCTACCGATTTTGAGGGGTTTTTAATTGCAAAGCTTTGGGAGTAAATATGGGATAATTGTTGCTTTAGACTCTCTGGTGTTTCTGAATTGATGTAAAGGCTTTCAGTCATTTCAAAAAAGAGCAAGTTTTGTGAATGGGCTAGTTAAAGAATTTGCTTCCATGTAATCAGCTTTGCAGTATAAGAGTTTGTGTGTTAATAAGCTTAGGGCAGTTGCTCCAACAATGTATTTATGATTTGAAATGTTAGGTTAGATCATCCCTACACTTGCATGAAATGACTTCTTAATCTCAGGCTCGATTGTTAAATCTTCTCATGTGTTAGTATGTTAATAAACATCTTATTTAGTTTTCAGTTAAGCATTGAAAGTTTTAAAAGTGAGACTGTTTCAATGTGTTGGTAAAACCTGGCATGTTTTATTATTTTTTGCATTCTCAAAAAATACTGGTTTCTTTTAATTCATGATTGTCTACTGTAGTGAAGCATTCAAAACTCCAGGCCTGTGCAGATATGGGTTGTAGTAAATATGGGCATCAAGATTCATTTACATGTAAAGGAGAGACTGCTGCCACCTGTTCCACAGAGATAATGCGTGTTTGGGAAAGGGAAGGGATGTAGAGTTGCCAACTCTATTCTATTAAAGAAAAAAAAAAAAAAAAGCAGATGGGGAGACTTGGAGAGAAACAAATGGAGCTCATGTTCTTTACTTATATCTTAGGGCATAATGGAAATGATGGAATATGGCAGGGATTCATGCTAATGTGAAGCAGCTGGGGTGTTATCAGTTTGTTCAGTAGCCACAGCCAGCATTCCTGCTTCACATTCATCTGGCTAATCACTTGCTGTTCTGCTGGGTGTAAATTTCCTTTCAAATCCTGGCAATACTGATTCTTTTCTTTTGCTTGCTACTTAATTGCTTTTTCCCTGAAACTCCTGGTAGAGTTGTGAAGAAAACTTAGGAGCAGAGTTAGGTTCTGTAGGTTCCAGTAAGTGCAAACGTTGGCGGTTGTGCAGTTTGGTTTGTGTCAGGCCTGTGGTAGGTTGGTTCCTTCCCACACTGTGTTGAGTAGCCAGCTGTCCTTCCTGAAGGCCAGAGCCCTTGGCCAGTTAGCGGAATAGTCCTAGGATTGCCTGGTTAATATACTAGTACTGAGCTATCTAATGACTTTGTAGCTGAAGTGGCTCTTCCCATTATTAATGGCTGTGTTTTCTAATTGTTTATAGCTCACGTTGACGCCAGCCCAGCAACAGTTATTGCTCCAACAGGCGCAGGCCCAGTTGCTGGCGGCTGCAGTGCAGCACTCAGCCAGTCAGCAGCACAGCGCTGCTGGTGCCACCATCTCGGCCTCTGCTGCGACGCCGATGACGCAGATCCCTCTATCTCAGCCAATACAGATTGCACAGGTGAGCCTTGAGGCTTGAGAGGGTGGAAAACAAAAGAGGTTTGACTGATTGCACCGTTCCAGTAAAATTTGTTGTTCCTCGCTCAGTGAGTTTCTAGAGTCCTCGAGTGTTGTTAGTCTTTCCTCGTGCATCTTTGGATGGTGAGGTTGAAGTTTGATAGTCTTAGCAAAGAATGTTTGCCGGTTGCTCCTCAGTTCCACTGGGCTTCTGAGTTTGTACCAGAATCTGAGTAGATGCTGTGTATTCTGAATTTTCCTCCTTGTAGTTAGTGTGAGAAAGGAGAAAAAGGAAGATGCCCATAGAAATTGCACTTGTTGAGACCTGTATGGATAGGAAGTGATGCCTGTGTATCACAAAGATACTTGTGAGGCCCAAACGGTGCTTGTTAGAAGCAAAATGATAGAGCTGAAGAACAGCAGTTTGACTTGATCCATTTGTGTACTTTTTGGGTTGGTGTTTAATGCTCAGAGTTCAGTGACAAAGAATGGGCACTCCTGTGTGTCTGGAGAAAAACTTGGAGAACGAGTCTGGTGTTGGAATCTGTCCAGTCTCATGGTCTGGTACTAAAGACTTGTAAATTCTGAGGAACTGCTTGCTGTGGATGTTGTGCATACTAGAAGCAGTAAGGAACCTCCTGGATCGTCAGGATTGGCTTAATTCAGT
Source organism: Oreocharis arfaki (assembly GCA_013398015.1). Lineage (NCBI taxonomy): Eukaryota > Metazoa > Chordata > Aves > Passeriformes > Paramythiidae > Oreocharis > Oreocharis arfaki. The sequence continues at coordinate 74,766 of VZRR01005502.1, forward strand.
TTGGAGGTAGCAGTGTCTCTATGTGCTTAGTGTAGGTAGTGTGGGAAATCCTTAGGCTTGTGGATGAGGCTAATCAAATGTGCAGGGTCGACATCTTGAGTACTGAGAGTAGGTGATTGTCTTGCTCATGCTGAGGTCCATCCTTCCACAGATTAAAGCTCTTGGTACATAATAATCAGTTTGCTTCCTCCAGCTGTGCCAAGTGTATGGGGTATATAATCCTCAAAGTTGCTGTTTCTTAGAGTGAGCAGGTTCTTTAAGACTGTCTGATGCTTTCTGTTCAGGCTATTTTCTCCTGCATTCAACCGGGATGAAGTGTCTAAAAAGAGAACATGAAGTCTGATTAAGGACAGGAATGGAAATGTCGCGATTGTCTGTGCAGTCCAGTGGTGGAATGTGCAATCCTTTACTGTGCTGGTCCACATAACAACAGCCTGGCTGTGCTATCATGGTTTCATTAGCTGAAGTGATGAACTTCTGCGGTGTGTGTCTAGAAGTTCTGGCCTCTCTGGCTGTCCTTAGAGAGGCCAGAGTGGTGCCATCCTGTTTTTAAAAGGCCGGTGCTGATGTTGCTATGTTGATGAGATTCCTCCCACTGAGCCTCTTGTTGCACTGTGAGAAGTCATGTCACCAAATAACACCTCTTTTAGCAAAGGATTCCACTTCACTGGCATGACGTGGAGATGACTGAAGGATGTAGTATTCAAGGAAACTTGTAATTCTCGAGATCGTATCTTAATTTTGTTAAGACTGTCTATAGGCACTAATACAGACAGATTTGAAGAAGAGAATGGGGAATGTCCTTGTCAAGGAAGTTGTTGGTTATAGCTTCTAACATCTTCCCATGCATCTGTCACAGAGTTCCCATTTGATGGGATGTGAGTCTTTTAACCTAAATATAAGTTATCCATAGGCCTCTTGTCTTCCAGGTGTGCAGCTTAAGATAGTGAGGTCTGCTTCACTGAAGTGTGGTGGACTAGAATTTCATATTAACAAAGTCTGTACCTTGAACTTTCTGGCCTTATGTTTGTCAAATAGGCCACCAAAGCAGTGGGTACCAACGGGATGTGTGTGTGAAATGTTTCTAATCCTGCTCTCCCGCTTCAGTGGGAAGCTCTGAAAATGTGTGAAGCATTTACAGTTATTAGTTTTGTACTGGCTTTTTCTCCAGAACTTAGAAAATCTTCAGGGGAATGTGTGAGAGGAGTTGAAAAGATCAGGCATGTGCTGTCAAGTAAGAGTTTCTGAAGGCAGCATTGTCTGGTTTGTGCAGATGAGTGAGCTAAAGGCCCTCTGAAAAATAGGGTGTAGTTACTACATGCAGAACAAATTAAAGTTGTACTTGTTTTCTGATGTTTCTAATTACTTAAATGTTTGACTTTACAATTAATGTCTTTTAGGATAGGTTATTTTGATACATAAATGAGCTTGGTTGAATCTTGTTAGCTGCTCCTTATGATGAAAGTTCAGGGCATAAATTGTGCAGGTGTTGGATATAATTTGAGGTACTTATGGAAAACATATACCATCTAGGTTCGTAGGTAGATAGCACCAAGCTTTTTGATCCATCTTTGGCAAGGATTTGTAAGCAGTGCTCAGCTTTGTTTGTGTTGCTATTGTAAACATATAGCTGATTATACAAATAGCTCAATGTTTGTTTTAATTGATGATTTTTGAATAATTGATTAACTGGCAGGGCTCTGCAGCAGGGGGATTACCATATTTATTTTAATTAACTAATTGCACAAGCACGAGTTCTTTAATGTGCACTGCAGTTCACGTAAGGTTTCTGCTGCAGCAGCCTGGTGAGGAGCTCGTGCTGCTCCTGGGCTGCCGTGGGATTGACACTAAACATTTGTGTATCAGCTTATGAGGTACTTTATAAACTTCCTCGTTTTCAGGATCTGTGCTCTGGATTTATATGATGTAAATCTCAGAATGACACAGATGCTTAAGTTTGTGCTGAAGCTGTAATTAGAAATAATGGTGTTGAAGTTAGAAGTTTAGATAATTTTTTTTTTTTAAACAAAAAATCTTCCTCACAGCAAGACATAGCACTTGACAGATTATTCTGCCGAGGTAGGATTTGGATTGGTTTGATCTTTCTAAATTGTTAGGCAGCACCAGAAGACATGCATGTCTCCCTGAAAGTCTTTCCATCTTTCTATGTGCTTGTGCTAGCATACAGATTTTAACGCTGAGGAAAAAAGATCAGTATAGGAAAACAGTGTCAGGTTTGTTCATGTGGTTGCTGTTGGGAGATTTATTGTAATGGTATAATTAACTAAATAATAAAACTTTCCCAAGGTGGAAATAAAGTTGGATTTCAAATGTATTTGAGGGGCTGGTAGGGCTATTTAGGAGTGATTAGCCTTGGAGGTATCATTTTCATTTTGCTTTGCAGAATTATATTTCTGTATTTAAACAAGACTTAGCCAACATACCATTTACCAAGGCAGATGCACAGAATAAGATTGCTTATATCAGTTATCCCTGAGGCCTCAATTTAAAAACAGTTTTCTCATATTAAAGTGTAAGAGCCTGATGATAAGAGCTGTCATGTTCTAGCTGGGTAGCCAGTGTTATAAATCCTATAGTCTTCAACAAAAAGCTCTCCTCCTTTGATCTTACAGATACACTCCCACTGTTTCTTTGTATTCTTTCTTGCATGTAACTCCATCTCCTTTGGGGTGCTTCAAATCATCTGAGATCTCTTTGGTCATCTGGGGTGATTTCATTTGTTTGCTTTTGGTGGGAGAGGTCCTTAACCTGTCTCTTTTTCCATTGATACTTTTTCTTCTACAGTGTCTTCCCAACTCCTCCTTTTGTGTTTCTGTTTTTTCTCTTATCTACCTTTATTTTCATCCTGCAGCCTCTCTTTATTTCCTTTTCTTCCACCCAGTGTTCACAACCTGAGCCAGCCCAGCTCTTTCCATTTCTCTTTTTAACTCTGCATCCAGTCCTCACATCCATTCCAGTGTGAGCCCCCTCTGAGCTGGAGGGTCAGCATGATGTGCAGAGGTAACCAGCTGAGCATTGAAAATCAGTGATTAAATGAGTGGAGATCCATGTCGTGTTGAGCTCAAGAAGTAAGAGGTTTTGGTAGCAGTTCTGACCAATGTGATATTAGGATATGAAGTCATAAGAAACATGGAGTTCCAGGATAAAACTGTTATTTCTCTCTTTCAAGAAGGAAATTTGCATTGATTTCATAAAAAAAAGCGCATTATTTCTGCAATTTTCTGAAAGCAAACAATACTATTGACTTTAAAACCACTTTTTTTTTGCTCATGGGCACTTTTAAAAATTTTAGCATTCTCCTATAAAATGGAAGTTTCCATTTCTTAAAGAGCATTGCTTGGTCAATCCATCTGGTGTCTGTCTACCATATTATTACACTGCATGCTTTTGACTTAACAGGGCTAAGTAGCCCAAGTGATTGATGGTCAGTGTCTGTGTAATGCAGGTTAAGTAGTCGTTTTCTTATAATGCGTGTCTATGGTCTCATAAATCAGTGGACTCCCTATTTTTTTTTCCACCCTAGTCTCCCTTTCTGACATTCCCCACCCCTCATGTCCAGAAGGAGATTGCTGCAACTTTCAAGTGACAATTTCAACAGATTGAAAATAATATAAGGTCACAGATAAGCAGCATTGTGTAAGAAAGAAGTTCTCCTTGTCAGTCTGTCTTGATTTCTCATCTCCATCTCCACTGCTGGCAGTGAATAGCCTTTCCCATGCTCTGGCTGAGGAGGTTGTGGGAGTGCTCAGTAACCTGCATCAGTCCAAGGAGCAGCTCAAGGAGCAGCTCTTTGTTACTCTGGTTCACTTGAACTCGAGTGTGTTTGGGGCTGTGTGAACGTGAGCAGCTCCAAGCAGCCATAGCGGGCACCGCTTCTGGCACCGCTGCCCCTGAACAGGGTTTCTCTGCAGATGAGTACCTGAAGAACTTCCCTGAAACAAAGCTTTGGGAGAGTCTTCTTGTCTGCTTGGTTTGGTTTGTTTAATGGGAGGTTGCAAGTGTAGGAAGTATTTCATTCAGGCTTTTATCCACCTGCTTGGTGAGTATTTTGAAGCAGGTTCTTCCTGAAAAGGTGGAAAAATCCGACACGTGTGTTTAGATAGTTTTCATGGATTACCACTGTTATGTTGGCTGACTTCACAGTGTGTTTTTAAAATTTCAGTTGCTCTTGTTATTGTCCTGTTTAGAGATGAAAAGAAAAAGTCTGGTTAGGGAGAACAATATTTTTAAGTAGTTCTCTATGTTTTCATTCTCCAGCTAAATGCCAAGTTGAAGCATTTTTCTTGAAAACTCAGTTTCTCAGAGATTAACATTTTAAATTGAGACCAGTCATTTAATTATAGAAAATTAATAGTCCTGAATGGTTTAAATACATAAAAGTAGGGTTCTGCAATAATGCAGTGTTTTGGATTATTCCTTTTAACCTTTAATTATAGTTGTATCTATTAAGCTTATTGTAATTTATTTCAGAACAAATCAAATATATTTACTTATTGAGTTAGCTACTTTCTGTAATTTGAGCTGAACAACCAGAGTGCAAACAAGGAATCTGTAACATTTCGCTTTCCTGTTGTTGATTCAAATGGCAATTGCAAACTGTTGTTACAAAAAAAAAAAAAAAAAGCTCCCAGCTAATATGCTTGATTTGTAGCAGAGTTCTATGCTCAAAAAATAAGTTGGAGAGATCTGTGTGCTGATAAGTGTAATGTATTTGAAAACTCCTGAATTTAGGGGGAAGGGAGATTGATTTGTTTCTTTGTTTGTTTTCTTTTGTTTTGATTTTAAAGCAGAACAGTGCTGGATATACTTTGCTGGTTTATTTAGTAAATAACTTCAGTTTTATGAATGAGAGTGAAATTCAAATTGCCATTCTAAAGGATATTCAGTAGCAGGACTTCTGCGGTGTTGGACATCCCCTTTTACCTCTAAGTGTTAGAGTGTAACTGGCTGATAGGAAATCTTATTTTGGGAATCATTGCTGACTGAAATGTCTAACACACAGCTCTTTCTTTTCTTTTTTCTTTTTTTTTCTTTTTTTTTTCTTTTTTTTTCCTTTCTTTTTTTAAATTTTTTCTCTTTTTCCTTTTTTTTTTATTTTTTCTCTTTTTCTTTTTTTGTCTTCTCTCTTTTTTTTTTTTTTCCCCCTTCCCGTTTCCTTAAGGATTTGCAGCACTTGCAGCAGCTTCAGCAGCAGAATCTCAACCTGCAACAGTTTGTGTTGGTGCATCCAACAACCAACTTGCAGCCAGCACAGTTCATCATCTCACAAACGCCGCAGGGGCAGCAGGGTAAGTGCTCCTTGCCAGAAAAGCAACTCATACATAGCTTTTTTTAGGGGAGAAAGTGAAACTCAGGTGGTTCATACCCATGCCCAGCCAGCATCCAAGCAGTGGCTCCCAGCCAGCTTTTCCCCTCTAGGTTTTATATCCTGAGTATGAGACCACATGGTGTGGAATATCCCTTTGGCCAGTTTGGGTCAGCTGTCCTGGCTCTGTCCCTCCCCCAGCTTCTTGTGCCTCCCAGCCTGCTTGCTGGTTCGTTGTGTGAGGAGCTGAAAAGTCCTTGACTCTGTAAATACTGCTTGGCAATAAGTAAAACATTACTGTGTTATCAACATTGTTTTCATCCAAAATTCAAACCACAGCACTGTATCAGCTATTAAGAAGAAAATTACCTCTATCTCGGTGAAAACCAGGACAGACTGGAAAAAAATTACAAAATCAAAAGTCCTTGTGGGAGTCTGGAAAAGTACTTAAGCCTAAAGTGGGTACAATGAATGTTGTCATAAACTGAAATAATAATTAACACCTTGGGAAAAGAGCTAGAATGCTGGATTTGTGTAACAGCACTTATAATAATATTTTGGCAATGCACTGGGTATGACTTACATGCCAAAGACAAACAAGGCAGTGGTAGGTGGTGGTGTGTCAGAGCAGTTAAGATGTTGTACAGTAGCTTTGTTCTGAGGACTGATGTGTTCAGGCTGCAATGCATCACGGTGCTGATCGCACCCCATTTGTTGATGCCCACAGAAAACTGCATTTAGCCATGGTTTCTTATGCTGATATACTCCAATGGTCTTTTTTCCTCCCTTTCTCTTCTACATGAACTCTACTCAGTTGTTCAGGTCTGGTAATCCAAAGATTCTTGCTCAGAAGGCAAATCCTGTTATGCTTGAAGAGTCGTACAGAGCCTGGCTGTCCTATAAAGCAGCTCTTTGCACCTCATTTTCTTCTGTTCCTTTCAATTTTTTCATGCATCATTCCTTCTTACATTCTATGGCTTGGATAGAACTGGCTTTCCATTACGCTGAAGGGCTCTTACTTTCTGAATGCTCTCACATTTGAATAAAGGGTTAGTCAAAATTAACTTCCTTTTAATAGGACTTGATTTAGAAGGGGATTTTATACCAGCACCGGTAGAAAAAGGCTAAAAGGCTATTCATGGAAGCATTTAGTGATGTACTGCTTTCTTAAAATGAAGCAGAACTTCTAAACTTAACATACCGTACTAGAAGAAATCAAATCACTAAAATTTAGTTCAAGAATTCCTTAAAATAGGTAGTTGTTGTTTTGGTTTTTTTAATAAATTCTTCTAAGAAAACAGCAAACAGAAAAGCATTGTTTTGAAAAACTCATTGGTATTGATGTCTGCCTACATTTTTCAGCTAAATTCTGCTGGTTTTCTAAAATATCTCTGAAGATGCTTTACAAAAAGGAAAACTGAGAGGGGCAAATTGTATTCATCTCCCAGAATGAGTTGTTTCCATTATAGAAAGGAAGCAAGGCTTTCTTGTTTGTTTAAAATCTCCTGAAGTAGAATAAGTACTGGATGAGATTTTCGTAGTACCTTTTCCAGAGGCCATCTCTGCAAAATTATTTCTTCAGTACAATTTAAGACCTGCATATTGCTGTCCTCAGTGACGCAGTGTAGGTAGAGACATCATGTTTTACTGGTAATGTGCAGCCTGGACAACTGAATAGCTCAAAAATGTAGGAAGATTTATATGCTGAATTCTGACCATAGGCCATTAGTGTGTGACAACCTTCCAAACTGAAATGCTTGAATAGATCTCATTTTCTTCATGAGCACTCAATGATAAAGCAACATGTATGTCATAATACCCCTTATATCACTTTTTGATGTGGTTTTTTTGCAGTATTTCATGGTTATTGTTAGAAGATCTCGAACAGTGCATTATTATTTATGAGAAAGATTGAGAAAGTGTGTATTTTTATTTTGTTATTTGCTGTTGCAGCTGACTTGTCCATGTTGTTCTTGTCCTATTGCTCCATTAGTCAACTTCATAAAACAATAAATATGCTGAAGAAACTAGTATAGAGTTTTCTTCAAAACCAATGGCATTCAAATTTTTTTTTTATGCTTCATTGGTACTGCATGGAGATTTATATATGTACACATTTAATAACTAACATGAAAATTCAGGTTTTTGTATAGATTATGTATTCTGGAAGAAATTCCTTGCTTTATAGACTACGCTACATATTTTGTGTGTGCCATGTAGTCATGTAAATGAGAATCACTGTTTTTAAAATGAGAAGAGTTTTGAGGGAAACAAGTGAAGAACAGTGTCTCTAAAGAAAATTGTAGAAGATGTAGTAAACATTTGCTGAAGAAGAGTGTTTTCCTTGAAGAGGCAAAGGGGTACAGAGAAGTGCAGTTATCAGCAATTGTATTTTAAATCCTTAAAGGGGTTGAACTTCATGACCTGAGATCCGACTTACAAAAAAATTTAGGGAATTCGATACCTAAAATATTAATCAATATTCAGGACGTTATTCTACTATCTTTCTTCAACACAGACATTATAGCTCCCAGCAGCAATAGGAAATTTTCCCCATAAATACACTGCTGTATGTCTAATGTAGTCACCTTCTTTTCCCACATGATTTCTGGCTATTTAGGGGCTTATATGAAACAAATTTTGAATTTCCCAGTTTTCATGGCTGGTAATTGATAACATCATAACTGAAGGAATTGTTACAAGCCTCAGCAAATATGCAGAAGGTTGAATGGAAACAGAAATTTGGAACGTTTTCTTATTCAGAGCAACTGTTGTTCATACTATTGTTAAAGTCACCAGCAGGAATGTAGCACCTTGTAATGCCTTTATACCTCTTGTATCTGTTCTTGTATCTAATAGACCTGTCTCCAGAATAATCAATTTAACATCCCTTACTACAATTAGAGCTGCTTCTTAAAAATATTACCCTTATCAGGAGAATGTTTACCTTTTTACTCATGAGATACTGCTAATAAAGATCGTATCTATAAAAATCTGAATGGAGGGGGAAATGGTGCTGCATTTAATATAAATTAATATTGTAAACAGGAGTTGTTAAGATCTAAGAAAAGACTGTATCACAATGAGATTTAGAAAAAGTACTTAAAGAGAAAATACCCAGGAAGGCAAATGTGGAGGACAAGCTACTAATTAGCTTTAAACGTTGAAACTGGGTCTACCTATTCTCAAGTTATTGCTGTTTATTATTGGAGACTGTCTCAGTGATTTCATTTTTTTCATTGTTAAGTTACCTGGGATGATGATAGCAGGCGAAATCCAGTCCTCTTTTCTTCTTTCATATGTGTTATAGAGACTTTGAGACCTCACTCATGTGAAAGCCGTTGTAATGGCTTTGTCTTGCAAGCGAACTTCCAGTGAGAAGATGAACAGCTTTGGCAGAGATAAAGCAGTCAAGTTCTTACATGAAAAAACTCACTCTTTTGGGAGATCAGTTTGGGATGAATAATGTATTATGCTTCTGGGCCAACTTTTAAAAAATTATGCTGAAAAAGTCTGTGCTTGAATGTTTGTTTTATCTTTTGTTTAATTTTAGGTAGAACTGAACCCCAGATCGGTCCTTGGGGACTGTTGGCTGGCAGGAAGAGTTTTTTGGCTTGGACCATTATTCATGCTACTCTTAGACATGACAGGAAAAATCCTGAATGATGATAGATATATTTACTTTAACTATTAAAAAAAAATTAAATACCTCTAAACTATCATACTTTTTCATAGGTCTATATCTGCCTCCATGCAATTATTCTTTTAGAGTGTTACATAGGTGATTTGTGTGCCATATTTAATGCAATAATGCCACTGGGCTCTCAAAACCCAGGGCAGAGGGTTAGGAATACGAGCTCTGTAAAGTGTACAAGTACAGTAACAGCTTCTATATGTTAAAAAAAATCATGTGGATTGGAAGGGACCTCTAGAGACCAGGTAGAATTGTTCAAAGCAGGTCCAATTACAGCCGGTGTTCAGCACCTCAGCCAGTTGAATCCAACACGTCCAAGGATAGACTTTCTGCAACATTTTTGAGTGCCTGCCCCAACAGTTGACTGCTATCAAGGTTAAAAAAAATATTGTTTTCCTATATCTAGTTGGAGTTTTCCATGTTCCTATATCTGCTGCATCTCATTACAATGTACTCTCGAGAAGAATCCATTTCTGTCTTTGAAGAAAGCCGTAGGATCTCACCTTAGTCTTCTCATCAGGCTCCACAAACCAGCTCACTTACCTGTTGCAGCCTGATAGCCACCCTGGTGGGCCTTGGATGTACAAAATCAGGGAAGTCCTTGTGCCTTTTACTGGGAAACCCAAAGCTGACAGCAGGACTCCAGCTGTGTTGTCACAAGTGCCAAATGAAGGGGGAGAAGCACAGCCCTTGAGCTGCTGGCTGCACTCCTGTGAGTACAGCCCAGGATGTGGCTGGCTGTCTTTTGAAAGGGCACACTGCCAGCTCATGGTCATCATATTGTCCTCTAGGACCTCCAGGACTTTTTCCTGTGGGACTGCTTTCCAGCCAGCCAGTGCCCACCCTGTATTGCTGCACAGGGTTGTTCCAGCCCCCGTGAAGAACCTGCATTTTCCTGCATTGATTTTCATGAGGTTCCATTTGTCCAGCCAGTCTAGACCCTGACTTCTGGCCTGTTGGCCACTTCCCCATATTTCGTATTGGCCACAAACTTGCTGAGAATATATTTTGTCCCATCAGCCTTCTTGGTAATAAAGATGTTAAGCAGTATTGGTGCCAGTATAAGTCTTTAAGGAAGCAGCACAGTTTGAAATGCCAGTATCTCAGCAGGTGCCTAAAAGTTGTGGGTTTACTTAGAAAAGGCAGTGCTATGGGCTCTGTAAATAAGTCAATGAAGTTATTTTGGACCTCAGTGGTTTCTTCTCAGAGAAGAAATGAAGGAGAAGCTTAGACTGGTACAAGTCATGTCTGAAAAGAGCACAACTGCAGCTGCCAGCCCATGAAAGCCAAGGACTGCCTAAGGTGGGTGTATGGCAACTGCCTGAAAAGGCTGTAATCAGGGGGAGAGACACGTTGCCAAAACAGTCCAGCTGCCTTCCCCATCCCCTCGTCATTCAGTCACCTTCAGGCTGAACTGATTTGTTCTGTCTCCAGTTTCTGCCTGAGACACCTTGTGTCAGCATCTCTTACATAGGATAAAATGATGTAAAAAGTAGAGTTAGATTAAACGTGTTCGGATTATTTTATATTGAGAATTCCATGGTTATTACTTCAGACCATGTGAGTGAGAATAAAATTAGGAAGAGTGTAGTCATCTTGAGCTCTTAAGCAAAATTGTTAATGCCAGAAAAACATCCTCTGGGATTTCTCTGGGGACAAGAAGTCGCAGGAGGCCAGTTCTAATTACTCTGATTGCGGTCGTAAGACAAGTCAGTAACTTGTAATCGATGGAGTTACCAGTGAACTAGAACTCAAATGTCATCACTGTCAGCTGCCTGGTTTTTGTTTCATTGTTGGTCAGTCAGTCTGTAGTGACAGTGTGATGGGTTTGCCCCCTTTTCTTTCAAGCTGTCAGTTTAAAATTCACTGTCACTGAGTGCAGGTCAAAAACTCTTCACTTAGAGTTGACTGTTCACTAATTAATATGTAGATCTGGGCAGCTAAAATCATGTTTCAAGTGAACAAATATTTGCGTTGTAAAGGCAATGTGTAGCTGTAGTAGGTGGCTGTCTTGGAAGTTCCTTGAGCAGCTCTGTTCCCTCGCTGTGGCTTTTCAAAAACACAGCTGGAACACATTGATTATGTGGTGCAAAGCAAATTTACATCGGTGTCTGTGCTGCACTATTATGTTGCATAAGCAGCTGGCTGTATTCCATAGGTCCTGAGCATTTTGATAGCAGCACATTCTGTTTAAAATACATGTTCAGCTGTTGGTTAAACAAAAAACAAGTCTCACTCTCAGAAGATAGTTCTGTCCTTGTGTATCCCTTACTGAGGATGCGTTTTCTCCTTCTTAACCATGGTAACCCCTCTTTTCATGTCTCTTGTGGCCTTAACCTCGCGTAAAACATGAAGTTCCTCGCTCAGTATTTATCAAGTCCTAAATTCTGTTTCTCCTGCCTTTATTCTGCTAAGAGGTAGGTCAGGCAGCTGATGATGTTGGATTTGAGTGGTGCGTGGTTGGTGGTGACATAGCAGTCCATCCATCTGTTGTTCCCCCATGCTTTTAGGGACTAGGTATATTGAAAAGTAAGTTTGATTAGTCAGGTTCTTAAACTATTATAGTGGAAATTGATAGTTGTAGCCAGGAGGTACCTAAAAAATAACAATTAATGTTTTTCACAGTAAAATCGAGGGATTTGACTAACTGTAGATATATTTTTGTCAAGACTCTATCCCTTAAAAATAGACAATTTTTGTATTAGAAAAGCAAAAAACCCACCACGCTAGCTTCTAGTTAAAATATTTAGATGCAGGCATGTATCTCAATTTCCTCAGAGATTTAATAAACTATACAAAAGTGGACTGTAAGGAATTTATTCATAGATTGACAGCATAGTATACATATTGGTTCCATCAGTTGCAACTGTTTAAAGTTGTCACCTTTTCATAGTAGCAGGGTTTTCCTATATTCAGTGTAGTGTTTATTCTATTAGTTAAAATTGAGCAGTGTTCAGTATCTTACCTAAACTTTAATTCCAGTTACTTTTCCAGAAGATTCCTACTTTATTTGACCCGGGAGGGAATTATCTAGGCTTGTTGTGTCTTCTGGTGTGGTTTGCTTAAGTTTGCCAGAAGGTTTCTTTCTTGTTAGGCAGCTGGCATGGGGTGATTCAGAGAGGAAGGAGGGTGATCCAGAAGCCAAATTTGTGGGTTTGGTTAGTATTCAGTTGTTGAATTTGATCTCATTGGTGCTCAGTATTTTTATATGGCACCACAATTCTTGGTCAGCTGCTGGTTACCAGAAGAAGTGTATCTGGAATGTGCATGCTGAAGGGGGCAGTAAATGATTCCTGCACACAGAACTGGGATGACATAGATCATTAGCAGCTCTTTCTGCAGAGGAGACTTACACACACTTCTCCCTCTTACCCTTCTGTCACCACATACACTTCAGGAGAATGCAAGGGGATTTCGGGCTGAAAACTCCGAAGTGTGAAGGAATTTATGCAGGGGTGAAATGAAAGCTCACATCTCAGGTTTTTTTGTAACTTTCCATCATTTGGCAAGAGCCTTGTTTTACCTCATTTCATGTTTGAGTGTTTTCAAATGACAAACCAAACACACACTTTTCTCTCTCCAGGTCTCCTGCAAGCGCAGAATCTCTTAACGCAACTACCTCAGCAAAGCCAAGCCAACCTCCTGCAGTCTCAGCCAAGCATCACCCTTGCCTCGCAGGTCAGGCTTATTCCTACACTTCATGAGTTGCTTTGAGGCAATTTAAACTATGGCAAGTGAATGGACCCTTTGTATTAGTTACCTGAATAGATGTTGTAGCTATACTAGTGAATTTGTCTTTCTGGATAGTTCAGGTTTGTAGCTCCCACCCCAATGTGTCTGTTTTCAGGCTTTAACGTTCCAAAGTGGGTTTTTTAGCTGGAAATTTTCATGATTGATACCTTGAGTTAACGGCACTAGAGCATCGTTTGATTTCCTGTAAGGTTTTCTTGGAAATTCAGAGGAGCAAGGTGTGAGCTACCTGAAAAGCTCCAAAAGGGGATTACTGGCAAGTATCTTTCTGAAGATTGCAGTGGTAATCTATCTTTATTTTAGTGTAGTTATTTTGCTATCACTGCTAAGTCATTGCCAGTCTTACCAGTTACTGTCTGTGAAAGTGAAAAGATTGTTAGAAATTAAATATTGGAATATTCTGATAGATGTATATTAAAATATTAGAGCTCTCTGATTAAGCTTTCAGACTGTAAGTGAAGCAATTTTAAGGTTGCATGTGCCTGTAAATTCAGTTGTGCTTGGCTCTGGGTTTTACTGTGCAGTTTAGTTTCATGGCTGCATGCTGTTTCTCAAATACCATGTAATATCACACAATATCTTCCTGCCACCTCGGTTACATATAAGAATTTTCTAGTCTGCAATAAGGTGCCTGAGTCCATCAGAGTCTTAGAAAACTACATTTTCTATTATACCACGTCTAGTATTTTTCATGCACCATGTGGAAAATGGAATTTGTCTCACCTCTAGTTCATACCTCAGCTAGCAGCATGATTGCCCACTAAAGATTATTCTTGGATTTAAAAAAAAAAGTTAAAACTACTAAGAAAGAATAAATTATGTAAAGTGGGTGAAATCAGTGAAGACATATTACAGTAATTACCCACTGTGATTAATGTAAATTTAAAAAATATTAAAAACCTCTAAGTGTGACACCTGTATCTGCAATCCTAGAAAGATCATATATGATTACATTATTTCTCAAGTAATGGAATTATAGATCTTGACCTCCCTCTACCATCTGCTGTGCACTGCAAAACACTGCACTAACCCAGGATGAAAAGGAGTTATGTAAAGACTGAGCTGTATGTAGGCTATTTCTTTTAGAAGAGCCTTTTCTGAACCTTTGCCTAGACTTTGCATAATGCTGTAGTGCTGCCTGGACTTGAGGCTGTTCTTATTTGCCCTGAAGGAGTCCAGAGTTTCAGAACTGGGCATAGGACACAGAGGCATGAAACCACCTTTACTGAAGAGCCACAGCTAAACTGAATAGAATTTAACTGGAGTAGATGATTTGTCTCTTCATCTCAGCTCATCATAGCACATAAGGAGGTAGAGCTATGCACTCAGAACATGTTTCCGGTGCTCTTGTTGCCCATAAAGCCTGAACTGTGCAATACCAGATCTAAATATGTTTTGTTCACCTTTGAACATTTTCCAAGATGCTCCTTTTTTTCCAGATATTTATTGTAGTTGCATAGCAAGATGCTCTAGTATGCCGATGTTCAGGAATAGTGAACCTTCCATGGGCTTCCTGAAAAATTACCCTTTGTATAGAAGAAAAGTGTGACCTAAAATGAATTATTTTCTGCAGATTGCCTTTGCTTAATTTCTTGTATCATCAGTATGTTCATTCTTACTGTTGCAACTATCAACAGAAGGGTTAGAGGTAAATCTAGTTTTTTCTTGCTGAAGAGTTGAGTCAGTCACAAGAGATGGCATTGGAGGAAACTTGCCATGTTTGCTGCACTTGTACATGCTCACTCTTCCAGGATTAAATAGGAGACTTGAATCTTTTGCACTGATGACAATCTGCCACCTCACACGACCAGTAGATTCAGATTTAAATTTTTTAAAGGGATGAATGCCAAAGTGTCTATAAGTGACAGAAGTACATCAAGTAGAGTGTGTTCAGCGTTTGTTTGAGCAGTGTCTGCAGCAAGTCAAAGTTGTTTGTTACCATTGAACATCTCTTACTTTTCTTTAATTAGTTGTGACAGAACCTTTAAAAGCCTGTCATGCTATTACAGTTTTCTGGATTGTCACTGCATGTTCTGGAGAGGAGCATAAATAAATTTGAGAAACTTCCAGATTGCAGGAAATAGCCAATTCACCGACCTTTCTCACAAGAACATCACAGACCTTTTTTGGAATTTAATTTCTGTTGATTATCCTCTTAAGTCTGATTTTCATCTTTTCCTTGCTGTCTCAATAGCCAGCAACCCCAACACGCACAATAGCAGCGACCCCCATTCAGACACTTCCACAGAGCCAGTCAACACCAAAGCGAATCGACACTCCCAGCTTGGAGGAGCCCAGTGACCTTGAGGAGCTTGAGCAGTTTGCCAAGACTTTCAAACAAAGACGGATCAAACTTGGATTCACTCAGGTGAGACTGCGTACCTTAGTGCCTGCCAGTGTGGAACCCGAGGTCTCATCTTTCAAGTCTGGAGGGAGACTACAATTCCATCATTTCCTAGGAGAACCTGCTTAAATAGGGTTATGCTCTGGCCTTTATGTAGGGGATTTCTAAGAAATAACAGAAAAAGCCATACATCCATCTTACTTCCCTGTTGGTTTTAAAGCATAGCCATTTTCCCAGCAGGGAAAAACGTGCATTTACCAGCTCCAGATGTCATTGCATGTGCACTATTCATTCTATAGGATGTGACATGAATGGGACAAAGCACTTTAAAGCTGCCTTCAGAAGTACAAAGTTCCAAAAATCATACAGTACAATTAACTGCCCTGTGTGTTTAAAAAGTGTATCACATCTGTGCAGTTGCTTTGGATGTCAAAGGGTTTTTATCTCTCAAGCGTATTTTCCTATTAAACATCAATGATTTCTGTATTTAATGCTTTTGCTAAGGTTCCTAAACAAAACCTGAAAGGACTGTCACCTTTGAAGTTTTCTCCTTACAAGGGTGAACTGGAGTTGTGGTTTGTTTTGGTTTGTTTAAAAGCTCAGAAATACCCGTAGAGCAGAAGAAAAGTAATCTTGAACATAGTGAAAGTGCTTGAATGAAGACTACAATTAAAAGTACAAAGTGCATTTATATGTTCCATTATTCTGTTGAAAGGACCTTGGCTCCAAGAGTCCTTTCTTATTAATATCAAAATTAATTTTTTCCCCCTGAAAAATTAAAATATCTCTCCAGGTAAACAATTAATTTTGGCAGGAGTCTGTAGTTAAGCATAAGAATGTTTTTACTAGAAGAAAGAGCATGCAAAAATCAAAGTATTTAAAAGTCTGAGCTCAGAGCAGTCAATCCAACATATGTGATTTGTTCTCCCCCCAGAATAAGTAAATCTGCTCTAGCTGAAAGTATGTGCTGAAGTCAGATTTATTTTTCTGGCAAAGTCCTAAATTGAAAAATCAAAGTTCATAATGAAAGTTCCTGGCAGCATCTTAATTGTAAGTCAAGAACAGAATGTTCTTAGTCAAATGAAGTGCATTTTGCTGGCATGTGTGCCTCCTTCCCTCCCTTCTTTCCACTAGAGGGAGGCACAGAAATACAAGTGATGGACACACACAAAAGCTCGAATAGAGCAGCACAGAATAGGGGAAAATACAATAGCTTCCCTGTAGCCTGAGTGAGGAGGTTCGTGTAGATCTCTCATTATTATGTTTGATCTGCCCTGCTGTGAGATGATTATAAAGGCTCAACTAGACTTTTTAAGTTATGTGTTAACCTTTCTTTATTGACCCTGTTATGAATTTTCATGGTGAGGAAAAATGAACACAACTGCTCAGACTTACATTTCAGTATTTGCTCTTCAGATTAAAAAAAGAGGAATCTTGAGAATGTGATAAAATTACATTTGGTTTTTCCTATCCTACTCTGAGTTTGTATGTGTGTAATTAGGCTGTTCTAATAACTTCAACCTAATTGCATGATTGGATGATAATTAGAGACCCTGATTACGTTGGTTTCCTATAGTTGGATAAATAGACTGCCTTTCAGAGGATAAAAGAAATTTATTTCCAGCAGTACTGTAAGCTTTTTCAGACTCACGCCACCCCTGCCTTTCAAAAATAATTGTAAGATTTAGTTTGCATTGCAAACTAATCACTTACTACATTCTGTTGTGTGAACAATAAAACAGGTTTTGAATTTCAGCAGTTCTGTCTCTTCTCCCACACTGAAATGTGGGTGATGCATTTAAATCCTTTTGTTTGTTTTCTTTAAAAATACCTCCATGTTTGACATACAGGGACACAATGAGCAAACTGCACCTTAGCATCATTGCAGGCCTGGGACTAATTGCTCAGTACAGATTCAAGCTACATGAGTGAACGTTTTAGACAATGTTATTTTTATTCTGTGAGAGGTATTGCCTCTGCTAGACCATCTGAGCTTCTTAACAGACCAGCACACACAACAATGAAGTACCTTATAATCAGTTTCAGTTCATTACCAGAGCTTCAGTCAACCTACAGAGTCGATCAGATGTGTATACCGTGCCTTTGTACTCTGTTCCATCCTATCTGTGGGCCATCCCAATGTATAAAATTCTCATCCCAATATGTAAATTCCCTTTCCTACAGCTGAAATGCTGCCACCTTTTGGCATTGACAAAGAAATGGTTAACTATTCATTTTAAATCAGATGGCAAATGTTAGTAAGAACAACATAAATCCAGAATTAAATTTAGTTGGGGGACTGGAGCAAATTTCATAACTCTTTCCTGCCACAACATAAATCAACTTATCTCTAAAATGGTTTACATAGCCAGATTTTCTTCTTCATAAACCCAGAAGAGCATCCACGTTAGTCCTCTAGGAATGATTTATGAGTTTTAAAATGCACAGGATCCTGGCATATGAGTAGAGGCATAAATGTGAGTTCCCACGTGTTTCCTCTGATTGAAGGGCACACAAACCAATTGTTCTGGTCCTCTTCTAGGGAGGAAATTGTTTTCTTTGCTCAACCTGCACAATTTACTAAGCTTCCCGAAGGTTGCTTTCTTCCTGGCTTGTGTGTGGCCACTCTGCATGCTGTCAGTGTGCTCACACCCAGCTGTGGTCGTGGCACTGACCTCAAAGAAAAGCGAGCTTTACGCCCAGTCCAACTAACCCATTTGCAATTAAACTCCACTAACTGTGCTCCAGCTTTTCAGCCTCTTCTTCCAGACTTCTCATACTTTGTTTTGTGCTAAAAAATGAAAAGCTAAATAAAGCTGCTTTAGACCAAATAGTATTCTAGAAATATAAATGCCTTTTTTTTTTTTTTTGAAGGGCACGACCTTCCAGCTTTAAAACAAAGCATGAAAATATTATGGTGTTTTTAATGGCCACAATCAAGAATTGATTGATTTTTTTTTTTAACAGCACTTTCCAAGTGTATACTACAAAGCTATATAATATATAAATATCTATTAGGATAAGCAGAATGTCTGATAGCTAGCTAAAACTGAGTTTAAAAAGCAATAACAGATGTAAAGAGGTGATCATCTGCCTGTAAATCTCCTGGATAGCTTTCTGGCAGATGGGTAATGATAGTCAAGACTGCTGTTAATCATTATTTGAAATGGTTCAACTTCTTGTCTGCTTTGAAATTTGTATTTGTTGGGGAGAAATTTGGTTTGAACCTCAGAAGATACTAACAGTTCAGATAAGAGTATTTCTGCATCTATTTAAATGTGATGTTTGTTTGCAGACATCTTTTCTAGAGTATTTTCTGCAGATTTGAGAATGTGAATTCATTGCATTTCTGCTTATTTGAACTTTTCTTCTTTGGTGTGAAATATGCAGAAAAACTTAAATCTGCTCCTAAAGAGAGCTTGGCCTTTACTTATTTTAAAGAACTAAGAAAAAAAATACGAGTTAATATTCAGTGGGATGTGCTGCTCAGTGATAATGCTAAGAAGACAGAGCATCAGGGATTTCCTGGAAAGAGTTACATGGTTAAACTGACTGAAGTTTGACATTTCTTTATGATTATTGCTTTAGCATGAATCTTGGTAGCGCTGAGAAAGCCTCTGTGAAACTGAAATCCCACGCAGCAGTGGAGTCACTAAGAGAACACCAGAATGTGACAGGATTCCTTGCTTTGGAAGTGCCTATGTCAGTGAATCCCTTTTTTCTCTTTCTTTGTCCAGGGTGATGTTGGGCTCGCTATGGGCAAACTCTATGGAAATGACTTCAGCCAAACTACCATCTCTCGCTTTGAAGCCTTGAACCTCAGCTTTAAGAACATGTGCAAGTTAAAGCCACTTCTGGAAAAGTGGCTCAATGATGCAGGTGAATGAGTCTGTGTATTTCTTCACCAGCCTACCAAAATCAGTAGGGTTCTGAAAAGCTGCTTCGTTTGTGCCCTTATGGTTTTATGAAGCTACCAGCCTTTGTAGCTGCCCATGGGGCAAATGAGGGTGTAGAAATAAGGGTTCATAGTTCTCTTTTCATGTGCCTATACCCATCCAAAACAGTACCAGTAGGAGCTTTCAGAAATGTGTTCTGTAGACAGCTGAGTTAATTGCATGGGATGAGGTACAATATGTGTCATGGTTTTCCTCCTTCATGTATGTTAATGCATATAACTTCTAATCCTCTTCTAGCTTTCTTTTTCAGATGTGTGGTAGAGAGAGGGTTGCATGATTTGTTGTTTCGGTAGGCAGAGCTTACTGCATCCATCTCCTTCCATACCCCTGTGTGCATTCCTTTTATCTCTCTCCAAGGGTCCAGATAAATAATCTTTCTCCCTGTAGGAAGAGTTTTTTGTGGGTTAGGTTTTGCTTTTTCCTTCCCATCTTTTTTTTTTCCTGGGATATAAGCTATTCACTATGCCAATGTTGGTGGTGGTCTTTTTTTTTTTTTATCTCCTACAGTAAAAGGAGCTTGTATGGTGGTTGCTAGGTGTTAGGATAGGAGGTGTTTGGGAGTGCTGCCAGACAGTTTTTTCTTCTAAGTATGCAACTGTACATAGTATAAAACTGATGGATATGTTAAGCAGATGGCAGGGATGGTGTGTGCCTTCTTATTTTTACCAGAATGGGGAGAGCTTTATGCTGGTGCCTGAGCATTCTCTGAAATTTTGAAAGTCATTTCATGCGGTGTTGAAAATTTGTCCTGTGTTGAGAAAAGGAAGTGTCGTTCTGTTGTGCTGACAGGGGTTATCATTAGGTGTTCTAGGTCTGTGACAGAAAACATAAATACCTCCACACTTAGTGCTCAAGTCCACAGGCCAGTGGTCCCCAAACCTTCCAGCAACACTGGATGAATCCAGTGCTGCAAGGAGTGTCATAGGGGTTTTTTCCTGCTAGCCTGGAGAAATACTTGTCTCTGTAACATTAAGTTAAGGACTGTGAACAGTGTCAGGGTTCTTCACAGCCTGCAAGTAGGGAACCATTGTCTTTGGCTCCGACTCAGTTTCATGAAAATCTTTGGAAGAAAGATTCAGGCAACTTTAGAGGCTACTACTACTTTCAGGTAAAAGTAGATAGGAGAAGCATACCAATGATTCCAGAATTTTTTGCCACAAAACTCAGCTTGTTCTGTGGAGTTTTCAGGCTGAGGAAGGGTTTTGGCACATTTATGGGTGCTATACTATTAAAAAAAATCTAGAAAATACTTGCCCATTTAAGTCCATCAGAGTGATGGTGGGCATTGTGAACTTTGATACCTACTTATCACCCACAAACCCCAGTGCAGCGAGGGAACTCCAGCCATAATTAATCATTTTATTTAAATTCCCTGCTGAAACTTGCCTTTTGGTTAGATTGCTCTTCCTGCTACCACGTGGGGTTAAATGTTCTCTCTTTGCTCCTCCATGGGGTCAGAAAGACAGGATTAGGGGTTAAGAGCCCTGGTGAAGCTAAGGAGGGGGAGCTGCCCCCTGTGTAGAGTGGTTGGTAGCATTGAGTATCTGCTCAGATGTCCACAGAGAAGAAGCTGAATGCTGTGAAGCTAGTTATGAACTTCTCTTCCTCTAGCGTTTTGTAGAGTGGGTAAAAGAAATTTCAGGCTGCTCAGATTTTTTCATAGCTGCCTGTGACTTTCAGGTCGTGGATGTCAGTTGCTCCTTTTCCATTAAACGGGGGCTTGCAGTGAGTGAGTGTGGAGTAGAATGAGATAGGAGAGACAAACTTTGTGAAGGTATTATAAAAGGGATACTGTGGTAGCATGCAGGAGCAGAGGGCACCCTCTAGGCTTACTTATAGCTTTTTAGTTTCAAGTATATGTTGTAATTTGTAAATACAATGATTAATGCATGTGGTCTTCATAAACCTCTGGGTGTTTGGAACAGATGCAGAGCAGATCTTAACATACCTTGCACAGGTGAAGAATGCTTGCATTAGACTGCACTGCATTCAGATAAAGCCTCCTGATTTGTACTACTTTCTCTTTTTCAGAAAACCTGTCATCTGATTCAACTCTCTCCAGCCCAAGTGCCCTGAATTCTCCAGGGCAAGGGATCGAAGGCTTGAACCGTAGGAGGAAGAAACGCACCAGCATAGAGACCAACATACGTGTGGCCTTAGAGAAGAGTTTCCTGGAGGTCAGTGGTCCTGGTGCTGTGCTCAGCCTATGAAGAAATGGAGAAACTTTGCTTGACAATTACATCTGTTGAAGTGAACCCATTACTATTTAGGAAAGTGCTAGGACTAAACAAGGGGAATACAAAAGCCATGCCAAGAAACACGCATCAACATCTGCTTCACTTTAAAAACAAGCACAAACCCCCTCAGAAAAACTCATTGGTTCTTGCAGTTCCCTGACTTCGTGATTTTGCATTCCAGTGTACTCAGACATAGGTCTAAACATGAGGATGGATAAATGGGGCAGTAGTTTAAATAGGAATAATCTGAGGGTTTTAGCTGGAGGGCAGAAGCGTCTGCTGTGGTTTGTCTCTACTGTACCACTGACCAGATTCTGGATCTGAATCACCCACCCAGATTTCTGCCTGCTGGAGAAAAAGCTATGATGTAAAACTTCAGGAGGTAATTTCAGAGCTTTTAAAATACCATTTTCTTTTGTCAGAACCAAAAGCCTACCTCGGATGAGATCGCCATGATAGCTGACCAGCTAAACATGGAGAAGGAGGTGATCCGCGTTTGGTTCTGTAACCGGCGCCAGAAGGAGAAAAGGATCAACCCACCCAGCAGTGGTGGAACCAGCAGCTCGCCCATCAAAGCAATTTTCCCTTGTCCAACCTCACTGGTAAGAGTCAAGAACCATGTTGACAAAGATCAGTGGAAGAGTGGTTCTGCTGTTCTCACTGTGGAAGCTACACATGCTGCACCTACTTTGTGCAGCAGACTTGTTCTCACATTTTTATATTTTACTGGCATTTGGAATATTCCACCTGGATACTGTCTAGGAGAGATAATGCCTACAAGTCAGGCACCAGTCAGGCCTTCAGTGAGGGTGTTTTATTTAGTCAGCTCATGAGCAAATATTCTGACTACCAAATTTGCATTTGAGGTTATTGCTTTGAACTTATTTCAGATAATACTTCCAGTTTATAACTGGACTTTCCTTCTTTTACCCTTTTTTTCCCCTTTTTTGTAAAATAATAGTAATTAGAAAAAAAAAGGTTAATAGCTTTACCCCCTCCCTCTTATTTTAGCTGCTCTGGTAAGTAAATGAGCAGCAATAAAATGTATCGTGCACTGGAACAGGTTGCCCAGAGAGGCTGTGGAGTCTCCCTCACTGCAGATATTCAAGAACTATCTGGACTCAGTTCTGTGCCATGTGTGCTCTAGGATTGACCCTGCAGGGAGGTTGGCCCAAAGGACCCACTGCAGTCCCTTCCAATCTTACCCGTCCTGTGATTCTGTATCATTTGGAGACTTAGGTCACACAGATCCAATGATACCATTGTTACTTCTAGTCAGAAATGATTTATATTAAAAAAAAGACATGGAACAAAAGAACAGTTTAGCTAATACTCATGTAATTAATTTCCCACACTTGTATTTGCCTCAGGTAAACACAAACTTCATGAAAATATGAGTAACAAAACACATGCATCAAGGTTCCTTCAGCACCTTTGCTACCAATGTCCGTGGAGGTCTGTTTTTATAAATAGAAACAGTAGCTATTAGATTTCATAGTAGCTATGCTAATAGGAATGTGGTGGAATTTATGTAGCCTGTAGCTGTCCTTTTGTAGTATTTATTCCACCCTCATCACTGTAGTAGCTAATATCTTCCAGTACTTCATTAAACCATTAATTTTGGTGATGTGTTATTCTTTCCCCTCATCCTTGTCTCAGGATGTGTGCATGCAACCTTTTGTTTCAGGGGAAGGGCTGTGTTAAATGTACTTAGTCTTTTTTATTATTATTGTTTCTTTTTTTTTTTTCCCCAATTGCAAAGCAAGGTTGCATGCCTTGCTACCAAGGCAGAACATAGTGAGATTTATGATGGTGTGTTTCAGTAACTGCAAGTTTACTCAGACTGCAGCTTAAAGGAGCTTTCCTACAGAATTTTTCCTGTTGCTATAATCTGCCATTGTATGTAAGAAATTGAGGTGTTAACCACAGTCTCCCTTTCATCAGTGAAGTTTCACTAGTGTTTTCACTCATTCTAAGCTTCCCTTAAGACTGTGCTGCTACTCGAATGGATGTTCCAGCCCTGCTGCCCCCAGCCTTCACTGACTGTGTGCTTTGTTGATTCCTCGTGTCAGCTCTGGAGATTGTGTCCATAGGATGCTTGGGCTTAGTTTAGTAGTTTGACTGCAAATTAGCCATGTGAGGAACAATGATGAATCTTCAGTGTGGTTAGATAACCAGTGTGACTTGCAGCCTGGCTGCGCGAGGTCTCGGGCTCTGCAGCAGGATTGGAGGGGAAGGCTCCTTTTGGGGGCAGCCTCCTTTTGCATTGGCTGGAGTCACTCACTGTAACCACGGGGTGAGCTGTATTAATTCCAGGTCATTCTCTGCCCTGAAATAGGGATTGTGACCTTGGCCTTAACTGCTCGCTGGACAGATGACAGATGCGGTGGCTGGGCTGCATTAGTGGGAGGTGTACTGTGTATCCAGCTCCCCTTAATTTCATACACTGTTTGAGATGGGCAGAAAGCTTTCAGATCTGTCCCACTTGCCCCAGTCTTGTTTAAAATGCGTGAAGCATTTGACTCCCTCTAAGAGGATGTGTAGCACAAGAGATATTTCTCTGATAATAGACTTAAGGTAAGAGAGTGGAAAGGAGGAATGTTTTAGCCTGTATCCTTGGCTATGTTCTCTTGGGCAATTCTAAAGGATTCATTTCTCTCATTGGTGTATAACAGCCTTCAAATATTACTGTTGGACACCATTTCTTGTCCATAAAAAGTCCTTTCCTTATATTTCATTTTTCCTCATAAGCTAGTTCCTCCAGCCTTAAATCTTTGGTGTTTATCTGTAATGCCTTCAGTTTATTGAAGCTTTCTTGTAATAAGCCATCCACAAGTGAAAATTCCATTTGTATGTTTTAAAATTCAGAGGGACAAGGGAACTTATCAGAGTAAAGCTTATAGTTTGGTTGAGTAAAAGTGAAATGCTACTCTACTTCTCCATATAAACACATTACCCTAAATACCTTTGTTAATGCTGGGGCATTTACGTAATTTTATCAGAGAAAGAGATTTAGAGCTGAAAAGATGTTTACAAGTGAAGAAAAAAACCATGTAGAAATAATATATTTTGTAGCTCCTTCTGTAAGAGTGTCTCTATTAAAACAAGGTGCTCTGTTTGTGGGGCGGCAGAGAGAGGGCTAACTTGCAGTCTTGAGACAATATGGATATGGATATATCTCCTTTCAAATACTGAATTATTTAGAATAAAGATATTGCTGGTAATTAGAGAAGGTGCTATGGTTGTTCCACTGAATGATAAAGTAACAGAATTACGAAAAAAGAATTAGTTTATATGCAGTGTTTTCCCTGATAACTTCCTCAGCTGAGGATGGGAAAAAAGAAATCCAGGTCTAGTGTGTAACTCTGTCTTTGAGCAGCTGAGCAGTTTTATTCATTTTTGACCTCCAGGTGGCAACCACGCCAAGCCTTGTGACTAGCAGTGCAGCTACAACCCTGACTGTCAACCCCGTGCTCCCTCTGGCCAGTCCTGCTGTCACCAGTCTGTCAGTCACAGGTAAGGGCTGATCTCTCCTTCCACCCCTACTGTTTGTCCCTTTTGAATTCTTAAAAGAGTCATTCGCTATCAGTCACTGGTATCCCAGGACATTCTCATCATTGTTCCTTGTTGCTGCGCTAGGAAGCTTCAGTTTGTGACCACTGAGTTGACTTTTCCAGGAATAAAATCACAGGTGGTGCTGAAACAAAATATACTGTGTTTCATTGCTGGCTTCTAGAGCTCCTCAGCCTCCCATTGAGAAGTGTCATTTCATTTTTTCATTCGAACTCTTGGTGCTTCTTGGTACTACAGAAATGTATGTTTGTGTCCCCTTCAGCTGGACATGCAGTTCACATCAGGTGGGCAGGGGTTTCTGTTCTCTGGTATCTGTTTTGTACTGACCTGACCAGAACCAATCTTCCAGGCACAACAGAAACCACCTCCAACAACACGGCAACAGTGATTTCAACAGCACCTCCAGCTTCTTCAGCAGTGACATCACCCTCCCTGAGTCCTTCCCCTTCTGCCTCAGCCTCCACTTCAGAGGCATCCAGTGCCAGTGAGACCAGCACAACACAGACAACCTCCACTCCCTTGTCCTCCCCTCTTGGGACCAGCCAGGTGATGGTAACGGCATCAGGGTTGCAAACGGCGGCAGCGGCTGCGTTACAAGGAGCTGCACAGTTGCCTGCAAATGCAAGTCTTGCTGCCATGGCTGCTGCAGCAGGACTAAACCCAGGCTTGATGGCATCCTCGCAGTTTGCAGCTGGGTAAGGATCAGTTTTGCACACCTTTTGAGGTGAGGTGACAGAGGAGTGAAGGAGGATTCGCAGGATAAATCGCTTTTATGGATCACTGTCATTTATCTCGGATTCTGAAGGTTTACTCATAGATAGCAACTCACCATTCCCATCACAGTACACAAATACTGTGTTCATTTTAAAGGTGAAAAAGCTGTGTTGCAGCAGTGTTGTTGTTGGATAAATCATTCATCTCACTGCAGAGCTTGACTTAAAAACTGCAATTTAGCACTGAGTCATAGAATCTGTCCTATTAATTGTAAAATGGAAAGATAGCCTAGACCCACTTCACACCTCTGTATGCATTTCTCCATCATGAGCAAGAAGTTCTCAAAGATGCAAGGTGTTGTATTGTTAAAGTTGTAGTTTCAGAAATGCTTCAACAGATGTCTCCTTGTTTCTTTAATTCCTCTTGATTTACATATTTCTTATCTGCATTTGGGAGAGGATGATAGTTCTCTAACAATTTACAGCTTTCCCAAAATACTTTACAAGAATATTTTGCACCAACAATCAATGCAAGTCATGTATTTACAGTGCTGTACTTAGAGCATGTCATTAACCACTCATGGAGGAAAAAACTAAAACCATCTGAAAATAGCCCTTAGTCTCTGGTCTTTCCTTCCTCCCTGTTCCTCCACCCCTTTTTAAAAAAAAATTTAAATATGATGGTGTACTTTTGAACAATGACAACCTTTTCTTAAAAGTAACACTCTTTTTCTTTTCCACTTCTTCCATGATCTTGCTTCCTGCAGAGGTGCCTTACTCAGTCTCAATCCAGGGACATTAGGTGGTGCTCTCAGCCCGGCCCTGATGAGCAACAGTACACTGGCAACTATTCAAGGTCAGTAGTGTTCCTTTTAATGCATCTCTGTCACACAGCTTCGGTTTATGTGCTCTGTTTTTGTCTACCAAAGAACACTGACTCCTCAGCACTGGGCATAAATTGTGTAGGAGTAAAGGTTTTACAAAATTAAATGTGCAAATACGTTTTGTGTGTCACAGAGATAAGAGCAGGTACAACTTCAGATAGGGGATCAGAATGTGTATGATCTTACAGTGATTTAAAGGAGGCATTTAAGATACTGAATATAATCTGGAATTTATTTTGTTGTCCTTGCCTCATTGGCCTGTATCTCTAGCAGGTTAGAGATATGCTTTTTTATAGCTCTTCTACAGTCTGATTGAGCAGACTTGCACCATTCTGAGGTCTCTTGGGAGGGCAGTTCTGAACAAGTCTTGGTCCTGAATTCTTGTCCTCGTATGTGTTTGAAAAGAACCTACAACAAACATCCTGCCTCCTAAAATCCTTACACAGAACTTGAAATAGATAAATCCACATTCAGAAGAGTAAATATTTATTTGTTTTGGAAGTACCACACAGCCAGAAGTTACCACTGGCTTCAGCAAGAGTTGTTGAGTTCATAGCTTGCCACCTATAAAAACCAGGTGCTACATCTGTCTAAAGAGCTAGGTAATGTGTGTGTTCAAATATCCTCTAAACTAGCTGAACAAATCTTGTTTCTAGGTTGCAAGAAAGAGCCATTTCATAAAGTGTCACAGGTAAATCTAGGACATCATAATCTAAGGCAGACTGAACGCTGTAGACCCGTGAGAGTAAGTTGTAACAGTGGTTGGTTATATGTCAACATTTAAAATGTTATGCTCAGGGTTACATGACCTTCTCCATCTTGTGATAGCTGTCATTTCATGTGAGCCCTCGTCTCAACCCTTCCCAGTGCAAGTTGCCTGGATGTGCAGGCTCTCTGTGGCAGGAAACATAGACGAGTATTGTGCTAAAAAAGCTGAAGAAAGGCACAGTGGAATTAGTTTAGCAGCAAATGAAAGAGGCGTTTTAGTATCTGCAAGATCTTGACTGATGGTTGTTTTGAAAAAAAAAACAGCCTGTGATGAGGCAGCTGCCCTCAGTGATTTAGAGAGCACACATATCAGAGAAAGGCAAATGCAGAGACCCCTTGCTTTTAGGCACACCATGCATTGTTGCTTACTGCTAATGTTATCTCCTCCCTGCTCAATTTTCCCTTCTTTTAGCTCTTGCATCTGGTGGCTCTCTTCCAATAACATCACTGGATGCAACTGGAAACTTGGTGTTTGCCAATGCTGGAGGTACCCCTAACATCGTCACTGCCCCTCTGTTCCTGAACCCTCAGAACCTTTCTCTGCTCACCAGCAACCCAGTTAGCTTGGTCTCTGCAGCTGCAGCCTCCGCAGGGGCCTCTGGACCAGTCGCCAGCCTTCACGCCACCTCCACCTCAGCCGAGTCCATCCAGAACTCTCTCCTCACGGTGGCCTCTGCCAGCGGGGCCACGTCCACCACCACTACTGCCTCCAAGGCACAGTGAGCCGGGCTGGGCTGTGCTCCAGCAGCCTGGGTCACTGTGCGGTGGGATCGGCTGCCAGCCGGGTGTATGAACTGAAAATGCCATGGGCATCCTCTCACCATGTTGCTGGGGACAAGAGAGAGAGAGAGAGAGAGAGAAAAAAGAGAGAGAGAGAGAGAAGGAAAAATATTTAAAAAAAAAACCAACAAAAAAAAAAAGGAAAAAAAAAAAAAAAACAAAAGCAAAACCGGAAGGATTTAAAGCTGGGACAGACATTTGCCTAATTTTATAATAAACACTGTCTTTTCAGGATCGCTTCATGGATCGGAGAACTTTCTAACCAAAAATGTAAAAAAAAAAAAAACCACAAAAAAACTAAAAACCACAAAAACACAAAAAAAGTGAAAGGACTACTTATCATTTCCAGCAGTCACAATGACAAGTTAAGGTGGGTTATCAATTCAAACATAGGAAGGGGATTCCTTGGTTTTTTTGGTCTAAATATCTTTCTTTTTTAATTATCATTTTATAGGTCTGTTGTACAGGCCATTATGTCATACAAGGTGTTTATAATCGTATCAATCATGTTGGGGGTTCCTTTCTTAACTGGTACAATTTAGGCAGGCCTGTATTACTGGTGTATCTCTATTATTATTATTATGATTATTATTATTATTATTTTTATATATATAGTTTGGACGCGTTTGTCTTTTGCTCCTGGATTATTTTCAGCGAGCTCCCACACCATGGGGGGAGGGCGGGGGGGTGGAGAGGAAGAATGGAGCACAAATAGACTTTCTGTCCTGATCTTCTGGAAATGTTCTGAACAGTTTCCTCATCCTCGAATTTGTCTAATGCCTGCTTGTAGGGGTCAGAAGAATTTATGTTCATCATTAGTGCAGGCAGCTCAGTGCAGCAGCAGAGATCATTGTGTGCAAACTTCCAGGCTGGTCTCTGCTTTTTAAGCAGATGTAGGAATTAGCTCTAAACTGCCATTCTCCTTCTCTCAAATATTTAGACAAAATGGCCAAATTCTGCTCTTAGCTTCGTGTGCTTCGTTCCTTTTACTTCAGAGAGCGGGATGTGACCTCCCAAGTGTGAGTTGTGTGACAATACTGATGGCTCTTCTGTTCCAGTGATTTCGTTTTGCTGTGCAAGAGCACACTCAAATATTTATAAAACATCATTACCCAGGCTAATTGGCAGCAGGTAAAGCAGCATTTCCAGCCCTAGACACCCTCTAGGTGAGTTGGTACCGGGTTTCAGAAGGTCACATTCTCCCTGTTCATAGCAATATTCCTTTTCTGATGCTTCCAACACTGTATTTAGAAGAACTTCCTAGCAAAAAAAAGTGCTTCTGGCTGCAAAACACAGAATATGGAACAGGAATAGAAGGTGCCATCGTTAATGCCAACACAGCAGAGCCACTCTGGGGCTTTGCACACCCCGGGCTGATCTCGTGTGGTCTCTGAGCTGCGGGGCTGCTCGCGGGGTGAGGGCGGCAATCGGCGCGTCCCGGGGCTGGCCTGGCACTGGAATTCTCTTTTCAAGGTTGGTTCTGATCCGTGGAGCAAAGGATATTTTTGTGGATGAGGAAGGAGTAATGAACTGTACAGAAGTTAGATCCGTATATTCTTAAATATACAATCTAGTATCTGAACCAAAAAAAAAAAATTTTTAAAGAGAGAAGACTGGACCACTGCAATGCAGTTCACGTTGAACTTTCCATTCCTGATGGATTTAAAGGTTTCTGCCATGTGTATAAAACTAAATTACTTTTAGCTAGTGAGGGTATTAGAAGAGTCCCTTTCCCACCCACCCACTTTTCTTTTGTCACCAGAGTGTCCTAAAATAATGAGCTGATGCAGCTACGTTCATTTTGTTGATGATTCAGGGGGATCCTGGAGCTTCTCATCCAAGATCCAGAAGGCAGCAACTTTAAACTCTACACATGCTTTGGTTTGTGGCCTGAGCATGTGGGATTTGTGTTTGCACTCAAGTGGCAGAACCCCTTATCTCTCCCCCCACCACCATGGTTTTGCTCTGTTCATCTCTAACTTTCCACCTTCCTGTTTTACTGATATTTAAACCAATTACCCCTAAATCTTCAAAACTAGTGAACTGCAAGCAGGGAAACTAACAAATGTCCGTCCACCGTTTCTTATGTGTTTTTGATTTTTTTATGTTTTATTTTTTTAAAACTAAGCTTGAACCAAAGTCAATTTCTAGCAAGCTGCTGTACTAATGGACTAGTTTGTATAAGTGCAGTTCAGATGCAGAGAGGCGATAGATGCTACTGACAATTTCTTTTTCATTTGTCTTTTGTTTTTATTAATTTTATATAAAAGTTGCTGCTTGTTTTTAATCTTTTTTTTTTTTTTTGGTTGGTTGGTAATTTGTGTTATCCTTGGGGCAGACTCTTAACTTGATTTTGTTTTCTTTTATTTGATGTGTAAATAGAATGGCAATGTCAGAGGATTGTTTATCCAAGAGGTCCCACCTTTATCCCCCCAGTATGGATGAATCTCAGTATTTTTGATGTGTCTCTACGTCTTCAGGCTGTGCAGGAGACTTTTAGGGCTATGAATTATACTGCAAAAATGGCAGTGGCCCACAGTAAAAGCTTCAGAGCAGCAACAGATACAGCTGGGTGAGCTTCAGGGAGGTAGGGAAAAAGTAGGAGAGAAGATGCTGGTACCCACTGTGCTGGTCTGGAGGCCACAGCACGGTCTATAGTTTCTACCAAAGGAATGCAAGTCCCTGGGACTTGTTTTGAGTGAAGTAAGAGGATGGGGAAAACTGCAGCTGTAGCATTTGTTCCTGACTCTGAAAGTCCCTGCTTACTTTCACGCCTGTGCGAAAGTACAATTTATCAGGAAGCTTTTTTTGTTGGAGGGGGGAGACCACCGGGCTTGTCTCCGATGGATCCCCTCCTCCCCAGGGGTTTTGGGTGGGGTGGGGGGCGTGGTCCTCGCAGATACCTAGGAAACACAAAGAAAGGTGGGCCTTAAATCAGTGGAAAATCCTCTCTCCACAGTTCCAAGAGACTGTGCCATTAGCTGTCTGAATGAGTTTTCATGTCCCATTCTTGCTGGTTTGTGGTTGGGAGAGGGTCTTGTTGAGTACATATCTGGAACACTAATGCAGCTTGGATGGTTTATTTATTATAAAAATCTGCTTTTTTTCCTGACTACCTTTGCATTGGTCACATGGCTTTGGTGTGAGCACCTTATACCCCTTTACCCTCCTCTTCTCTACCCCATCACCCTATCTGGGGCCCAGATTCCAGGGAATTTCTTAGCAAGTTTTTTTCTGAGAGAAACTGGAAACTCAAGAGTAGCCACATATCCAAAAAAGCTTGGTTTTTGCTTGCAGAAACTGACATAATACCCAAACAGCACATATCCCATGGCATCCATTGCCAGTGTGCTCTGATTCATCGTCCCCTGAAACATCCCTGTGGCTGACTGACTGTTGTTCCTGGAGCCTACTTTTCATCCCTATCAGTGTTTTTCCTCATGGATGCTGGCTACCTCCAGTGTTTAGGTGAAAGAAGGAAATCAGATTGGCAGTGGGTGTACCTCTGCCAAGTTAGAGCACATGTGCTTCTTCAGAGAATGAAAAGAATGTGAGATCATGTACCAGAATTTAGCAGAAGTCTCTTTTTTAAATCATCATCGTGCTGGCAGCAGAAATTGATGCACCTGAAAAGAAACAGTAACAATCATGTACAGACCCAGTAAATATGATCACAAGGAGTTCGGTGGTGTGTTGGAAAAGGATAATAGCATCTCTTTTTCAGAGTCCCGTGTCTCTATATTTAAAGGTGAGAGAGTTGCTTTTCATAGTTGCAAGCATGTCACAGTACCCAGGCAAGAAAAGAGAAGGTGAAAAACTCTTATTGCAGACAGGGATAGTTCAAAAAGCAAGAGATTTCCAGGGACACAAACACAGATTTGCCCGGAAGGTCAAAAATCATTTAGAGAATGGCTTCAGGAGTTGGTCTTGTAGCTTGGTGATGACATTTTTTTCTGTTCCCAAGAAACACTTATTTTGCTTTGCACACTTTGGCTTTAGCACACTTGATCTCCTCAGAACCCCCTCTCCACAGTCACTGTGGAAGGATGCACGAGCAGCCCAGAGAAAGTACACACAGGTGTGGCTGCTTGCAAGTTACATCTGCTTAAATTTCTTACAGAGGAGTTACTTTGTTTCTGAGCTGCTCTGTGTTTTAGCCTAAGCACATTTTTATCATGTCTCTGTGAGGTGGTGTAGATGTGCATGTAGACATTTCTTGGATCTATGACCTAATGTTCAAATGCCACCTCTGTAAACCTCACACCGGGTGCTTTGACACATTTCTGCAGCTGAGTTAGTGAAGGACACAGGAGGGGTAATTCCTTAACTCTGTGCACATTCCTGCAAAGCAACTTCCTTAAAACAGGAATTCCCTCTTTTTTTGTTGTTGTTTTTTGTTGTAAATGGAGCAGTACAGCCATTACAGCTGGAGCCATACCACAGATACTAAACCAAAGCAACATCTAATATACCTTAAATACCAATTCATATTTTCTTAGATAAAGAAATATATAAAGATACAAAATGATCTTAAAGAGACACATAGCTTCTCATGGTCATTAGAGTGTTTTAGGACAGACAAAATAATGCATCTGGTCCAAACTTTCAGTGATACTTGGTTTTAAACTGGAAGTTTAAAATGTAGATGTTTTTACTGCCACATTAACTTGATGAAGAGTCACTATTCCCTATTCCTGTTCTGCCTGAAATTGTTCAATGCTGTTTCTCCACACCCTATGCCCCAGCAGGGCTCGTGTATCCCTGTTGGATGTTGCCTGGGCTGGAGTTTTACCAAAGGAAAAAGCTGCCCTGCTGCCCCCCATTGCATTTATGGTTGTCAGTTCTCACACAGCCAACTCAAATCCCTTTCTATTTTTGCAACCACTACATCTGCCCTCTCCCTCCCAAAGTACTATAGCAATATAGAATTCAAGGTACCTCCCTTGCACAAACTCTGCCCTTTTCACTTATTAAATCTCTTGTTGCTGCTTGTGAATTTCTCTCTTCTTTCCAGAGGGGAGTCCCCTAAAATACTTCAAAGATATTTGACAGGGGAGGTTTTGTCAAAAAGTTGTTGGCTCACAATTTGCAATTTCTTAAGATGTTCATATCTTTGTCTCCACGATGTGAGTGGTACCTGGTTCCCTCTGTGTCAATGGAAGTAGTTTCAGTGCTTTTGGAACGATGAAAAGCAATTCCTCTATTTTCATATCTTCACACATGGACACAGAGTAACTAATGGGAAAAAAAAAAAAGATTTTTTTGGCTTGTCTATCTTCATTTGATCTGTCTGCCACTTCTCCCAGGATACTCCTAGTGGGGACATGCTCTGAATTTTTACCCCTGTGGGATGCTGTTAAGAGGGCGTTAGGGAGATTGCACTGAAATTACAAAGAGTTTAACTGTGGGAGAAGAGAAAAGACATCTTTTAATCAAGTAGACAAATAAGGTCAGCATGTAAAACGTATCAGGTACTTCTTCTCTGTCCGGATTCCTAAACATGAAGCAGCTACTGAGCTTTGTCTCGGGGCTGCTTTTAGGTCCATCAGTGATGCCCTGCTAAGAACCGTCCATAACTGGAATAATCTGGGCCCCCTTTCTCCCTCCCTGTCTCCCTCCCTCTGCCTCTCCCCCTCCTTGCTCCTTCCCCGTCTTCCCTCAGCGAAAGGTAGCACCATACAGCTCTGAGAACAATACTTGTGGGTAGCAGCTGGCTTCTGGCACCTTCATAAAATACCTCAGCATAGCTTAGCATTGTCGCAGAACTGGTTTTAAACTGAAAAAATCAGAAGAGAAAAGCAAACTTTATAAATAGTGGAGATAATTCTAGCTGTAGAGTTTAGTTGAACTGATGGTTTATTATGATTGATAAACATGATTATGCTGTATGTATTTGAGATCCTGTTTATAGGTTACAACTTTATAGGGTCGGGTGGGGGTGGGTGGATGTTGGGGGCAGAGAAGGGGGTTTGACTGTGTTAGAAGGAAAATGTTTGCTCATGAATTTTTTTCCTTGTATCTGTCTTGCCAAAGGAAACATTTTGTCGCTCCTGGGTTTGGGATTGTTGTTTGGTTGGTTTATCTGTGGTCTAATCTGCAGCACAGCACGTGGTAGCATGCAGGTTACTGATGGGGTTGCTGTTCAGGGTCCTTTCGAGTGTGCGCACACTTCCCTCCCTCTCGGCCTTTCCTTGCCCCTCGCTGGGATCTGAAGATGAGGCAACACGTATCCGGGAGGCTCGGGGGAGAGATGGCTGTACTGGGCTGGAATCGACCTCGGGGCTGCAAAGCCGTTTCAGTTGAGTTGAGTTGCTCCAGAGCTGAACTGGGTCCGCTGTGCTTAGCTCCAGGGAGGGACAAGAATGGTTGTCGCATCTTAATCTATCTGGGAGAGCAAAAGTGAAACAGGTTCCTTTTATCCCCCTTGTCTTGTTACTGAATGTAGGGCTTGTAGTGCTTGATAATAGGTGGAAAACTTTTTAAACACTTCCTTTTCTAATAGCAATGCTAATCCTGTCTAGACCAAAAACTATGAAAGAAAAAACCAAACTGAGAGAGGTGAAAGCTAACCTACTCCTAACACCTGGCTGGTCTGCCTGAAAGGGTTGAAATACTGTGAGACGGTTGTGGGAGAGGAGCTTTGAGGTGTTGTTGGCGAGGGACCGGGTCGTTCTCCTGGCCGATGTCTCGGTGTTGTGGTGGGCGTAGCAGAAGAGCGAGTGGTTCTTGCCTTGGGAGGGTGTCGCAGCCAGCTCCGTGCGGGCTCCAGGGCCCCCTTCCCGTTCCCCCTGAGGCTGCTGGAGCGGGGGAAGAGGGCAGCGTGTGCGTGGGTGTGTGTGCGAGTGCGTGCGAGCGCCAGCCGGCGCCGGCTGCGTGCGGGGAGCGAGAGCTGGGTTTCTAAAGGAGCTCGACTCCACTGGGGAGGGAGAATTCCCGGTGGCCTCGTAGGGAACCAAAGGCACTGATAAGTTGTCAGCTCTGCTGTTCTCAGAGCGGGTAAGAGGAAAAGCTGGGTGGGGGTTTTTTGAGCTTTGGGTCAGTGTCCCTTCCTCTAAGGACCTCATCTCTTGCGGGTACTCCCACCTTTTCTGCACGGAGTTGCTTTGGCTCTGTGGAGACAAACGGTGTCTGGGGTTTGCCCAGTGCTGCAGGTCTTAGGCTGATGTTGGGATACAGTCAGGGAAAACTGTTTCTTTCCTTCAAAAGTGGAAGCAGTGTAGTCCAAGGTCAGAGTCTGTTCAACAGCTTTTGCATATGGTCTTTCTCTTAAGGGAGAGGCCTTGAAGACTCCTTTCTTTGCTCCCCAAAGTAGCCTTGTACATGTTCATGTATCGTGCTATTGGGCTGAGCTGTTTTATCGGTGAACTTGGTGAGCTCTTGTGAAGAAAGGGAGGGAGGAAGGGGGAGAGCGGGTTGTCCAGCTACTCTTCCTCCGGACACCAATCGGGTTGCAGAACTTCACTGAAAGCTTTACTAATAGAATTGTTGTTCTGACATTATGTAAAAGTGGTATTAATATTGTGTGACTTTTCAAAGAGCTAGTTAGATTTATAGATAGGTAATAGGGATATTGAAGAAATGACTTCTCAAAGAAAAGAGCACTTGGAACAAAAGAAGTGGAAAACAAGGTGTGCTTTATGGAAAACAAATCTGAGGAAGGAAATGAAACAGCTTGTGGGAGGCGAGGGAAGATGATACCCTTTGGCGTTCCTTAGTGCTGCTGAGGCTCAGCCCCAGAACTGGAACATACCCCCTCTGCCTTATTTCATCTCTCTACCAAACAGGACATTGTCAAGTAGCTCAGACCAAAACGCTGATCTGTCTTAAAACTGTGTCGGTCTGCTGGGGAATATTCTCCGGCAGAGCTTTACATAATACCGTAAGATGCTTAATTTATCACGTTAGCTTCCCCTTCCCTCCCAAAATTGTCTTATCTGTTGTAGGCCCCACTTCAGGATTCACACTGCCTTTGCTGCATTCTGTGGCAGCAGCTACGGAAGCCCTATTCCCTGAATGTCGTAGCTTTGTGTGCGTTCCAAGCCGGCATGTTGCGGTGCTATAAAAACCTGAAATTATTTAACAGTAGGAATCCCAAGACCTTAAGAAATGGCATGCCAAGGGGCAACTCGTGGAGATCGCACAACCCCCTCGAGAAACCACCTAGGAACAAGAGCACCCGTGACAGTGTCCTGAGAACAAGGCAGTTGAGACAAAACCTTTAGTTCTTCCCCCATTCACTCTCCATGTGTCGGCCTCTGTGACCCTGGTGCTCCCTGCGCCCGAGCGAGTCCGAGGGGAAAACGCAAGAGAAAGACTTGGAGCTCAGGGCCGCTCCCCGCGAGTTCCCGGGGAGCCGGGCCACGCCTCCCTGCGGAGCGGGGAAGGGAAGGCACCGCTGCGGGTGGCTCGGAGAGGGCTGGAGCAGCACCGGCCCCGCGGGCACCTCGTGTGCCAGCGCTCCGTGCCAGGGCCCGGGCAGGAGCTCCTTCATCCCCGCCAGTGCCGTTGTTCCATTTCCTTCCTCTGTGGTAGTGTCTAAGGCTAGGTGTGAGTAGGTGTGGGGTGTTTATCCGCCACAGGTACAGGAGCTGTCGTATACCTCATTTCTAACTCGTAACTGAGTAACTTGCTTTAACTTTCTCCAAACCCCACAGAGTTGCCAAGTCTGCCCTTCCTCCTTTGATTAACACTGAACTCTGGCCTATAGCACCCCGTGACCTGCAACCTGGGGAGTGACCCCCTAACGCCTCTGAATGTCGCTGCTTAAAAGCTACTGCAAAGTGAGGGCAAATTGCAATCTTATCTTATTTCCTTTGGTTACAAGGGGTCCTCTTGATTAGTCTGTGAATATCCACCCCCTCCCCTCCACTCTCCAAGGAAAAGGGCTGCCCACGCTGCCTTTTCCCACCCTGGAGCCACGCTGAGCTCCAGGGCCCGGAGGCGCTCTCAGCCCAGTGCTATGTACATGCTACTCACTTTTTAACATGACCAAAAAAAAAAAAAAAAAAAAAAAAAGAAAAAAAAAAAANAGGAAAAAAAATAGGAATCTCCAAATATTTAATTTTCTTCTTTATTATTTGACAATCCTGTATCCCTTCCCCACTCCCCATCCTGGCCAGAAGCTGCATCCTTAACCCGGTCCATCTTTATTTGAATGTAGTTCCCCTACCCCCATGGGAAAGAGAAGCTTTGTCAGGTCACGGTGGCTGCTATAAGTCGGGAGGGGGCGGTTTCTTTGTTTTGTTTTGTTCTTTTAAAATTTCCAGCCAAAACCAAAGATTTCCTAATGATTGTATAAACTCAAAACAAACAAACAAACCAAAGACAAAGGGCGTCTTCAGCACCAAGCCCACCTGTGAGGCCGGCCTGGCCTGGCCGGGCGAGGGTCGCTGCCAGCCTGGGGGCCGGCCCGGGGCTCCAGAACGCTCCGGGCGGAAACTCCCGGCTCCAGGGTGAAATCTGGGGCGCAGGCGCTGCGAGGGGAGGCCGAGGCTTCGCAGGTGGGTTGAGGAGCTGAAGACTTGGGTGCAG
This sequence comes from Oreocharis arfaki, assembly GCA_013398015.1. Classification (NCBI taxonomy): domain Eukaryota; kingdom Metazoa; phylum Chordata; class Aves; order Passeriformes; family Paramythiidae; genus Oreocharis; species Oreocharis arfaki. The sequence continues at coordinate 112,322 of VZRR01005502.1, forward strand.
GATTGGCTGCTCTGCTGGGTGCTTTAACCCTCTGGGGGCTGGGTGATGTTGATTAATACACGCTGAGGTGCACTTCTGAGCTTCCCCCCCCTTCACTGCTTGGAAGAGGCTGTCCTGTCGTGAGAAATCCCTGAAAGAAGAAGAAGCAGCTTTTCATTTCTCCTCTAGTTCCTTTTTTCTAGATTTCTTTTATTTTTGCAGCACCACTGTGCAACTATGCATTGTATTTCTCAACCTTTTATGCTAGGTAGATGCCTGTGACTTTTTAACTTTTGGGGGGGGATTGCAAATGGAGGAACTTTTTACATGGATCTTTTTAATCTCAGTTGATTGGGGGGTGTTTGGTTCTAGGGTCATACAAGCTCTATCCCAAAGCAAAATCCAAATGTTAATATTATTAGCCTGATGCAGATACCAAAGATAATTTCTTTCCTGCAGAACCTTAGACTTGTGTATTAAGTACGATTACCCAGCACTTGCATTAGTCTAACCTCAGTAATTCCAAAGCTTAGATGTATATTTTGGTATATTTCTGGGATATTAAAAAATTGTCGTTTAAATTCTTGTTTGTTTCAGTGTAATGCTCTTAAAGTCATAGCATGGAGATAACTGAACTTGTCCTATTCTTAGTAGTTTGAAATAATAGTATTTTTGTATGTTTTGGGTGTGTCTATGTACGTATTAACATAACGGTTTTCACTGCCTAGGTGTTCATAAATAATAATAAAAGAAAAACCAACTACAAAGGGTTTTTAAACTGTACATAATATTCCGTGAGGAATTTCCACCAGACCGCCAATTTGGATCGCATTTTCACTGATGGCCGCTCCCAACTGGGATTCTTTCTTTCTTTTTAAAGAGACAGCATGTTCTTTTTTTTTCCCCCACTGACCTGAGGTTCTTTCTCAGTGTAAAGGGGGTTTCACTGTTTTTAAGGGGTGGGCCAAAGAGTAAGTAGCTTAAATTTTGTTTTTAAAAAGTATTCAACGTGTTAGTTTGAAAACTACCCCTTTGTATGAAGAATTGGGAGTGGAAAAACCAAGCCCTTTCTTCTAAATCTGATAATAGTTTTCAAAGAAATGAGGATTTGTGAATGTCTGTAGTGTCTGGGCAGTCCCTTTTTGCTTTTTTTCTAAATAAGACAAGTTTTTGGTCCTAATGGTTTCACTGCTCTGTGCAACTGCCTGCTTACACTGGCTGGGAGGTTTTTTTTCTCTTGCCCTTCCTCATACACTGCATTTATACACTTGAGGTCAGCAGAACACTTGAAATCAAGGGCCATATGGGAGTACCCTACCCAAACGCAACCCAAGCTTTTCTTGAGACTGAAATGTGAGAGTCCCACACATTTCAAAACCTTGCTGATCACACTAAGGGTGAGGAGGAAGGCGAAATGCTGTCTCTTTAAAGATGTCCTTTATTATTATTATATTATTATTATTATTATTTTCCCAGTGGTTGCCTACAGATAGCTGTAGGCATTGAGAGATTGTGTAGATTACAGTAAATCAGAATGAAAAGGTAGATTTTGTGTAGATGCATTTGTCTGCTGTAATTTTTTATATATATTAAACTTACTGTAATTGTACAGTTCATTTCTGTTGTAAACATCATTAAACCATTTTCCAAGTGTTTTAACATGTATGCACTTGTTTGTAGTTTTTAAACGTGTCGGGGGGAGGCTGATTCCCCTTCCTCCATGCATCAAACTGGGCCAGAAGGTTGATCTGTGGTGCCTTTTGTCTTGCCAAACTGGAGGAGAAGCCCGGGTTTTATGCTCTCTGCTTTAAGCTTTTGTTCTAATTCTGTATTTATCAGCTCCCCTCCTAAAAGCAGAAACAGCTTCAGTCGCTTCCTGAGGGCAAAGAGAAGACTCAGCTCAGCCCCATGGTGAGTGGCCCCAAAACCCACGCTGGATGATTTTTGAAATCAAGGTATCCATTGATACATAAAGAGCATAAAGGTGATTTTTTTTTCCCCCCAAAGAATTTCATTCCTATTTTTCAGTGGATGGCATCTCATGCTGCCAAAACTTGTGACTTCTACACCTTGCAGATATGGTTATGGCGATTTAGAAAGAGAAAGCTGTTTTCAGTACTCTTTGTTCTTGCATCGAGTGCTTTGCAGCATAACTTTACTGTCATTTTCAGCTCAGCTGTCTCAGTTACCACCCAGTTCTCTCAATTTTTCTTGTCACTGCAGAACAGCAAGGGATCTAGGAATTTTTTTTTTTTTGCAAGAAACATTCATTACCATGTCTCAGTTTACTTTTTTTTTGGCTTTCATTTATTGCAAGTATTCTTTAAAAGCTACAAGCACCTACTGCAGGTGCAGTTTTACTGCCGAAGAAGTAAAACTGCCTTGGAACTTGCATAGCACCCATTTCAACAAGTTTTTCTGCTGCTAACCAACCCAGTCCCTGGAAAGAAGACATAACCTCATCTGGGCAGTGCCCAGAGCAGCAGCTCTTGTTCCCACAGCCTTGCTTTAGCTCTGCTTCTTCTGTGAGGACTGGTGAGAGGGCCTGGTCAGCTCCTGAGTCGAGGTGAGACACCCCTGATTTTGCTGGGCTGGATTTGTCCTTGCTGAATTCTTCCAGGCTTCACTGTGCAGCCTTGCAAGGCACGGCCAGACCTGAGGCTGCAGCAGCAGGAGGCGAGTGTCCCTTTGATCCTCAGGTTTGGGGCACTTTCCCAACAGCCCATCCCAGCTCCTGGGATGTGTGTAGGAGCTCCTGTTGGAATCCTGTCCTCCTCAGCTTCCCTGGAGACGGTGCTGCTGGGTGCAGGTGGGTGCAGGCTGGTGCAGACGGCCTGAATGCCTCAGGTAAGGAGCTTGTGCTGCTCCCTACACACACACGGGACTGTGGCACTATTTTACTAATTCATTCATCAAAAACACATGACTCTGTTGAACTGGTATCTCTCTGGAATGATCCCTGCACCTTTTAGAGGCAGCCTCATGAGAGACTGGTTTAGAAACTGCATTTATGTTGGCTTTTGTACGGTTTGTTGTGTGGAAGTGATAATAGGGGAGCCCATCTCCTTGTTTTCAGTGTAACTTCTGCCTTCAGAGAAGTCTCTCACTTGGGTTACCTGGCTCATATTCATGGATGAGTGGCAGTGCCATTGCTTGATCTTTGCTGGGATATTGGGGCTCATTTTCTTCCTACTGGAAAGTTGGCATTCAGCCTCTCTGCTTCACTACTGTAACATCATGTCACTGTTTATAATTTAAAAAAAAAGAAAGTTGTCCTTCACTGAAGTAGCTTTTTAAAGGCAAATTTAAAGCAAAAAGGGTCAAATAGTCTCAAGATAAATACTACAGGAAATAACTACAGCCCTATCTTTACAAATTGTTTAAATGCAATAAAACCATAATTACATGTCTTAATACTCTGAAAGACAGGGAAGAGCTATGGAAATAGCTGGGTGTGTTAGAAGGTGTGGTCTGGTCCCACAGCACAAACTTTACCAAAAAATAAAAAAATCAGCCTAATAACCACTGTGATTGGAAAGAACTTTACAGATATGTACATTCTAATAGCAAAAGCAGTTACATGATTCAGGAGGAGAGGGAGAAGGGAAGGGCCAGGTCCAGACCCTATGCACCAACCCCAGGAGTTTCTTGCACACAGAAAACACAACAGTGCATGTGTTGGATGAAAAAGGCTTTCCCCCCTCTCCTCCCCAAAGCAGGTGGGCATCTCTCACTCTTGCCCATCCCCTCTGAGGCTCCCACTTAGCGGGGGGGCAAAGGCTGCATTTGGAGAGCATCGTAAGTGTCCTTGGTTGCTGCACTGAGTCCCTGAAAAACAAAACCAGGAAAACAGGTGAGGGATGAGAGAGTGCTTCCTTTTCCCTGGCTGACTGGTCAGCAGCACAATGGCAAGGGCTCAGTCAGGAGCATAAGTCTGATTTTTTTTTTCCCTCTACAGAGGTTTTTAGTCCTGAGTGATTCTTTAGTCTTTGTACGGTGCCATCACTTACCTGAAGGCAAGGTACACCCTCAATAATTGTTATGAACATGTGACTACAGCAACTCATCCTAACTGGTTCTGCAGATCTTTGGAGTACATTTTATTTGTGTGTTAGTAAGACCCAACTGATGCTGAAATGAGCTTTGATAATTAAATGAAGAGGCATCCAATCATGAACTTTGTTCTCTGGACTTCTTTGATTTGGAAGGGAGATCAGGTGCAGCTCTGGGTAAGTAAGCTGGCAGTGGGGCCTCAGGTGGCTGTGAATCCCGGGAAGCATCCCCTGACAGCCCAGTCCTTTTCCTGGCAGCCTGCTCGGGTAAGGCAGCTGTGCCCTGTGTTGCAGAGCCCAGAGCAGGCGTGAACTGGGGCTTCCAAGAGTGAGGAGTTAGTGGGACACCTGCTGCCTGCTGGGAAACCTCCAGCTGCCCTTCATTTCATATATATCCTCACAGTGCCATTGGATATCCAACCACAGGCTGCACCTCACTGGGGAGGATGAGTGAGGGGAGCAGCTGTGGGAGGTGGTACCTACCTGGTAGAGACCTTCATTCCCTTTGCCTCGCCGCCTCTGCTGCTTTGGGAAGATAAAACAAACAGAGATTGATTATTGGGTGCTTTCCTGGTTATGCAAAAAGAAAGAAGTCCTCCCCATCCTCTGCTGAGGGTGTACAAGATGTACCAGCTGTGCTTGGCCTGGACTCTGCTCTGCACAGGAAAACACCTGGTGAGTCTGGACCAGCCCAGACATGCTGCAAGGGCCGTTAAGGAGAAAACAGAGAGGATAGGAAACAAAAAAAAAATGTTTTGCTTTGCTGATGTGTATTGCTGTCATCCTGTTAGAATGTTGCTATTTCTTTGATTCACTGTATGTATAGAGATTTGGCAGCATTCCTGTAGACACCGATTATTTAGTAATAGATTGTATCACAAACGTGTCAAGGAGTAGTGCTTGTTACAGTTAAAATTGCAGCAACCTATTAAATGATCATATATCTGGAATGGGACAAAGGCTTTGGTGTTCTTGTCCCTCCAGAAAGAGGAACATTCAAAAAACATCATACAGCTTCATAGCCCCTTAGCTCATAGATAGAGCTTGACTCTGGCAGTGGGGCATTAGAATAGAAAAAGGGGAAGAGATTAAATGTTGGTGTTGCTTCAGCATTTCTCAACACTAAACTTTGTTTTGAAATGCCCCTTTTTTTTATGTGTCAGAAGGAAATGAAAGGTTATATATATATATGACACTTTGACATAAAATAGAACCTGTGTAGGTCAGAGCAATTTTTCATTTTGCCATGAATGAGTGTCCCCAGACGGTTTGTTTTTGACACAAGCCCCCCTCCCCCAGCAGTTTGAGCACAGAGCTAAAACTCTCCCTTTGCTGTACTTGGAGACATGACTGATGTGTGCCTTCTTAAACATCTGAGAGCAGAGCTGTGGGAAGGAGAATGTTTCCCCTGTTCCTTGTCTGCAGTCAGGCACAAGGAGGGGCAGGCACTTGCTGTCCTGATCCTGGAACACCAGCCAGCCCCGGCGGCCCATGGAGGGAAACCATAACCCTGCAGCTCTGAATTGCTCTGGAGGAACGTGCTCCAATATCTTCCAGTGCTGCTAGACCAGTGGAGCACTTGACACCAGACCTTCCTTCAGGTGTTCCTCACCCATCTCGTGCCCTCTGCCCCCTCAGCCAGGGCAGCCATCAGGGGTTTTCTGCCCAAAAGCTGAAATGTTTTCTGTTGCCAAATTTTCACCAGGAAGCAAATTAAGACTCACCTCTCCCTTCATTCCAATCTCACTGTATGCCTCACCCATCTTGTCCTTCTGCAGTGCCTGCAGGCAGAGAGGGGGAAAGAGTCAGTGTGTCAATAGAAAAGCCAGGGCAGCCCCTGGGTGGCCACACTTGCAGCCAGCTGCTGTCAGTGTCTGATTCCGAAGGTCTCGGAAACGAGCTCATTTCTCAAGCACTGAAGACCCAGAAAGACCCGAGTTAAGACACGAGAATTAACATTCCTGTATCTGTGCTTTGGAGCACAGACCACCACACTTAGCCAGAGTCTAATAACTCAATTGAGAGTTTCCTCAACAGCCCCTCTTAGGTGCACTGGTATTTGGCCTTTGCCAGAGAGCAGTCACAGGGGCTGGAGACCGTGCACAGAAACCACTGCAGCAGGGATCACAGGGGATGAGGGTTGGTTAGTCACTAGCATTAGGCATTAGCAGGTATCTTGATCCAAGTTCTTTTCCACACCTCCCAAGGCAGTGTTTTTCTCCTGTCACACAGAAGTGAGCTGAAATTTTCCAGCAGAAACAAAGGGGTTGGAGGGAGGTGTTGGGTGGAAAGGAAGAGAAGCCTCTGAAAGCAGCTGTTGAGTTTTGAACCAAAGCTGAAATTGGGTAGGGGGGTAAAAGTCTCCTATGAAACAGAATCTCCTGTTCCCAGCCATCCCTCTCTCTCTGCTCCCTCCAGAGTGCTCTACTCACAGTGTAGACAGTGTCCTGAGGGTTCTTTCTTCTTTGCTGGAAAACAAAATAAAAAAGTTGCCCATACATTGCACTACCAGCATCCCCCTCCACCTTGTACATGCTTGTGCATTTGCACCATGGCACAGCTGTGGCTCTAGGGACTTTCCCTGCCCATTCCAGTCCATCCTGCCTCCACCCATAAGGCTCTCTTCTCTGGAAAATTAATTTAACAACTTGGTAAAACTTAGTTCTTCTCTGCTCCCTCCCTACAGCTGCCACCTGCTGATGCAGGAGGTTTTCCCTCCCTTTTCCTTTGAAAGTGATGGGCTGTGCTGCACAAAGAGTTGTTTTGGCTGCTGCTCTGCTTTGTGGGCGCTTGTTTGTTGGCATCAGACGCGGCGAGCTCTGTGAAACACCCACCGCTGCCGGGCCTCCTCCGCATCCGCCCCGGGCCCGGGTGTCACTTCCCACCCCGGGTGGCTGCGAGCTCCCAGCCGAGCGAGAGGGGCAGAGATCAAAGGGGAGGGAGAGGTTCACTGCTGTCCCCCCGCGCCGCCCGAGTTACGACACGGATCGCGTCGTTCCCCGCCCGGGAGGGCGCTCGGGTGGCTGCCCGTGTGAGCAGCGCTGTGACACGGCGTGGGAGGCACCGGATCAAAGGACAGAGGTGCACGTGTGGGAGGAGGTTACCTGGTGTCTCCCGCCCAGCTCGGGGTCTGCTCCTCGCTTTCCTCCCAGAACATCGTAATCGTCTCTGTGCGTACGGGAGAGTTTCTGAAACAGGAGAGCAAAAGCAGTGGATGGACACCGTGATAATGAGATAATAGATCCTGACTCAACACGGAAGAGAAAGGCAACCCTGCTCGGTTCACAAGGACTGTAACTGAACTAGAAATTATCTTTACACTCTAATGCAGCTGTCAACAAAAAGGTCTACATCTAAGCCATGGAAATGACACAAAACTGCATGCTGTTGCATCAAGAACCCTTCCTGAGTGGAAATGAGTTGAAAACTAGCGAGCATGAAGGGGAAGGACTCTGACTTTCATGCTTTCTCTCCCACACTGGAGAGTGAAGATCCATGAGCTTTGTTTTTCTTGCAGAGCAGCTCATCTAGATTTGCATCAAGCAGCTACAGAAATTTTATGCCCAACAGAGTTCTTAGCTGGGAAAGGTTACCTTGGACAAGGGCAAAGGAGAGATTTCAGGTCAGAATAGCGCAGCTGATAAGAGTGCTACTTGAAAGGTGACAGGCTACACTTAAACTGAAAAGAAATTGCATTAGTGTTCATACATTACAGGGTTAAACAGAACTCATTACAGGATGTGGCTATGGTCAAAAGTGTGAGAAAAAAGAAATTAAAAGACAGCTAGACAGCAAAAAATAGCTCAGAGTTTAATGCTGCCATGAGTGAGCAATTTAAGTGAGGAGGCACAGGCAGGATCTTGTCTGTCGTCTTTCACTGCCTAAAGATGCTGTCCATGGTCAGGGCACAGGACAAGGTACATCTCTGGAATGATCTGGTACAACAGGGCTTGCTGTGGGGCATCAGGAAATGGGAGTGGAACAGGGAGGCTGTGGTGGCTCAGGCTCCACACGCTTGGCAATGTATGAGCTGCACGTGCCCAAAGTCAGCTCCACAGCATTCCTTGGCATTTGCCCCTTGCCCAGCCCGCATCAAACAGCAGCAGCAGCAGCAGGGGCAGTGGCTGCACACACACCCCCAGAGGTCTCACAGGCCTGTTTGTTCCATGGGGCAGCACAACAAACAGCCTGGGCTCCTGCCAACCTTCAGCTCAGTGGGTCAAATCAGGAGCCTACAACCCAAGGACCTCTCTAGCGTCTGACCAGAGTGGTGCCAGCAGAAGCTGCCCCTGCTTTCCTCCTTACAGCTGCCATGCTGCACACTTGTTGTACAGCTTACTCATTAGCTGGCTCATCCAAAGCTTTCCTGACCAGCAGGCAATTCAGTGTCTCCAAGTGCCCCAAAAGGTCTGTCTGGATGATGGATTAGAAAACAAAGACCAGCAGTTACTCACGTTGTACACATCATCCTGGCCTGGTCGCAGCTGCGGTTCAGAGGCCTGGCTGAGCTGGAAGAGAGACCATTCCATGAGCAGAGAGACAGAGACTCCCTTCAGTCCTTTCACTCCCTCTCTCCTACTAGTTACTCTCATCAGAAACAGGGCTACCCTCAAGCAGCCCCCTGTGGGGCTACAGGCAGTGCAAACCACTGCTGCTGTGGCACTTTTATCCACACACCAGCCTGCCCTCCGCACCCAAGTCATTTTACTTCGCTAACACCAGCTCACAAACATCTGCGTCTGCTCCCTACACACCTGCCCTCCTCAGATTCTGTCTCTCCGTTCTCTTCCTGTCATAATCCTGTGCCATCAAAAGTTGATCCATCAGGTTATAAAATCACAGCCTGTGTTAAGAAAAACTGGGTATCTGGGGCTGCTAATGAGCAAAAACCTTCCCTGGGACCCTGGTTCTCCAGCTGCCTGCAAAGTTTCTGGGCTTCCTGCAGGGAATCCCTGCACCTCAGGAGCAGCACTTGGCTTGCAGGGCTCTGGTACCACCACAGTAATTTGGTAACAAAGAGGTAAAGGATTATTCCTTCTGTAGATACTCTTTGGCTCAGCTGCTCACAGTATTTATGAACAATCAATTGCTAAGCCAAAATTTCAGGTAAAAAGGAGCAGTTTTGGGTCGATGAGAGCAGCTACTTTGTGTTCTAGTCTTTAAAAAAACCCTGTCAAACTACATTCTGTATTGATTTAGCCTTCTTGAGTTATCATCACGTCAAATTCTTTATTAAAAGTAACCTTCTAGCTAGGTCTGTATTTAGGCATAGAATCATGTTTGTAGCAATTACACAATTCCTCTCCTGTGGCTGTTTGGGTTATGTTGTTTGCATCATCACACTCATAGTATCAAAGATGTCTGAATTATTGAGACATTTTAATACATCCTTCACAAGCCTGGCTTTCCCCCTGAATATTCCGTACATCTCCTCCTCTCTTTCCAGTGACAAAGCAGGAGAAAAAAAGCCACATCACTCTTGATCAGTCATTTCACATCTACAAAATCCAGAATCTCTGATGTATCCATAAGTGTAGCATCAAAACACTTTCATATATTCTTCCCCCCTCCATTCATGAACCTTTGGAAAGAAATGCCCCAGGCTGCTCAAGTGGACACAAGAAATGGAGGGGAAAAAAAAAAAGAGAGAGAGAGAAAGAAAATAAAATAATTAAAAAGTCCCATTCAAAGAGATGGTTCCCCTCCACTCCCTCTTTCCAGCCCAGCCCACCTATTTTACACCATCAAAGCCAAATCCAAATGCATCTGTGTTTGGTCAGACTGACCTTTGCTTTCACAAAGAGGGCTGTCATCACCACTGCATAAATGAAGAGGAATCCATCCAGCACGTAGCAGAGCCTGGGATCTGTGAGGCCAAGAACTGACGCAGCATCTGTACAAAAATATCAGATACATCAGCAAACAAGGTCATTTGTGGCACTGCTGCATAGCACTTCATGGAAGAATAATAGCCAGTGTGAGGGCAACACTGCCCCTTTGCAAAGGAGGTGGAATTCTCAATATAAGAATTACAGGATTAATTCGGTCAAAAAGGACCATGGCAAGTCCAGCCTTCTCTCTGAACAGGTTCAGATAAACCAGACTGTCCAGGACCTCAGCCAGCTGAGAGTATCTCCACGGACAGAAATGTTTGCAAACTATCCCAACCAACACAGGACATTTATTTTCTGGGAAAACCAAGCAGCATCTCCTGCAGGGAATTCCTGACTGGGCCTGGTTAAGGCTTCCTTCATTGAGTGTGTGTGAGAAAGTAAATCTGTTTGGACACAAATTTAAGGGAGGGCTTCTCAGGAAACAATTCTGCATTAAATGTAAAGAGGGATTGACACCATGACGTTCGGTGGGAGACCCAGGCTGAAATCACTACTCTCTTTTGAAGACTTTGAAGATGCATCTCCCATATCCCAGGTTATTCTCTGTGAGGGCTCCTTTGGGCTCCCAGTTTCTGAATGCTGGACACTGTTACAGGTGGGAAGGGAGCTGTGGGCAGCAGAGACAGACTTTTGCCCCCAGATGTCAGGACACATCCATAAAAGCAGCTGTGAGACACCCTGATGTGCTTTCTGGTTGGGAGGAAGGCTTTAAGCCTGAATCCCTGCACAGGAGAGATTGGCTTGGGTGGCCCTCCCACAGAAGATTTTTAATTTTTATTCCATAGAATCATAGAATATCATGTCAAAAGGGCATCTCAAGGATCATCCTGTCCAACTATTCCTGGCAAAAGCAAGGTCTAGAAAACATGGCTCAGCACACTGTCTAGCTGTATCCTAAAAGGTATCCTGTGTTGGGGAATCCACCACATGCCTGATGAGATTATTGCAATAGTTAATTGTCCTCTTATGTCCAACAGGAATTGCTCCAGGAGTAACGTGTACCCATTGTCCCTCATGTTTTCCATGTGACTCCTACTAAAAAGGGAGTCTCCATCTTTTTTTCAGCCACCATATAAATATTTATACACTGACCACATCCAGTAGGACACCTTAATATTGTTGGGTTCCAGCAGACAAACCTGATAAAACTGCCCCTGTATAATTTCATAAAGATGTAGAAAGTTCACAAAGTATAGCTAAAAAAAATCAAAGGCTAAGTAACTAAAGATCCAATGTGCAGCTCCAGGTCCATCCTCCAAGGAAAAGCTGTATTGCAAAGTTATATAAAAACCAAAACAAACAAATGCCTTAAAATTAATCTGAGTTGTGCTTTGTGCACAAATTTCATGTACACGGGGTAAATAGAGACAGAGAGATTATGTTATTTGCCCAACATTGTATATGAAACCAACAAACAAGCTGAGATCACCTTCCCAGAGCTTTTCTTCTAAACAGTTCACAGGACAATATTTTACATCAGTCTGGAGGCATCTGAGATGCTGCTGAGGGCAGCATTTTTGGGTACTCTTTTGGCATCCTGGCCCTGAATCCCCTCTTCTTGTACCACAGCCAGGCATGATCATACAGTCGTCTCAAGCCCAGTATTTCTCCAGCACTAATAAAATCCCCAGACCAGGAGGAGCTGAAGCAGGAGATGTAGAGGGCTGTGGAGGAGATGCCAAGAGTGCAGGGAATTTAGCTGTACATGGTTAACCTTGGCTGACTCTGCAGAGCCGACCAAGTGCCCACATGGTGCTTATGTGGGGCAGCCTGGCCTCCAGCATCCCAGGTAATGGATTAAAGCTGTTCAGTGAGGGAAAGCCTGCTAGTCTGGCTGTGATTGTTCCTGGAAAAACGTGTTTTGAGACAATGAGAAAGTCCAATGTTTAGGAAAAAAGCCGAACAATAAAATGAAAATAATTATTAGGGTGGGAAAAGACCTCCAATACCATCAAGTTCAACCTTCGGCCAAATACCACCATGCGTACTAAACCACATTGTGAAGTGTCACATCTACTAATTTTTTGAACACTTCCAGGGATGGTGACTCCAGCATTTCCCTGGGGAGCCTGTTTCAGTGCTTAACCACTCTTTCAGTGAAGAATATTTTCCCAATATCCAACCTGAACCTTCTCTGGTGCATCTCGAAGCTACTTCCCCTTGTCCTATCTGTTAGTTCTTGTTATTTCCTTCCCTAATACGTTTGACTTCTGTATGCTTAACAAAACAAAACAAAATGTACAAAGCACTTTCTAAATAATAACCTTTGCATCAGGTTTCTGGATTAGAAAGTGAGAGAGAGAGAAAGACAGAAGGTACAAAGCCTATTGAAGCAAAGGTCAAAGAGATAGGAAGCACAATGAAGAAGTGGCAGTTAAAGCAGTTACCATCCATTCAGGTGAACAGGACCAGTTTAGGTTTTTAAGTCACTAGAGGAGGGGTTACTGCCTCTTCAAAACAGAAGGCCAGTCCCTTAGACACCACCAAAGTGTACTCTCTGCCCCTCAGCAGCCATGGACTGGGGGCTGAGGCCAAAGTCTCAGGGGACGAGCTGATGATGGCAGCTGGGCAGAGCCAAACATGCCAGGCCTGAGGGAGCAGTCACACTCAGCTGCCTCACACAGAGCAAAGCACAAACAGGAAACAAATAGCAAAGCACAAACAGTGATTATTTCACTGATGATTCCCACTCTGCTAACCTCACAGGTTACCCAGTGCCTACTGAGAGTTGCACAGCATCTTTCCAATATTCCCGTATCAGTGTTACACCAGCCCAGATTTCAGCAGTCCAGTGAAATACAGCAGAGTTTTAAAGCAAGATGTCCCAGTACAGGCAGGGGCATGGCCAGTGTCAGGCCAGTGGGGAAGGCAGGTACATGGCACTGCAAACGATGTCAAATCACAGCTTAAATGTGCCTCAGACAAACAGCACCTCTCTCTCCAGGAATCCAAAAGGAGCTCAGGAACAAGTCTGAGCCTAAGATGCACAAATGCACAAGGGCTCAAGGATGAGGTCAGAGTGGTGATCTTGCTCAAGAGGGAAGCAAGCTCTGAAGGAATAACAACTGGAAAGTCGGCACTTATTCTTGCTCACATCGTGCTCCCGTGCAAGGAGCTGCACAGTTACACCGCCCGCTGAAGGGCAGGAGGGACATTTACTGAGAGAGCACCAGGATGTGAGGGCAAACAGGAACAAACTGCGCACTTGGTAATTACCTTTTCGTTTTAGGAGCTCGTACAGGAGAAGCTCTGGAAAGCTTTGTAACAGGGAGCTGACACAGCCTGGGTAGGGACTGAGAACTGAGAGGAGACAGAGTCACTAAGCAGAGCACTGCCCGGGCTGTCAGCCCTTCTCAATCCCAACTGCTTACACCTGGAACTCTTTCATCGGCTGGGCTTCTGCTGCTCAATTTCCTCCCAGCACCTCCTCCTTCCAAAGCCTGGACTTTCGTTCCTCTGCCCTTCTCTGCTCCCACCCAGCAATGCAGCCTTGCTCTCCTGTGTGCCCGGGCGCTCTCTCCTGCTGCTGCAGGTCCCTGCACTCCCACATCGGGACCCGAGGGTGGCAGCTCCCTCATCCTGCTCCACACTCACAGCCCCAAAGCAGCTCTGCCAGCACCTCTGCAACAGCCCCCTGCTGCCTTTTACTTTCTGAAGTATGGGGTGAAGAAAAAAAAAAAGAAAAGAAAAAAAAGGCAATTCAGAACTGCTGCGGACAAGCAAGTGAGAAAAAAGCCCTTAGCAAGAGCCCAAGAGCAGCACCAGGAGCCGAGGGAGAGGAAGCCTGGGGGGCCGGCGAGGGAGGCTGTGCTGCAGGCACCCGCCTCGAGAGCCCTGCGTGGTTTCACAGAGGGTTTCAAGGCCCTGGCTCGGGCCCAGCACCAGCTCTCCTGCACAGGGCAGCAAGTGTAGCTTCAGCCACCTGCCCATTCTGCCAGCTGCGCTCCTGCTCCAGACCTGGAGAGAGCCAGGGAGTCCCAGAACCCACATCCAGACCCAGTCGCTCTGCTCCAAAACACGACATGAGGGAAGGATGCTGCCCCCCAAAGCTGGCTGCAGCCCAATCCACAGGGCTGGCCCAAGGCAGACAGTACCAACAGGGATCAGCTGAATTGAATCACTGGAACATGGCCTGGACCCTTGAAACATACCAGAACATTTCTTTTTAATAGGATTTTCCTCCTTCTGTGTTTCAGTGTGCATCTGGATTGGGTTAGACCGTGATTCCTGATAATAGTTTGAGAAATACAGACCATAAAAGCTGAATTACTTGTAAATCCAGATCAAATCTGTCCACCATAACATTTTTTCTCTCCCATGGCCCTTATTAAGTGATTCATTTAAGAGTTTTACTTCTAGGGGTTACCAAAATTCAGTAACACAGCTGTAAATGAAGCGTTTTATCTTCCTGGAAACCGAGTTTCTCAGTGAAGCCCACGAAAACCAATCCCATCACAAGAGATTTATTGCTGCAACTGTGGTTACGTACAAAGGTGTTTAAAGGCAGATCCTGCAGGGCCTTCTCCCAACAGCCCAAAGCTGCCACAGCTGCTTGCTGGGGCAAAGCAGGCAGCTTTTCTCAGACACCACCATCTCCCACCAGAAGTGATCCCTGTGACTCTGGGTTGTTGCATACATTCACTTCACTTCTACCCCGTATCAGCCAAGAGCCTCTTGCTGCAGGTTTGTGTTTCCAGACCCCCGCGGGGACAGAATTCCACAGCTGCAGGTGCCACTGCCACACCACACATGAGGCACCCACCAGAGTTTCTCTGTGGAGATTGACAGCAGGGAGGTGCTGGGTGTGATGGATCTTGCTTTGCTGCTGTCTGAAGGCAAAATTCTGAACCCAAGAGAGCTCCCTGGGCTCGGGGCAGAACGAGGAGAGAGATGAGCACCCCGCGTGGTGCTTCACCTCAAGTGTACACAGGCCTGCAGCTGCAAAGACAGCCCAGACTAAATGCCTAAAAGTTAGCCAGCTAAAATTATTACAGATAATCTTGGGTTTTGTTTGTATTTATATGTTTCTATGGGTTTTACTCATAGATATAAACAACGAACCAACCTGTGACCCTCCGAGGCTGAAGAAGCAGAGGCCGAACCTTCCTTCACTTGCAGAAGGCAGAGGCTCAATTAATTGCCTTCAATATTCCATCACATATTTGTGAAACACAACATGGCCCTTGCTTGTGCCTTTGAAGTTCAGCATTAGAGTTTGTTGTTGTCAGAGGAAACTGCTGATATGATCAGGATTCGCGTTACAAGACCAGATGTTAGGCAGCCAAAATAATTACATTTAAAAAGGAAAATATTTTAGGTCATTAACTTCCACTTCTGTACACCAATGAACATTAGCCCTAGGGAGAGTCAAGTTAAGGTGCTTTAGGATTCTTGTGAGCCCTTCATACTCCTTTTAGGATCCCTTTCAGGGAGACTCTATCACAAAGTTCAAATAATTCAAGTTTCCCTCTAATTTATTTGGAAGAAATAGATTGAAATGAAGGAGAACATTATGATGCCACGAAAGGCTAAACACTGGTGTTCCTGCCCATGGCAGGGGGTTTGGAAATAGATGATCTTTAAGGTCCCTTCCCAATGCAAACCTTTCTATGATTTTTTTTTAGCACATTATGGAATAAAGACTCCAATAAGAAGTGCAGGGTACTATAACAGGAGCAAGACAAGTAGATCTCCAACAGCTGTTTGATATGTGGGAAGAGGAACCAACATGTGCAGAAAACAATAAATGATTTACCTTTTCAGTCTGAAGGTGAAGAAGATTAACTTTGAATATACAATTAAATAAGGCAGTCTTTCACCCTCCAAATCCTTCCAGAGCCTCGTCAGAAACAGAAAGGAGGGGAGTGCCTTGCTCATCTCTGGAAGGGGACTCCTCGCTTCATCAAAACAGTCATTCTCAGAAGAAGTAGCTGCTTTCACTTCTCAGTTGAGCAAGGACTTGAGGCAAAGGGCTTTCCTGAAGTAAGCCTGATGTTGCCTCCTAGAGACAGCAAACCATGCACAGGGCAACTGCAGACATGGATATCCAACCAGCTGGGCTGACAGATGCAAGCTGTGCAGCTCTTTCAGCTTTTGTAGGGGGTTTAGATCAGGCACAAGTGCTTTTACTAGACCCATCTTCATCAGGGATAGCAAAAGTTTAATCTAGTTAATGCAAAAGGTGTTCCCTGCTGTAAATTTTCTACGGTCTAATTCAATCTGGTGTTAAATGTACAAAGAGGGAAGAATTATTATTCAAATGCTTCTGGGTCACCTAGCCTTTCCCTTGCCCTACCAACTCCGTCCCACAGCAGTAACTCACCCCA
This sequence comes from Oreocharis arfaki, assembly GCA_013398015.1. Lineage (NCBI taxonomy): Eukaryota > Metazoa > Chordata > Aves > Passeriformes > Paramythiidae > Oreocharis > Oreocharis arfaki. The sequence continues at coordinate 128,573 of VZRR01005502.1, forward strand.
GACTGATTTACTATCAGGTGGCCTTTTCACGTTCAGCCCCTACAACCCCGTGCACATGATGGAGGACTCCGTAAAAGAATTCAGCCTCCGTGTCTCCCCAGGAATCCCAAAGAGACTTCAGGCTGCAAGGCTGAAGGAAGAGACACTAAGTCAGGCACAAGATGCTGCTGGTCACAATCAGATGTGTTTCTCTGCTCAGTGAGCTCTTCACAGATGTGGCAGACATTTCCCTAAGCACCCTAAATTAGCATTTTTAAGTTAGACTTTACAGCTAGCTCACTGCCATGGCTCCAGTAATCAAACGTACTGATAACATGAAGAGCAACTCCCAACCAGGCATCCCCACTCCCTTTTATTCTAGTTTCAGAGTTCTAAAAGTCATTAAGCTTGTGGGGGCTGTCACTGCTGGTGGGAAATGGCTTTCTACTAGCTAAGTAATAAAGTAATAGAAATATCCATGCACAAAATATTCAGTCAGTGCCTTTTCTTCTTGTCTCAGTGCAAGGAGGGACTACTCTGATTTCACAGCTTGTGTTAAGCTGAGTGCAGAGATGCACAGGCCCAGCAAGAGCCTCACCAGGGCTGTTCTGTCTCAGACTGAGCTTAATTGCAACTCCCTTGATTTGCTGCAAGTAGAGAAGTAAAAAAATCCCTCACAAGAACACAAGCTAAGGGTGGAAGTGCTGGAGGGAGAATTGCAGCTACAAGGCCATTTACAGAGAAGTCAGCCCACGAGCAATTCCTTCCCCTGCAGCCAACATGGACCAAAACTGGGACAATGACAGGAGCCATCTGTGATGTATGGCCAAAGCCATGCCCGCACACTCATCACTGCTAATCCTACTGGAATCAAACCAGGATTTTTTAAAAATCTTTTTCTGGGATCACTTTCCACCTAAACTCACTGACAGCATCAGATCTAACCAGTGCCGAAAGAGCCAGAGTCGGGAAGGACACCAAACCCCCAGTGATCAAAGCCATCCACTTTTTTAGGTTAAGTCCAGAGCGACATTTTTCAAAACCCAGATAGCTGTCACTCAAAACTTCCAACACATTTCTCATACAATGTTTTTCAGCAGTTAAATGACTGAATCAGAAGGAAGGTAGACACACAAAGAGCAGTGGAAAGGCTGCAAGATTTACTTCAGCAGGACAACTTAGGAGCAGGCTATTTTAAAGGCTAGCAAAGACTCAAGATGTTTTCATTGCAACATCCACTTGCAACAAGGCTTCTGAGGATGAAGACATTCCTAGTGAAGCTCGGTGTCAAGCAGGGAAACAGTTAAATCATCTGCAGAGGCAGTGGCTCGGGTTCTCAGGCAGGAAGGAGGTTACACCGGCCCCAACGGCTGAGGCTCTAAACCCTGCAGTAGCTGCACACACCGGGAGGGAGAGGTTTCAGGGCAGTCCCCTGCCACTGACCCACTTAGTGGAGAGATGTGTGTGTCATGTCCTGCCTCTGCCAGAGGCTGCACTGGCAAAAAAACACCCTCCTGTGCAACAGCAAGTTGTGTACAGACTAAAGAGAAAGGGTGATTAAGGATTTGGGTTAATATTTTTCTATTTGGCTGTATATTTTTCTTGCAGCTTTGCTTTGCTCACCAAAGCTTAGTAATAATGATATTAAGACCACTGGGGAATATTCCACTCTGAAAACAGCACATGAAGCATTTCACAGGCCTCATTAAAAAAGAGCCAATGGATGAGCTATCACAAAATGGAAATACCACAACAAACCTTGCCTGGGTCCTCGATGGACTCCTTCAGCAAAGGGTCTCAGAACAAACCCTAACTCCATGGATCCACACAAATTCTGCTTGAAAAAGGAGGAGTTGCTTCTTCCACCTCCGAAATGTCCTTCCTCTGATTTGGGAGCATTCACATTTTCATAGCATGTAGCAACCACGCAGCTAAATTTTTATGGCAAAGCAAAGCACTGCTGAAGAGAAAGGGCTTTGGTCATGGATCTGCAAATGGGGCACAGCTTTATTTATCCCTGTGAACACCTCACTGCTGAGGCTCGTGCTCCTCTATCAGGTGGCAAAACTGTGGCTGGTGCATCTCCACTGCTGCATTTTGTTACAAGTCACCTGAGGGGCTACACCCAACTTTAGAAAACCTTATCTCAGATGGCATTACAGGATAAGGGGAAAAAAGGGTGCTGTATTTCGAAAAACACCTTCTCATACGTAGGTAGGAAATGGCGAGAATGAAGAGCATATACATAAATTTTGACTGAATTAAAGACTGTTGAAAAGCAATACATTCCTGTGTGGGGTGGGAGAAATAGGAGGAAAGAAGTTCCTTATCATTAATGTAACATTATCATTTATGTAACACCTTTATTTCACCAACTATGAGTTATAAGTAATACATTACCTGAAGTGCTCTCAAAAGCTCAGGCACTGGAAGCTGGTACCTTCTTAATTGCTTCTCTGTGGAAACAGACTTGTAGGGGAAAAAACCCAAAAACCCCAGGAAAAGGACCCACATCTGCCATCACAAAGAAAATTTCCCGTTTATTTACACTATGAGTTCAAACCATTCTATGGCAGTATTTGCAACTGAGATGAAGTAATTATGACTTAGCCACTGCATGCAAATAATAAAATTTATCAAGTTAATTCCATTAATCAATTGGGAATACATTGAAAATCTGGAAAGGTGAGCTATCGTGAGTAATTTAAATTAATTTCATCCACAGCACTGAATTTACTTTATTGGTTTTTCGTCAGGATTTTTCAATAAAAGATTTTCCAGAAATTTAGCAAAGAGAAATACTGTTCTGTTGCTTATGATTAGATTTAGTTTAGTTTTGTTTTCCTGGAGGAACAGCACAGTTATTTCAGAAGATTTAGACAAGCAGCTCTCAGCCACTTACCAGATATATTTTACAGAACAATTCTGCTCGTACCTTCAAGTTTCAGAGCACCTATGTGAAGCAGCCACTTGAGATGGGATATTATGTTGTCTCTGATTTTTCTCACTCCAACTAATTTTGTAAGTGTAGAATCACACACTTACACTACCACTGCACTCATCTAATTGCTTGTCAGCCTCATAAAACATGTTCCTTTTAAGCTCTTTAATGCTGCTTCTAAAATGGATGAAAATTTTGAAATTATGTTTACTTTAAACACCCCCTCTCTCCCACAAAAAGCCATACTGGGAAGCCTCTGGGATGTGCAGAGAGATAAAAAGGCTGCATGGAACCTGTACTTGTTTGCTTTCTGTGTGCAGCTGAGATGGATTTAGAATGCAAAGGAAATTTATATGAGCTCCATTTTTCATAGCACTGGGAGCTTAGGTAAGCTCTATTGAAAGCACAGTTTGGGAAAGTGCAGTCACAGAACTGTTGGATGGGGTGAAAAATTGCCAAGTGATCAAATGCCCACAGAAAATAAATTCTCTCCTAAATGTGAAAATGATCCTTGGCGTTTAATTTACTTTTTGTACTCTCTAAGAAAAATCTTTCTTCTGTCCATTACAATTTCTTCTTGCCACAGAACCCTTTATTGTGTATTGTACTGCCTAAAATACGTAACACAATGCTGGGCTGCCCAGATAATGCATGGGCTTGTACAGGACAAAACATTCTTCTCCCTTAATATAAATGCTTTTCTGGGATTAGTTTTGATTAATCCATAATTCATTCACATCTGGACTTAGTGTGTATTCCTAATAGGACAGAGGGGAAGAGGGAAGGTACCAGGGACCTACTTCGAGGTGCTTTGCAGTGGCCTGATCTGTGCCTCCGGGAGTTTCTGGCATGTGCAAGACTGGAATTAATCCCATTAAGCAAAGTGTTATCCCACAGAATTAGCCATTAGATGTGCATTAATTATTTCAATCCACCCCTTAAAATCCATTTGGAGAAGCTGCCCTGTTTTTACAGACAAAGAAGTGAAGCTCTTGGAGCCGACAGCACTCACCAGGATTTTGTTGGGGTTTATCGCATCCAAACGGAGGGGGAGACGCAAGTGAACGTAAACAAATGCCCCGGTTCTCTCCCCAGTAAAGACCAGATTCCCAAATGGGTGAACTCATTCTCCACACCATTGATTTCAAGTTAGCACAGGCCATTTAATTCAATGAGAGCAGGTTTGGCCCCAAGGCTGACACAAGCACACCTTCAAAGATGCACAAGAAACTGCGTAAGCGCCAATAATTAAAAGATAAATGCAAATGGTTTTGTAACGCAATATTCATTATACAATAAATTTTCACTGAGCGTAACAAATTCAAGTTTGGAGAGTGTGACCCTACACAATCTTTTTTCTGGAAAATAAGTCTCTTCATTACTCTTTAAATTCGCTGTATTCTACCCTGCTTTCGGAGTTCTCTGACAGTTTGTTCTTTTGCAATTCACTTTCACATGCCTACACATCAGAAGTCAGCAAAAAAAAAAAATTGCCTCTGAACCCTGCAATTTAAACAGTATTATTTTTCTAGAAATATATCCCAAAGCTGTATTTCTATTTTATCAACAAAAATTAGCAGTGGTTTTCTCCAAGTCCATTGCAAGAGCTACATTAGAATGATTCACTACAAGGCAAAAGAGCAGGAAGGATCGGATGGTTCAGCTCATTGCACGGCACCAAATATATATATTTAATTCTCCAAACATTTCAGCATTTCCACCGAAGAAGAGCACGGCACATGCACAAAATACAAAGGTCTAAGGAGAAAGTCTATGCACATGAAGCAAAAGAAGTCTGGCTTTGTAACCTGCTCTACCTGATACTGTTTAGAATATAAAACAGGTTCACAAAAAAATTTATGGGAAAAAAAAAATCACTAGGTATTTCTCCTGTCAGTTGATTTTCTGCGTGGACATGACAAAAAAAGTAATTTCCTAACAGATTCCATGCAGTCACCTGAAATTTATCGAACATGACAGCATCCACGGTCACATGGTGAGTTTTTGTCTAAATTAAATTACATAGAGATGTAGATACAGCTACAGAGCAAACATTATTTTAATTAATTCATTTCATTTCATAAAGGTGCATTTAATTTCATATGCTGGAAAAAACAATTCACTTTAAACAGAGAAATCATAAGCAAATCTGCATAGACCTTAGACAATTTTATTTTACCAAACTAGTGCCACAAGCCCCCTGAAGCCAAATTTCCCTGCTAGCAAGACCCATCCTCCTGTGTCCCACTGTTAAATATCTCGGTCGTGTGAGTTTATGATGAGAAAAAAGTCCCTAAAGAGAAAAAGTCTGACCATCTGGGACAGAGAAAATCTGTTCAGCTGTTTTATTACCATCTTAACAGTTGGTGATCCAAACACTGCGGCTTTAAGACATAGTTTACAACAATAAAAGCAATATTTCTTCTCCTTCCCCTGTCACATTTCTAACACTATCATAATGGTGGCAGCATAAAAAGCAAAAAAATACTTATCAAATCCTATGCAAAATTATTATGTGCTCTTTAGAAGAAGCAATTGAATGATGGTTTTATGCTGCTCTTTATAACCTAGGTAAAGCTAAATAAAGTGTCACACTGAACATACTGCTTCACTTAAAATTCTCAGCTGACTACGACACAGAAATACCCTCGTGGTGGGCTGTTCAGAGATTAGTATTTCTGCAGCTTTTAAGAGATTAAATTCTGCAGCTGGTTATGCTACCTGCAGAATAACCTGATATCAGATATTGGGCATAGCTAGAATTCATTACAACCAATTTGTAATTCAAGACACAACCGTTTAATTAAGATTTTTAAAGTATCGTATTTCAAAGTTAGTTGTTTTTTCAGTTTTTTAGGAAGTGTCAGTAAATCATATTTTAAAAACAAAATACACTCTGCTATTAGAATTTCTCTTTGCAGATTACTGCAACTGCAGTGAAGGGAGTGCATTTGTCTCTCTGCATACAGAATTGCTTCTAATCAGAAACATATTCTTCTTCTGCAAACTCAGAAAGATCAAGCTCTACTGGTTTAAATTTTACCATCAGAAAGTTATGCAGCAGTGCTGAAATCAATAATAAAAACTCTAAATAAAGTTATTAACACATGTAGATCAACTTGGGAACTCTTGACTCCCAGAAACCCCAACTACTGATTTCCACAGAAATGTTTTGTGTTTTTTGTGGTGTGGTGGTGTCTGATGGCACCAACATTTTCATGGAAATAATGTGTAGTCATTTTGCTCAATGACTACTCACTTTACAACTGAAGAAGCAAAATCGATATCCTTATTTTCAGTCAAGAATTGTGTTTTATTTTTGTTACTGAGCAGAAGTGTTAAAGTGAAAGAAGCCAGTTCCACATGCTGCTTGCAATATTATGGAGAATTTGGCATTACTCTCCCAGTTGTTTTTGTCCAAGTTCCTCAAATCTCAAGCGCACCACTAGGTCAAAAGAGAACCCAAGCAGTGTCTGCAAAACCATGCCTGCCTTTATTTAAAAATATCCTTTTAAACCTAATTAGGTCATGTAGGAATCAAAATCTATAGCACAAGCATGACAATGATTATAAAGTCTTGAATTTGAATGATTCTACTCAAACAACTGCTGCACAACTTCCTGAGTACTTGTCAAAAGGCCAAGAATATCTGCATAAAATGCGCTATCTTAATGGTGGGAAATGACAGGAAACAAAGTGATGTCATCAAATTATTTTCTGTAGTTACCAGAGTGTTCTGTGTTGTCCTATTTTTAAAATCACTCTATGCTGTAAAAAGTTAGACAAAATAGGACGTTAAGCACAAAAAATTACTTGCAGGGTAATGGCGTTCTCAGTGGTGGTCACGAAGGTTCAGGGAGGAACAGAAAACCCGAAGCCATGACATCAGCCAAGGACACTCTTTCATGCTTGCTGCCCCCCTGGGCATGCACACCAGACACTCTCCAGGCTGGTTTTAATAATAGCTTTATAGCCACAGTTAAGGAGAGAATGACTGCTTTATTATCCTTTGCAGACAGATAAATCACATTTCTTACACCTACCCAACTGGCTCACCTCTGTGTTACAGCCTTCCATCCTGACCACTGATTGTCCTTTTATCAGGATTTGTTAATGACACACTTCTCTTTGTACAGACCACACTATAGATACCATATGACTTACCTCTGCCTTTATTTGACATTCTAGATATGCTGTACTTTGATCAGAAAGGATCAGGTCTGTGTTTCAGCGTGGACCATACAAATCAGAGCTTGACGCCACGCTCTCAGAAAAACAAACGCGTTTTCTCTCTCCAACACCTTGCTGCTGCATCCCAGCGCAGCCCCAGAAAATCCCCCATCACTTGCCACAGAGCAGCTGCACGAAACCAGCCAGGCCATTTCGGGAACTGCTCAGGAGCTGTTTGCCCAGCAGATCACCTGTGATTTTGGTTTGCTCTGGCAAAGGGAAAGGGGCAGAACATGGGCTCAGCGGAGGAGGGAGCCTGCTCCCCTCCAGCACTGCACATGCTGCTGCTCTGGGCCCCATTGCCACAACACAGGCTGGCTGCTTCTGTCAGAAATCGCCATCCTTTTTGTCTCTTGGGTCAGGTTAATACCACTAATCATGTTTATTTTTTTTACTATTCCTTTCGTTCAACCTTTCTTCCTTGTTCAAAACAACTGATGTCTGGTAGGTCTTTGGATAATTTGAAGATCTGGCTACAAAGCTGATTATGAAATGGCCTGAACATTTTACACAGATTAGTTCCCCTGCTGAGAGATTCTCGGGGGCCGTGCTTGCCTGTCTGACAGCAACCACAAGATCATGCCCACCGAGTCCCTTTCACTTATAAACTCTGGCGGCAAAACAAAGCTCCTGGTCCCTCACTCACGCACGCCCCGGCCCCCTCGAAGCCTCAAAGCGAGACGTGACGCTTCCCTTCGGCAGATACGGATCTAACCCCCCACACACCGCCCCAGCAAACACACATCAGAGGCTTTCCTGAGCTCAGACAGCCAGCGCCAGGTGCGCCCGGGAAAGCACTTGCTCAGAGCTCCTCTGAGACAGAAATTGTTACCTCAAAATAAAGTAAGTGTAGGAGCAGGCTTTATAATTTCAGGGCTCTTCAGCCTCTTCTTTTTTACAGCATGAATAAAAAACCACCGAACAAAAAAGAGCTTGACTTAAACAGGGCAATTTAGTCAAGATCACAGGTATCGTTTTCCCAAACTTAGGACCTTCGGAGGAATGAGCAAGCAAGCAATCCTTTGAGAAACACACAAACAGCCAGACAGGTGACCCCACGGATGCAAGAAGCAGCAGCAACATCTGGGCTCAGTGTCCCACCTCTGCTCCGTGTCAGACCCTGCAGAAAGACTGCACAGGCTTTCAACCCACCAGAGAGGCGTCGTGCCAACCCCACTACACAGCATGAGCAGGGACTGCTTTTGCTTTGAAGCACCTGGCTCCAAAGAAAACCCTTTTGACACCCTCCAGGCAATACGTGTATGACACAATCTTATACACCAACACCTTTTTTTGTTTTTTTTAAAGCAAAAGGGTGGTAAAAAAGGTTGTTTGTTTGCTTTCAAAACGTGGCTGTCTTTGTGGGAGTTACTGCATTCATCCTTGAAATGGGACATGCCTGCAGCAAGAGAGGACCCAATGCCTCGACACAGAGTGTCCTGCACTTCTGCTGCCTGAGCTGGACAATTTGGCTCTCAGCACACCCTGGGAGCTTGGAGAAAAAACTAAAAATCAACACTAAATGATCTTGTGTTGTAGTGCCAGACTAAGGGTGTCACAGGGCAGTGTGAGTCTAAATGCTGCCAGGCAGGCTAAAGCAGAAAGGGAAGGTGATAAGATTTTTCTTCGTCTTCCTTTTTTTTAAGGCAAAATACGTTTTGTTTTGGTTTTTTTTTTTTTTCCAGAAGGCAGCTTTGACTCTGGATTCAAAATTGCCGGAGGCAAAACCAAATTCACATCCATACAGAATAACCACTGATACACAAATTCTCTCTCCTCTTTTCTGAGTGGGACCATGAATTGCAGCATGAATTTTCTGAATATTTCTTGCCAACTCCCACTCCTTCATAATGAGCAACTGCAAAGTTTCAATCTGAATAACTGACTTTATAGATTTAGGGAAAAATAAGTCAATTTACTATGTCAAAGGGCAAAAAAAGGCCCTGTTTTTGTTCTTTGGAATATACTGTATTGGCTCCTATAAGCAAGCAACAAAAAGCAGTTTGTCATTCAGAAGTTTAAACTCAAGTCTTATGAAGTTAGGCAATATCTTTCTCATAAGAAATACAAATTCTAGGTAATCACAAAATACAGTACTGCTCACAGAGCTGTGGTATTTCAGAACTTCTGGTATTAGCCGCAGCCAGAGATGCAAAAGCTTCGAAATATCTGTGTTTGAAGGTTTTCTGCTTATTCAAGAGCATTTCGTCCCTTCATTCCAAGCACGTGATGGAGCTGGAATAATCAAAATAAAAATCTATACTGAACTTTTGATAAACATCTTCAATTCAACAACGCTGGTATTGCCTTTGCCCCATTATTTTGCATTTATGTAGCCTCGGAGCATTCTCCTCCTGAAGTGACTATTGATAAGCCAGTGACAGATACAGTAAAGGAAATACAGAGATATAATAGGATTCCCTTCCAATGCCACCTTCCAGAGCTGCAGGACTTGGCTAAATCAGTCATGCTTTTTTAATTGTTTAAATTGAGCACCTCAAACATTTGGGTTCACCCGTTGCCATTTTCTCTCAGGTGCAGCGTGCTCTATGTCTTTCCCTGCCACATAAACACAGGTGCAATACCCTGTGCCAAGGGGGTGTGTACATAAAAGTATGTGTAGATGAATATGTATGAGGGGCACGTGGTGTATCCATGTATGTGGATCTATATAAACATATCTACAAACACTCACCCAAGCCATTTCTTCTCACTGCCTTGCCACACCAGAGCAGGGAGGATGCTCAGCCAAATAAATCACCCACGAAACACCAGTGGCTTTCATTCAGGCAGACAGATCCATGAAAGGAAAAAAGGTTCAGCAATAAAGGCAGCCACCTGCCCTGCTTTTCCTGGTTGCAGGAGAGCCTCCCTGCCTCCCCTCTCACAGACAGCAGCACAGGGGAAGCCGCACCACCTTTGAAATGGGTCTCATCACCCCGGGGGTTTCCTCCTACAGGGTCCCTTCCCTCTGGGCTGTGCTGGGAGTGTGTGCCTGTCGCTAGCATGAAGCCTCTTTCAGCATCCAAACAGCCTGGCTTTGCTGCTGTGTCACTCTTGCCTCCTTCCACATCAGTGCCTGCTGGGAGAGGAGTGGAAGGAGCTTGGGGAAGGGCAATAAAAAGCTGGATAACAGCAGCAAAAAGAGTCAGAAGGCAGCCATGGAAAAGAAGAGTAAGCAGCTTCGAATGGATTCATAAGAACAGACAATAACATATTTTCCACTTGAGCGGAGAGGAACTACAGATTCATTTATAATTTTACTCCTCTATTTAAAGGAAGAGACCTAAGCAATACAGAAAAAAAACCAGTGGAAAATTAAAGCATTTCATCTGTTCAGCATTTTCTGTCCTGTTCTTTCTAGTGGTAAACAGCCCTACCAGTGGGCAAGCCCCGCTTGCCGCTCAGGAAGCATCCCTGAACGTGCTGGTATAGCCAGGGAACAGCTGATGCCCCAGGCACATAGCAAGGACACAGCTTACAAAGAGAGACAGGGCTGTTCACCCTGACCAAAATCTGTTTTTCTGGGTGAGAGTGTGATGTTTTCTTGCATATAGTCTGGGCTTTGCCAGCACTCATGAAGTGCCAACTCAGCTACATCAGGGACAGTGCTGAAGCTTAAAACAACATGCACTTGTTAGTACTCACATCCATGTGCTAGCTCTGCCTAATTCATGATTATCTATTTCAACAATCTATTATCTGGGACATCTGTTATCACAGGCAAACAAAAATGCTGCAGACTATGTTCATTCACACCTCACATCCCAAGATCATGACAAAAGAGCAGCACCCTCTGTTTTCTTTCTAATCAGATTCTTTGCCATACACACTTTCACATTTTTCTGTCACTGAGAAGTTAAAAAAGGGGTATATTTACTTTTTGAATAAAAATCTCTAAAGACCTGGTCTCTAAAGACCCCAACAGTCAAAGCTCGAAGAAAAATTAACACTTTTTTGAGACAAGTGAGAAATTAATGACAGGTCAGAAATGTCGTTTTTGGAGGATAAAAACATCAACTTAATAAATGAGTTCAGCATATGGTACCTTAGGTTATTCGGGAGTTTGTGTGGTGCTTTAGAGAGAGTTGAGTCCTTAACTGCATGGACAAAAGAGCCATGAAATCAGATGTTTGCTTCCTTCTCTGTTTATTTAAAATGTTCCTAACAGGTGGGTACTTGCCAAAGCCCAGCCACCAGTCACAGAAGCTAAATAGTTCATCAGTAAGCTGAAAGCAAAGTGTGTGTGAGAGCATTTTGCATCTCTCCTTCCAAATATTGCACTAGGAGAGCCTAAAAGATAGCAGGGACTCAAATATCAAAAGTTACAGGGCACCACCAAAGTACATAGACTACATCAAGTACAGCCTGTTAATGCTTGCAATGAAAAGGCCTAACTTGTTAAGGGACATAGAGAAAAAGGACTTTAAAATAATTTTTTTTTTAAATTAACACAGTATTTCTCGCTTTCTTTTGACCATAAAGTCTTTGATTGGGAGCACATATTATATTGCATTTGGTATTTGGACCACGTTACAAGAACATTTTTCTTTGCAAAAGTAAGAACACATTAAATTTCATGCTTGAGGTGTTCATTTGTGCTAAAGGAGAAGTAACTGCCCAGGGCCCAGATTACACCCTCCTCAAAGCAGCAAACCAAAGCTTTAACTTAAACTGGTAAGTTAATTGCCTGCTTGAACGTCCTTTTCGACCTTGAGATGAACCTGATAACTCACCCAAAAAAGCTGAAAAGCTCAATTATTTTTGTCCCAGCGCACCTTGCAGAAATTGGTATGTGTGCTCTAAGACACTCCAGTGATGGAAATTCATATCAGCCCCAGACTGTTAGCTGAGTTTGCATGCTAAGAAGTTCAGGTTACATTTATCAATCTGCTATAAATAAAAATGATGTTTTCATTGCAAACACTCCTGTTGGTTTTATTTTAAAGAAACAAGATCTTGTGGCACTAAAGAGTGGCAAAAATGCAGTTTTAATACTTCATGCTGCTGACTTGCATCCATAGCATTATCAAAAAAAAAGGAACGCTCTGTCTTTGCTGAAATGCTCATAATGGAGCACAACAGCTCAGAGCACCTCTTTGGAGGAGGTTCCAATTTGCAAGCATTTTCTTTCTGAAAAATTAAAACTTAGATTTTTTGGGGGTTGTTTCTCTGAAATATCAAAGGAAAGATAAAGCCATGTACACTTTCATGCGATATTTCATGCAATATTTCATTTCTAATTCTCCTGAAGCCTCATTTTTAAATATCAAACAATACATCTTTTCAAAATCAAAGAATCTTCTGGTTGTTATAAGAAAACTCTTAAAAAAACCCAAAACTAAACAGATAAAAGGTTTCCACTTGACTCCAGAAAAGAGTTTTTAAGCCACTCTGTTTTGGGATCTAAGTTCTGGTATGATTTTGTAACATCTCCTTGCTGTGGTGGTATTGAAAGGTCATAATTTATTTATTTAATGAACTATCATTATACAAGAAACTTTGTAGCGTGCTGAATTTTAAATTTAGTCTACGCCGTTTCAGATGGAGAAAATTCAAGAACTGAATGGCAAACCCACCATTTATTTAAAACCTTCTCTGGTTTAGAGCCCCAGGATCTTCTCTGGGATATTTCCCACCTCCATCTCTATTTCACAGACCCATATCCCCAGCCTGTAATCCAAGGCACGAGTGGCAAAGGCCCAGAGAGTGCAGATTCGACCCAGCTGGTTCAGCACAAAGTCAGCACTGAGTTTTGTGTGGCTCAGCTCTGCCTGGCAAGCCCCAGCCCAGCTGCTTGCTCCTGTTTACGATAAAAGGCGACCCCACGGGAGGCAGCCTCACCCACGGAAACACCTCGGTTCACAGAAGTCATCGTCTTTCTGACTCTGCCTGGGGTTTTCTGCCGCTTGGTTTCAGTCCTCACAGTGCCAGGACGATTGTTCCACTGCCCAGCTGTCACAGAGTCACAGCCAGGGCATGCTCTGATTCTTGGTGGAGTTTACAGAGCCTTCCTCCACCCAAGTCCACCTCCTTGCCACTACACCCCTTCCCACTGCAGAAACCTTTCCAGCTCATCTCCACATCTGCAAATTTCAGACCAATACCCACGAGATGCAGTGAGGTCAAAAAGAGACAGACCACTGAGAAGCATTCAGCAACTCCCAAAGCTACAAACACAGCAAGGGCTCCTGTGCCAGCTACAGAAGGACAGAGCAGAATGTGTAGAGGCAGGCAAGCACGTGACTACTGAAAAGGTAAAAGCAAATTTAGATAGGATGTGGTGGAAAGAGCAGAGGCAGTGAGCTGCCAACCCTACATGCTTAAAAAAAAAAAAAAGGGTTATATAAATAATTAGATTGCATTCAAAAGTAAGTAAGAACAAAAGCACTGGATACTCAAGAAAAACATGGCACTTTTTTGGGTTACATTTTTGTAACAGACAGAACTGGGCAAGTGTTTCACAGGACTGAGGCAGGAATTAATGCCCATCTTGGACACTCTCACAAAAAGCCAAGCCACCACTTTTCATCTGCCATCCCTTCCTTCCAAGAGCCACATTTCCCTGCAAACTTGTTAGGCTTTCAGCACTGACTAAAAATACAGAAAAAAAAAAGTTGGATTAGACTAAGATTCTAGTCCTGCTCCCTCCAATTTTCACAATATACTCGGGGAGCAGGATCCAATGTTGATATATTGTTAAGCATTTCATATTTGACGCTGTTAATGGGTTTCTTTCAATAGGCATTAAAACACATTGAAGGTAAATGAATGCATGATAACCCAAATAAGATCACTAGAGGTAACACTGAGCAGGGCAGGGAAATCCAGGTTAAAATGGCAGTGGGCTCGAAGTGGGGGAAAGCACTAGAACACATTTCCCTGGTTTTGTTTTAAAAAGCAAACAGTGATCTCCTCTTGTTTACTGAGGCAGAAGGTGGCACAGCAGCAAACATGAGATCTCTGACATATCTGAATTACACTGCCCTGAATGCCTTGTTATTGAGTAAAACATAGCTAAGGATACAAAGCACTGCAATACTTGCATTCAATTTCGAAAAAAGTTTAAGAATTATGTAATTCACACAGGAGTTGGTGAGTTCAAACATCGTTAGAGCTGGTTCAAACTTTGGCTGAACTTCAGATACCAACTTACATCTAATTTTTTCTTGTACTTCTGACAGGAGGGAAGGGAACCCATGAGCTAAGCAGTTTACCACTGTTTTGTTATGTCTAAAGACATAATCTGCAAGGAAATAAGGTGGTCATGTCCTGGAATTTTTAAAACAAAGGTAAATGGAACACATTGGATGAGTTATTATGTTTATTATATGTCAATGAAATTCTGATATTGAAGACTGTTTCTGTGTTGAAGACATGTTCCTAGCCTGTGTCATCTGTAAGTTTTATTCACATACTCCTACATTTTTCTGCCCTTGCTATTAAACATGATATTAAATAGTAATATCAGTTCTTACAGATCCTCACTAATCATCTCTTCAGACCCAAATTTTCACCTGCACATCCTACTGACACTTTTTTGTGAGCTTCACTGTGTCCTTTACAGGACCTATGCTCCATCAGGTACAATAGCTCCAGCCTCTCTGTTCTGTGTAGCACCAAGAAAAATGATCCACCATCCATTCCTTTGTGGAGATAATTAATAATAATTTACCCAGTAATCAGTTTAATTATCCTCATAATATTTGGTAAAGCTACTTTGCATTTTATCTTTCTTTCCACATTCCTCTCTTGTGTGTTTCCCATAGAATTTATCCTGAAACACTTCAGCCCAATGAGGTGCAACATGGACAGATTTGTAATTGATCCCTGCTCTTCCCATTCCCGGGGAATTAGCAGCACATTTGCTATTCTTGTGTCATGCACAGAACTGACCCTGCAATGGTTCAATCCCAATTTTAGCACTCAGTGAAGGAACAGTAAAGATTACTTATGTACAAGCAATGGATAACTGAAATACCTGAGGACACAAAGTGTTCAAAGGAGGGAAAACAAACCCAGGTGTGGACAGTTCTGATGGACAAGGTATATGTTTATCCAAACCTATGTACTCACCTGTGAGGGAGGTACTGCTGTCACAGCTTCATGCTGTGTGAGATTCAACCACCACAACCCTCATGAGATGAATCCAGAGCTCTCTCTGGGATTCTGTGCTCGTCCTCATCTGTGTAAGCAAAACTTTAGGAAGGTCATTTCTACCTTTGCCTCAAAGCAGTGTTTCAATTGCATCTTGCCTCTGAACCACAGCTTGGCTTCCCAGGATCATTTTTAACATGAAAAGGGTGATACAAAGGTAAGTTACTGGGCCATCATACCTACAGTTCTCCCCTTAACCCTATGCTTTGCTGCTGACCCTCCGATGCTTTCCCTTTTGTTCTCACCTCGGCTGTCTCTGCAAGTAGCCCAACCTTGACAGAACGTTTGCCTTGTTCTCTCCTCCCCTTCTTTTAATCTTACCCTTTCTCCCCACTTCTCATACACCCCACAGGAAAGCTCTCCCATTTTAAATCACCCAGTAATAAATTCCAACCAAACTCAAACCATCTGCAAACACATAACCCAGGTAACAAGAGAGGGCCTGACTGTGCAAGCATTGAGGTGTCACTGCTCTTATCCATCCCAAATGGAAGGTCTAGGTCCATGTCCCTCACAGTGTCAGGCCAAAAGATTCACCTGCTCTGCCTTATAAACAAAGGGTCTGAACAAACCAGGTACCTGACTGAAAAATTTTAGGAGGTTCTTAAAAACCATCCCAGTCTACTGTTGCTGCATTTTGGCCAGCAGAGAGAAACTTTGCTGATAAAAGCCCTTTTGCTCAGAGTGCCAAGGGAAAGGTGCAGGTCAGATGACTGATGTTGCTTTTCTGTATGAAAAGAACTCCTTATTTTAGTGGCCATAATAATAAAAACTTGCCTCAGAGCCCAACTTTAGGACATGAGTTATATATTCTCTTGGAAAGCCTCAACATTCTTAGAATACACTTATTTTTAGCATGCAGCATATTGAGGTATTATATATACCAATGTTATGTTAAAAATAACATAAAAGAGATATATAATAAAGATACATAATTATATATATTTATCTTAAATGTTTCTTTATCTGTACAGGGTTGATTAAACCAGGAAGAAATAAGAAAGCATGTTTTAATAAGTTATATTTGTTTAAAGCTTGGGTTATTGAAATTACTTTGGATATTTGGTTCATTTAAAGTTATTCAGTAGCAATGAATAGTTGGCAGTATTTCCAGAATTTAGGTAGTTTAAGTTATAAAAAAATACACATGCACTATAGCCAGTACTTGAACATACTGTGAAAATTATACCAAAGTTTTAATACACCTGCAAATGTTGTCATATAAAAAAATGGCTATCAGAGTATTTACTCAAAATAACTCAAATGTAGATATTTTCTTTCCAGTGGTTGGGATAAAAATAAATATAAATCTAACTATTCTATTCTCCCGTAGCTATTCAGGGAGTGGCTGTCTCTCAGGAGTCCAGGTGGGCTTTTTACAACAAATAGCACAGTACATTATGAAAAATTTAAAAAGTTGCTTTATTTCTATTTAGCTGTAGTAAGTGGTAGGCAAACCGAGTCAGTGTCAGACTCAAAACAAGATTCCCACTTCTGAGAGACAAGGCACCAAACAGTATTGCCCAAACACTTTAGGGCCAAGATGAAGAAAAATAAGTTTATAACCCACAGACATAACATGACAAAAATAAATATAAAATGTACTTGGAGTTATGCTGTTACAATGTGAAATAGGTTACACTAGCCGAGTCCACATCAGCCCTTCTTATATATTTGCCTTTTTTAACCAAAAACCTGGAATAAGAAGTTGTAACAAATTTTGTCGAGTATATTCCAATTAAAACATCAAGGATTCTTAAAAAAAAAAAAAAAAAAAAAAAAAAAAAAAAAAAAAAAAAAAAAAAAACCAAAAAAAAGAAAAGAAAAGAAAATCCCAACAACACTAAAAAGCAGTTTCATGTGAGAGAAGGGTTCAAGTGGAATATAGAAAACCAAAGTTTCCACAGAAGTCCAAAATTAGGGTAGATAGGAAGCAGAAGGAGATGAGAACTGCTGTGTAATTTCATTTAAACAAACTCTTAATTTGACAAAACGCATTATCCCTGTGAACTGCAGGCCCACTAATTCGTGTCCCCATTTGTTTTCTCTTTCAGCTGAGTCTGCAGCTCCCAGCACAAAGCTGTCACTTGAGCCAGCAGGTGCTTCCATCCCCGCCTCCGACCTACAACAGTTATGACACGAGATTAAGAAAAACAGCCACCCCTGGCAGCCAGGCTGGCGCGTAATGAACAGTTTAACCCTGGATAAACCTAATGACAAGTGTGGGTGGCTTTGATTGAAATGACAAGGCAGTTTGTCACCCGTTGCTCTGTCACAGAGATCAGCAGTGCCAGCATTTTCTGCTGAGTTGAGGGGAAAGCAGCCCGACACTTGCGCATTTCAGAAGGAGCGCACAAAAACATTGAAAACAAAAGGAGTCACAGTCTCGGTGTTGAAGGACCTCTCTGACCCTAAACAAGTCAGCAGTGGAAGAGTTGCAGTCTCTAAGATGCTCTTGCGAGAAAACAGCACTGTCTCTGGAGATGGACGGAAAATTTTAAACAAAAAACCCAAACCAAACCCACAAAGCTCTCTTACTTTAAATCACCCAGAGGCTTTTGACAGAGGTACTCAGCTATCCAGTTGACCTCCACATTAAACTCCCAACAGCAACCTGCTTTGCTATGAGGGTTGTGTTTCTCTTTGATGAATGCTCAGTGCCCATAAAATGATAACAGCAAGACTTGATTGCCATTGTAAATCATTAAATGGTCTTGAGGCTCAGCCATCAATCACTGCAGTTTTAGATGATGCTGTTCATGGTGTTACACGTGCACCTGCTTAAATACAGCAACTGTCCTCAAACAACTGCATGTACCTCAGACCTGCCAAGACTTGTGCTTCTGGTTAATCCCAGCTTCAATTAGTGCATTAATTAATACACTGTACAAGGTGCAACTCAATCAGAACCCACGTAAACAAGTAACAAAGGGGTACAGGCACAGAAAGACGCAATGGCCATTTGATGTTCATGTGGCAGATCAGCGACAGTCCTGGATCCAAAAGCACCACAAATGGGAAAGGCAGGTGACAGCATCATGTGACAACCAGCAATGTGAGAGGCACCGTGGTTTTCCTGTACAAGAGGAAAATTAATATCACAACCTCAGACCCCGCGACATTATTGAACTTATTCACTGCATGAATTTGAAGACCGTGGCCTTACCATGCTTTCATTTTCTACACCCACACACGGCTTTCCTGAAAGCCCCTCTGATTCTGGTCCTCAACATAAGGCAAGTCTGAAGGGGAAGAATTCAAAACATTTTCAGCCTCTATATCTGGAGAAAATTTATGGTGGCTCCTCTGCCACCCACTCTCCCCATTCCTTTTCAGCACCTTGGAAAACCCCTGCTGTTTTAAATTTACATACCTTTCCAGTTACAGATGCCAACGTTTTGAGGCAGTCAAATGTTCATCATCCTTTGCTAAGATCAGTAGCAGCCCACCTGAGGGTCAACTACCCAGCAGTAACCCTAGGACAGACATCTGGGTTGATGCAGACACACTATCCGGTCTCACAGCAATCCCCTGGGAACTCAAGACCTTATTCCTGCTTTTCATGTGTATTTTGCTTGGAAGCAACAACAACAAAGTACTTCTCTATTAAAATGTTGCCAGAAATAAGAAAAAAATCATGAAGGTCGATGGATGCACTTTCTCCACTAAAACTTCTAATTTAATGCAGCAGTTGCACTATTGCCTTTTCAAGAGAAAAACGGACTCAAAGCAAGATTCCCCTTCTGGCCATAACACCCTTCTGTCAGTTCACTACAGAACAGCACATCCATGGAGGTTTTTTTGGAGGTTTTTTTCATCTTGATCCCCCTTCAAATGTCAGCTGTTCATGTCCAGCTCCTTCAAGGTAAAGCCGACTTTGCTGTTTTCATCCAACAGATGGTTGCTTAAGTAAAATCCTGCTGCCTTGTGGTTCCCAGCACATCTTGAGCATTCCCAGTAACAAGGATAGTATCACTAAGAGTATCATTTTAACAACCAGACTCAAACCTTGTACCTAATATCAATTAAGATTTGCCTTTCCAAGCCCTTTCTATCTTAACCTAAATCCTCATTGATGCTTCTCATTTACTCCTTATCTTCTTTGCATGTGTCCTTTTGGACTCTATTATTAAGTAAAATTTCAGCATTCTCAGCATCCTGTTATGAGTCACCAAATGGATTGTTGACCAAATTCTGTGTCATACTGCTCTGTCAAGGCTTTTCCATGCTGGACATAACACTTGCTGTCAATCAGGTTGGCTTTGGTTGATGATTTTTCAATTTCTTTCAGTTTGGTGGTTGTAAAGGTACGTAGAGTATCTTACAACTCACCTACTACATGCTTCAGCACTGCATTTATCTTCCATTCCTTTTCATTCTTGCTGCAACAGCTTGTGTGGAGATACTTTTCTTATCTTAATATGACTTTCTACTTATATAGCAGTTTTTGTGCAAAACCAGCAACATGAAACAACTTCCCCTTGCTTTAGCTGAAAGCACATGAACAAAGCTCCTGAAATATACTTTTACATAAGTAGTTTCTTGCCTGCTCTAGTCTAGTTTTCCATTCTATTAGTTCATCGTGAATTCAAACATGGAAAGATACCATATTTAATGGATAAAGCAATTGGGATTTCTGTTGCTGACTTTGACAGAGACTTTCTGAAAGACAATTAATCATTCTGCACTTTGATTTACCCCATTAGAATAAAAATTACAAGAACGTACTACTTCAGGAGAGGAGTGTGAAGACTTATTATGGGTTATAAAGTATTTCCAATTTTAAGAAATCATTAGATTAATGAAAGGAATGAGATGAGTAGCAAGTGCTGATTCATTAAAAGATTAAAAATAGTCTTCACTGGGGAAGGATAAGGTACTCATCAGATAATTGCTCAAACATGCTGAGAACTTCATTTATTCTGCAGTGTAGATGGTGTCAAGCCACATTCCCAAATCACGTTACAGCCCAGCCAAAATCAAAGGCTATCACATAATTCAGGGACAAGGTAAAGACACAAATCACAGTCCTGTCTGCATAGCAAGACCAAAATGTGTTAGACTCACTGTAATGTCAACTATCAAGAAGCTAATTTTAGCATAACTTGACTAATTTGCACCATGGCTTCTCTCTGTCTGCTTTCACAAGAGTCCATTTATGGTGATGCTTTTAGGACATGTTCCATTCCTACTGCAGCACTGATACCTGCTGAGGTGCTGATAAGGGTCAAAAGTCTGGTGTAGCCAACCTAGTCTAATTTCAGCACTCACACGGCTGCTTTTGGATACATGATGCTGGGTATGGAGGTGACATCTCACGTACTGGACAGGGCATGAGGCCTCTGTCCTTCCATGAGCCCACACAATCCACCCACCAGCAGCGGTTCGCTTCCAGAAGGAACATGACCATGGCAATGTCCTGCACCTTGGGATAAGCAACATGAACAGGCCTCTCTGACCAAAAAAGACACATCAAAGGTCTCTTTCGTTATAGCAGAGCATCACCCCTGCTCTTCCCTCGTGAGAGGGCACAGAGACTTAAGACTTGACTGCTCCTTGCACTCCAGTATGTCTCAGCCTCACACACAGCCACCCAAGATGTACAGTGCTGGTTTAATGGTTTGCTGTCCTGACTTCTTTCTCCCCTAAGACAAGAAGCCATCCACATCTTTCTGGAGCTGACAGAACTGCCATGGCTGTGACTGGCTCGCTAGTTATCTCCTGTCGTGAACTCAGACATTTTACTGACGTCTAAATAAAACATTGTGTTCTTTCTTAAATTTTGAGTTCAACAGGCAAGCTGTCTGTGTTTAATGGTAACTGCACAGGCAATTACTGCCATGCCAGAAACTTCAGTCCGGTTATTCAGAAAACTGGGGCTTGGTGTAAATTTTAGAACCTGCATGCCACAGAACTGCATTATGATCATACCTGTTGGCTGGCTAAGAAGGTCATCAGCAACAAAAATGCAGAAATGAAACATATTCATGTCTATCATTGTTTGATGAACCCAAGCAAAAAGGCTGCTGAAAAGACCTTTCTTTAAATTTAGTTGCAACTACCACTCCTCTTCCCACACCACTGACAGTTCAGAGACCCTCTACATGAAAGGATTACACAGGGGGGAAAACAACAACTTGTGTCTCACAATTCCATTAAAATGATCTGTACTATGCCTTTCTCCACTCACAGTTTTAAATTCTCTTGAAGCAGCAGCAGTTTTAACCAAACCTTTCTTGCAGCAGGGAGGTTATACATCTCTCAAACATTATCAAAGGTGTTACTCCTGTCATTCAACAAATTCAATATTTTAAAGACAGGAAATTTACCAGCCCTTAAGTTCCAATAATGAAATTATTAAAGGTGATGGGCACACGCACAAAGCCTTTTTTTCTTATATAGGAAATGTGTATGTAGGAGAACATCCAGGGATATACAAGTAGTATGGTCAGAGAAGGACAAATAGAAGGAAACCTCAAAAGATATTTATGAATTCACATTTCTGGATTTCCCAACTTGTGTTTGCATTTTTCAAACCATTTACTATTACAGAAATGATAATAAATCTCAGATGGTGGGGAGGTAAATAACTAGGAAGACATACCCACACCATTTGATTATAAAACACAAAATCCAGGTAGTAAAAAGGGAAGAAGTAGGACAGAGGAGGTCCCAGCAGCAATAGCCCTCACTGCCTTTGAAACAGTAATGCCAAGCTTAAAAAAAGAAGTATTCCATTATTCCTGGCACCTTCTGAGAAAACATTATTCCCTTCACCTTGGGCTGCACGTATCTAATAGTAGACCCTCACTTACTCACAGAAAACTGCTGTTTATCTGATAAAAGATGAAAGATGATCAACAGATTTTGTAATTTTAATACATCTGCAGGCTGCGGTAAACAAACACTAAAGATCATCTTTGATTGTAATGAAATCTACATTCAGAAATGGTTTCAAGAATAGACGTGGAGCACATTTTCGTGCTGATATACCAAAGAGCAGATGTGAACTCAGCCATTAAATTAACATAAATATGTCTGTAATGGGATTGATCAAACATTGCTCTTCGTATGCACCTCTCAAATGTGTAAATTAGAACAAATTAGGGCTGAGGAAGGTCTCCTGGCACACTTTGGCTCCTACAGCCAGCTATCTGAAAAAGTCCATTCCATAAACTCAGCAAACTGTTCCCAAGTAAGGTTTTGGGTTCTACCCCCTCTGCCCGATGCCAAAGCTGTTTGGATAATGTAAATCCTTCTTCTGGTCCTCCTGAAGTAATTCAGCAATCAGTTTATAGCTTTTTTTTTTTTTTTATAACACGTATTCTCATTTTCATTTTGTCTTCTCTCCCCTCAGTGTGGTTCAGGCAGCAATCATCTCCTGCATGAATACTCAAGTGGGTGTTCTTTTACATGCCACATACAGATGTTAAAGAGGCAATGTTTTGGCTAATTATATGTAAACTCCATTCCAAGTGCCACTTGACTAAAGGGCTCTGCTCTGCCACCAAATATTTCACACTTTTCCTTCTCAGCTCAAGACCCCAAGACTGAAAGGCTTGGGGAAAAAAAAAAAAAGTCTGAAGTAGCTTTCAGTCAAGCTCACTCCTGTCTGGTTCACACATATGACACAGAAATTAGGTAAGTGCCATGCATGGAGCATTTTCCAAGCCCCATTGCAGGTATTACCCTGGATAAGCCAAAGCAGGCAGAACAAGAGTGCTGCTGAAATACAGCTCCCCTTAGGCAACTTCACTTCCCAGCAGCCCTAGACCAGGGAGTTCATGACCAAGGTGCTCTGCTTGGCACCTGAGGCAACAGAGTCCTACATACACTGAGCAAATAAACTGCAGCCAATCCCCAAAGGAGGGCCTTGCCTTGATGACTGGTTAATAGTTAATGCATGAGACAAGTCCTCAGCAGCCAGGAGCTACCTCGGAGGAAAGCAGCACACAGGGGTAGGCAGACAGAGCACCGAGCTTCAACATCCACTGAAAGAGAAAGAACTACTTCCATTCAAAATACCACATTTTAATTATCCTAAATGAGATATATAGACATTACAGTCCTCAGGTCTTAGCACAGATGTTTCTGTAGGAGTAAGAGGTAGCTAGAATCATTGTTTTTGTGTTTTTGCTATCCCAGTAAGGCTGTCTCTAAACGACAACACCTGGTTGCCAACCAGGCTAAACACCATCATGTTGAGAGCTGTGACAGATGCATGTGTTGTGTGGAGGGCAATAAATGTTCTTCAGCTCTAGAGCACATTTCTGAAAGAGGTCCAGATGCTTTGTATGTGCGAAATAACACAGAGACATTATTTTTTCCCTCTCTATCCCCACCTGATGAAGACTAACAGCACATCCAGAACTGATCTTTACTTTTTTGTTACTCTCATCAGTTCAACTAAGTCTTGAATTACAAAGGCTTTTTAAACAGTGGGAAGGGAAAACATTGTCCATCTTCCTAAGGCAAGTAAAGGCTGTCCTGTAAGCAGTAAGTGTCACTGTCTGTGTGAATGTAGCAGCAAATTAGACATAGGCACTATTTTAATTTCCTATATATGATTTTCTTATTTAATTTCCTATATGTAAAAACATGCATTGCATTGGAGGATCTAAAGGATCCTTGATAGATCTCAGCTTTCAAAACAGCATCATGAAATAGGCAAATAAACATCTGCATTGATTAATTGAATTTTTACATACCATATAGCCTTCAGAACCACGTGTGTCAACACTTTCTAAGTGTTATTTGTGTATTGACAACCAGGTGAGCAATGCACAGTTAACAAAAAAAAAAGCCAACAATGCGGCCCATTTTGATTAAGCTGGAATTGATTGATCCAGTTCCAGTTTATTGGAAAGCCTACATACATTCCAGTGGATTTCTAAAGGTTGCAGACTAAATCATCAACCACAAGTGAAAGTACAAAACCTAAAACCCCATTTTTCCATTTTCTTGCTTTATCTGAAAACCAGCACTGTTTCACTAAGGGGAGAAAGACCATTGAGGATGATGGGAATTGTCAGAATTATCTACAAATCCTTCGAAAAAGATCCCAAAGTTCAAACTGCCCGATTTAAAAATGTTACAGTCCATTCATATTGATTTTTCTTAGTATCTTAACAGCCATCTTCCTAATCAGATGGATTATAAAGCACCAGAAGATACTTTAAAATGAATCAGAACGACAACAAACCAAGATAATGAGGAGCTAAAGAAAGATGAAAACCTCAAAACAAAACTGCTTTGGGAATTACAACTTTTTAAACTGGAGATCTCATTAAAACTGCTTTGTAAAACCATTTATACATGCAAATTGACAAATAAATGCTAGGAAAAAAAAGTAATTATAGGCACTCATTTCCTTGTGTGTAAGATACCTTCTAACTATGGATGAGGCTGAACGCTACCATGTTTTTATTACAGTATGACCCTAAATCATCAAAATTGGTGAAGATCCCACTGAAGCCAAAGGCACAGAATGAGAAACTTTCTCCTTCCCAAATCGTTGGCACACACTGCAGTCTTTACAGAGGTGGCAGCAGCTCACAAAAACATCACTAAATTGGTTTTCAACTATCTGATAACAGCACCTTTCCTTCAGCACAGATCTTTGTGTGAGCTGCAGAAGTCTGGCTGAGCCGCTGGGTAAATGCCCAAGCAGTCTGTCTGAAGTAAAACTCCTGCTGACACCACTGGGCAGCTGCCTAAGCAAGATAGCCAAATTAGTTTTAAATTAGCTATGCTTAAATAAGTGGCACTTACTAAAACACTGACATGAACTAATTAGAAGGGGAAAGTTCGACAGAAATTAATTACTATCCCCACATTAGAGTTACAGCACATCTAGAGGTGATGCTGCTTGCCAGATCTTTTTAAATACCTGAAGCCCCCCTTTCTGGCTCCAGATAATCCTTCTGTTCAGGAAAGGTCAGCACATGTGCTGGGCTTTCTCGGATTGCCCCTGCTCATTGCATTTCGTGTTGCTGAATCCCTCAGATTCCCCACATATCTTTAAGATTTGGTAGCCACCTTCTAAATCTTCCAGTCCTGTATAATTTCATGTGGTTTCAGCAGTGGCAGAACCATCCATATATAAGTATATATTGCCAGACCTCATGTTAATGGTATTTTTATACACCCAGGCATGAGACAACAGCCCCACCTCTGTGCACCATTTTGCAGAGAGTGTCACACACAGGAACCTGCTCAGTGATCCTGGTCATTCTGGAACCCAGCTGCCACTGAAGAGAGCACAATAATTTTTGCCAGGGTGGATGGGGAAACTCTTAGAGACACATACCCCGTTAATTGACTGCAAAGGATTCAACTGATTCTGTAAAATACTACAACTGAAGATTTTTTTTTTTTTAAATAGGTTTATCAAGTTCATCAGGAACAAATTCTGGTGACGCATTAACTAAGGAATCTTTCCAGATTCCATTAGAATTTCTCACCAAAATCAGCAAGAGTCTCTCAAATGGCTTAGCATGTGGGAGCCACAGTCAAGCTCCTTCTCCAAATCATTCAGAATAAGGAGCTGAATCTGCATTTCCCTCTTCCCAAATGCAGAACACAAATCGCTCACTGACTTTTTGGTGTCTCACAAAAATACTTCGGAAGGGTATGGATTACCTCAATGGAAAGTAAGGGTGAGGGTAGCAGGGGGAGAAATATTAAAATATTCCAAAGTTTTGCAGTAAGTTGCTTCCCTTTAAGCTCTGTTTTAAACCTGATATTTGTTCTACTACAACCATTATATCTAACAAATAGACATTTGGCTCAGGATGTAAAAAGAAGAGCAAGAGAGAAAGGGGGGCAAACCTGTTAGCTACTTCTCTGCAGCTGAGAAAGATAAAATCAGAGAAAAACACTTTGGAAAAGATGTTACAATAAGATAGGGCTGAAGGCTCATATCTGTAACTTCTTTAAGAGAGTTATAAAAAGAAGAAAAAAAAATGTCTCAAGCCTGCAAATAAGCAGTGCTGCTTTTCCATCAGGAGAGACATAGCTAAGAGCAGCAACAAATGCATTATAGTGCTGCTGGGTTTTGAGTCAAGTAGTGAAATAACATCTGAGTTATTAGGCAAAAAGATTAATTTAGCTGCATGAATGGATAGGAGAGGAAAAATAACAGTTCTGCCTAGTTCACTTTAATACCAGAGATATCTGAAATTCAAGAGAGAATTCAAAACAAGGCAAATTAAAAGTCGCTTCTTCATTGTGAGAGAATTTCAGGTTTTTTAACATCTGAGTCAAGGAGAAATGCTTGGAGATGTGATCAGAATGGATCACATTTTGGAAATGAAAAAGAAAGTCAATTAATGACTCCAGGTGGCACAACGTTGAATATTTCATTATACTTTAGGGAAACCATTTTGGAAAAAGAAAAGCAAAACTCGTCAAGATCTCTAGCTCTTTCCAGACTTTTGTGGGCAGACCATAATTTTGAAGTTACAAATAGTCTTCATCAGAACTTTAGATCAAATCAAGAAAACCTTAAAAAAGTACTCCAAGTTCTCTTGCAAACTTTCTGTATTAAAAAAAAAAAAAAAAAGAAAAAAGGATAATATCGTGCTATTTTCAATAACATTAGGAATAATTTTCTGGAGAAAAAGAAATACGTGTTGTCGTCGGCAAACTGAATTGAGCCTGATGCAGAAAATAGAGGCCATCCGACAAAATTTGGGATGGTTTGGGCTTCCAAACGAGGGCATTTTACAGCTCGTTGGCAGTGAACGGTCACCTATCTGTGCTGTGACCCAGATGGAGCAGGATGCAGCTCTGTGCCACGGGAATCGGCATTCCCTGCACCACTCTGCTCATCTAGAGCACGGTGGGTGTGTAGGAAATCTCCCATCACCTCTCTGCTCCAATAAAAATGAGAATGGGTCCTACTGAAAGCATAATTAAAACTAATTTTTTCCAAGAGATCTAGAGATTTTGTTTTTTCTTTCCTTTTTAGATGCATATTCAGAGAGGGTTAATTGTAGAAAGCGTTTCTGGCATATATTAGAGGGTCATTTTTTAAAGTAACTGGAATGGTGTTTGACCTTCTGCTTGAAATCCCAGCAGCTTAACCTTGTTTATCTTCTCTGGCTTGCTGGCTATAGTTATGCTCATAACACATAAATGCTCAGTTTTACATTTAAAAGATCAACAGTTTCGAGAAGTTAAAAATTAGGCAACTAGTGACGGGGTGCAGTGGTTCCCCTTTCCTTCTCTGAAAGGTTTTCTTACATGCTTTCCCCAACTCCCTTTGAGATTACCACCTGCAAATATCTTGTTCTCCTTCTTCACTGATCAGCAAAACCTCTCAGAAAAATTTAGGCAGAGAATTTACATGTCCTGAAAGAGACTGAAAGAACCAGAAGCCCCTTAGTAATGAAGATGTTACAGATAAATGAGGGGGGGAAAATGCAGGTAACAAACAATCATGAAGTCAAATCTATCCCTAGCGTAAGCCTCCAGTTAATTATTACAATCCTCTGTTAATTATCACATGGGTTACTTTGGTTGTGTTGCATTTGTATCTCTTCAAATTCCAACAGACTATTAAATGCTGAATGAGTATCAACAGCAAGAACTTTCATCATTTCCTGAGAAACATGAAAATTAAAAGCCATAATAAAAAAATCAAACAGAAAAATGCATACTTACATTACTTCATACAGCACAGCTTCCCATACACTTCTCTTGAAAATCTTTTTCTTAAAAATTGCCTTAAGAGTTTCTAGTCTATAATGACTGAGACTTTGAAAGCGAGTTCCCCTGTGGACACTAACTCAGCTATTTTACCTCCAGGCAACGAATCATAAAATAACGTAAAACAACAAATGAATCCTGAAAATTAGCAGCAAGTTGTTAGAAAATCTGTAGAGTTTAAACAACATTCTTTCAAAAATTATCCAAAGATACCAATTTTCTACGTGAATGACGTTTTATGAACAGAGCAACTATTCTCGTAGTAATTCACAGAATTATTTGTTCGCTTCTCAGAAACTGTCTATAGCATAGACTTTTTTATTTAGAAGATACCAACAATAGGAGTATTTCTCTCCCTCTGTATCCCATCTTCCTTCCCTTAGAAAATGATTATTAATCCAACTTGTAAGACGTCATTCTATTTTTGCCATCTCCAGAAATGCACCCGCACGCTTGCACAAAGCGCTGCTGAAATTACCTTACTTACATAAAAGCTCAAAGCGATGGCATTGTGCAAATTTGCATTATGGAGAGAAAAACCTCCATGAGAGAGAGTGAGGGAGAGGACTAGACATAATTCTGGTAAGACTTTCTTTCCTGGAGTTGGTTTCACATGGCTGGATGGGAAACATGAATGGCAACAACACGCAGTGGATAAACACAGAAATTATTTCTGCCCACAGACTTGAAAAGTGGGGTTCCCTGACTGAAGCTTGCTGATATGCAACTAAAGCAATGAGCAAATGTTGTAGTAATGTTATGGTTACACAGGATCATACGATATGCATCACAATTTCTCTTTGCAAAGGCTTAAAATTCTGCCGTATCGATAGTGAGCTGAAAGAGCCCAGCTCAGGAACCCAGTTTATATATGTTTTTTTAAAGGAGTCATTCAAAACTTTCAGCTATTTTTGAGTGAGAAAATGAACATTTGATAACTAGGAATGCACGGTATCGACCATTAGGAAGTTGGTCTCCCTGACTGAAATGATGTTTACCGAGAATATTTAAAAAGTGACATTGTCAGACTATACCAAACTATTGCTTCAGATTGACCTGGTCAGAAGTAAAAGAACAGATGTTCGATTTTAGTTTGAGCTGAATTTCTACATGAACTGATTCAAAATAAGTGTTTTGAAAACAAAGTACCTAATTAGTCTGCGCCCTGCTCCAAAACCCACATGCCCACGCAAAAGCCTCGATTTGCCCCCACCCATCCAGTGGTCATCAACTGGAGATTTTCCTGTTCTGCTTCCCCCAAGCCTCAGTTTGCTTTGTGAGGTGTGGGAATTGGAATGAATTCCCAACACACACTGGTGCGTTAAATATTTGGGAAGCGTTTTTACAAATACTTGGCCGTGTTTATTTCACGCTTGGCTGTCATGCAGACGGCAGCAACACTCTAAGTGAAATGAATGCAAAACAGCCATGCTCTTGGCTGGAAAAAACTCATTATGAAGTTTGGAGAAGCAACCAGAAAAAGGGCTTTTTACTTACATAGGTCTTTATTCAATGGCCAGCGTACACTTACTTAAAATAAAACACCACCCAAATTAGTATTCCCTCATTTATTTCCTGGGTATTGCATCTTATCCCATTAGAAAAGTGTTTCAGACCATTACTCTGATTTAAATAATAAAATCTATTAATTCATTTTTTTAATATAAACTGGGCGGGGGGGAATCTTAGGAAAGCTTCTCTACATGTTCTCTGGTTCAAAATGTTTCATGTGCTTTTATTTTGATGAGGAAACTATTTTTAGTGTTTGCAACCACGAGCATTGCAGCATGTTATCGCTCCCCCAAAATAGCAATTGCCTTAAAAAAAAAATTATAAGTGACAAATTATACAGCTAGTTTGCTCTTTTATTGTTTCTGGAGCCACGCAGGCTTGCATTTTCAAGGTTAACTTTACAAGCTAGAAAAGTTTACTAGGAAACTAGAAAAGTTTATTTGCAGTGGAAGTTAAGATTTTCACCTGAGACAACAGCTTGAATTGTTCATAAATCATATACTGTGAGATTTCCTTAAAAAAACCCAAAAAAAACAAACAAAAAACCAGCCCACAAGTGTTGATAACAGGCCACCCTCTGGACTTACTCAGTGTGTCCTGCTGCTGTTTATTCTATCATTTGTTGAAAATTTTCCAACCTTTTTCCCTTGTCAGCTTCCATCAAATTCTAATTCGGAATATATTTCACCTCCGCATTATCTGAGTTTTCAGAGAGTTGTGTCTTCATTATGGCTTGTCTTTCACTTAAAAATACAAAAAAATGAAAAGAATGGCCTGCTACTCAGAAGGAGCCAGGATAGAGGTGAAGCTTTCACTACAGATGCATCTCACAAAAGAAATAGGCCAGATAGTGCAAGGAGCATCAGGCTCCACAAGTACATGTTTAACATACTCTCATATACCAAAAGCACAGAAAGGTGAAAAATTCCAAACTTGCTGCTGTTGTAAGACTTAACAGACATACAAGAAAGGACTGAGAACAAAATACACAAAGGGCTCCATGGCTGATTCCTGGGGAACTTGTAGGACTCGAAATATTTCCAATCTGCATGGTTCAAAAATTGAGGAGGTTTCTATCACTTAAGCAGAACTAGCACGGGCACCGGTGCTTGTGACCTCTGAGGCTTAGCAGCTAGCTGGTTTTACTTTTATTTTTCATAGTTATACTGCCAAAGGACTGAAAGAAGTCTAACTGCCACAAAGATGGATGCACCCACTGTTTGGGGCTGAATAGAAGCATTCCACTGTCTTCCGAGACCTGTGCCTTTGGGTGAGTAGATCGAAGAACTGCAAACCAAGCTTTTCATTTGCCTGCACATTTTATCTGTTACAAATGAAGTTATAAATCAAAGGGCAAAGTGGAGATAAATGCCTTCATTACTTTCCTGAAAAAAATCTAATTTGGACTGTCATACTTTAAAAGCTAAAAATGCTATGTATTATTTACAGGACCAGAGCGTAATTTAATTAAGAAAACAGTATTCAGTCCCAGTCTCAAAATATTACCTTACACAACAGCATAAATCAGAAAAATCTGCAAAATTTCAGCTTCTCACAAGCTCTGGAATAGCATAAATTGTTTTCTTCACGCTAAAAAGAATCAGCAGTGAAACTTTAATTTATCTGTTGACCGAAGACTGCAGAAGAGTGAAAAACCAACAATATGCTTACGAGTTTAACATGCACACAGAAAAAGTAGATACCTTTAGCAGAATACACATTTTAAGTATTTTTAAGAAGTTGTATCTTATATTTATGCCAGCCTAAAAAGTCCTCTGTTTCCTTGCCAGAATAGCTGATGCATCTTACATTTCTACGTACAATATGAACACTCAAATATACGACGATTTGGAAAAGGGGATGAGGATTTGATGGTTGTCTGCAAGTGTGCAAGAAGTACTTTTTCTTTCTTTTTTAAAGGGAGTGTGGTTAGAATTTGGAAATAGTTAGGAAATAACCCATATGCAAGGAAAAAAAATACATTAAAAATTTACTCATCGTGCTAGTCACAATTCAAGTTTGTGTGGACAACAGAAAATGGTTGTCAAAAACATTCCTCACATGAACATTTATTTATACATCAAATTCTTGTCCCTTTTAAGCTGCTGGTGAACCTCCTTTTAAACTCCACTTTGGCTTTTTATCCACATAGTCTTACTTAAGAAGGACACACAGAGGAAAAATATATTTCTATTTTGCAGATAGTTTTCTGTATTTTGCTTATCCTTCCCATCTAGTGCACATAAAAAACCAAAAGGAACGTGATCATTAACTTGTTACTTCACTGATTAGGAATTCTGCTTGGAAAAGTTAAGATAGAAAGCATTTACTCTGTAACAAGCATTACAGAATTGAACACAGCACTGCAAGAGCTCAACAAATGTCCTTTTACAAAGAAAGGCTACATTGCCTACATTTTGTTCCATTCTGCCAGTTCATAGGGTTTTTTCCATGAATTATTAATGAATCATTGTGAACAGGCAGGAGGAAAAAAAGAAATAAAACATGTAAAATGAAGCCTTTAAATTTTTTTTCTCCCTAGGTGTAACAAGAATTCAGCTCAGAGAACTTAGGACAGTGCATAAGGACACGGGAATGGTATCGAAAGAAGTCTGAATTTACTCGTTTGGATTCCTCAGACAAGCTTGTAAACGACTCCTGGTTTACAAATCTTGTCGTTTGCAGAGCAGCTAAATCATCTGATGAAAGGAAAAAAAGGAATTAATGCTAAGACCATTACCCATCCCTGAACTGACCAAAAAAAGGCTCCTGGCATCATGGCACCCAGTGGGCAGAAGACACTGACATGCAGAGCAGAAAAACAGTGTGGAAATGAGGTGTGCAAGTAACATCTGGTAAAGACTGACATGCTGGAGTTTCCACAGAGTTTGCTAAAAACAGGGCACTGTCCAGTTCCATTCAGCAGACAATTCTGAGAAAAGTGACTCTGTAAAGAAGTGTAGAACAGGGGAGGACTGTGCTCATACTCTTGCACATCCAATTTATATACACACATGTGGTGTGTGTGTTTGTACAAATCAAAGCATCACCTCATCAGCCATTAAAAAAAAAATAGGGGGACAACTCTACCATATTGCTCACAGGATTGTTTTATTGCTATCAAAGCCTGGGATACTTCAGAACAAAAAAGCCCTGTAAACTGTATTAAGATTTTTGCCATTTTAGTTGTGATATTCAGGTACAAGTCTTCTCATATTCTTCTTACATCTCAACAAACGACATGATTAACAAAGTCATCTGCTCATAAATTATTACTTTACATGGACTTTTTAAACAGAGGGGTTATAGGAGGACCTCAGCTAAATTTCCAAATGTACACTTTCGTGCCTTTGAAGAGGGGAAATAAAGAAAATTAAACATGTACATATAAATGTGTATATAAAAATGTGAGATGCCTTCCCTCAGTAATTGCTCAAAGGCCAAATTTGAGCATTCTGAAATTTGTGGTCTGGTGTCAATAAATTCAAAGTCTGCATCAGAATTCATGGCCCCTGTCTAAAATTACTTTAAACCTTTTTTTTTTCATGCCTGACATATTTACTTCAGAACTCATAGATCAAAAAGAAGGGTTTTGCGAGTTCCTCAGTGCTAATCTTGGTGGCATCTTTCAACTGCCCTTTTAAAGAATAAGCACAAACACCTTATATTGAAGTGGAAGGAACTCACTGAAAGGAGGTATGCAGCTTACTGAATCTGTCCACTCTGAGCTTGTTTCACGAAAAAAAATAAAAGTTCATTTCCCTAGAAGTCCCTCTAGAAGTGAACTCTAAGAAAGCTTGAAAACATTCCAGGCAGCAGAAAATCTTTGTTCTACTCACAGCTCTGAGCTGAAAAACCCAGCTGTTTGGTCTCATCGTTGAACTAAATTCTTGACAGATCTTACATTTTTGTTTCTGTCTGTTCTGTATCCATAACACGGCAACAATTCCACAAGTTTTGATTTATATTTCTTCTCTTTTACCTACACTCTTTGGCTAAACACTGCTATACTTCAAACTATTACAGGTATCCAATCAAAAATACTTCCCCTCAAATCCACAGGCAGCCATCTCCAAATCAGTGACAACAGTATCCGGTTCAAGACTTGATCCCGTGTGTTCTTTGTGTGTGTGAATACCCCAAGAGCTTTGCACCAGAGACCTCTGCAAACTGTGTTACATATTTTTCAAAGTTTTCTGCTGAAAATGCACAAATAGGATCGTGAACCACAGACATTGTGTGACAGGTTAAAAAGGAGGAAATGCAAAAAGATGGTTTTGCAGATGGATTTTGACCTAAAGTAACTTCCATGCCTTTGTAGCCTTGCAAGCATCAGTGGGTACAGAGCAAGGTACAAAATATAAGTATCAGAAGTATACTTAAGTACAGGATCATATTTGGGTATCAGGAAGGGTCAGAAGCCCCAAGGATTGAATGGAGGACGAACAGAAATGATGGCTTGCCACAGAGCAAAAACCCCCACTCGAAACTCTCCTGAAAGAAAAACCTCACAAATCACCTGAACTGGTTCCACAGCATTACCAGCAGCTGCAAAACCCTCCTCTCATCCCCAGAAAACTTTCCAATAAAATGTCTGTGGCAGTCACCAAAGCTCTTGAGGATGCTGGGTTTGTTAAGTACAACCAGGCTACACATTGTGGGGGAAAATCTTCTGGAGGATTTGGCTTTAATGCACGCTCAAATGTGGCCTATGGCACATTCAGACCTCACCTGAGGCCTTCTCCAGACGCAAATGTTGTTGCTCTTTTGATCTACTATGCTCCTAAAAAGTAAATTCCTCCTTCTCAAACTTAACTTCACTTTGAAAGATTCGTGCACACCGAAGCTGCTCCGCTCGGTGCCCAAGCGGGGCCGGCCTATGCACCACACGAGTAAATACACAAAGGAAGAAATGGCTTCATTTTGTGCTGTGTTCAGGGGAGACGAGCATGAAGGCAGGGACATGAGGGGAAGGGCCCTGCCCTTTTGCTCGCCACCTGTGCCCCATTTCCCGCCTGCCGGCTCTGCTGTGGGCCACAAACCTGCCGCCCAACCCTCCATTAAAAGCCTCTCTCGCGCGGGTTACTGCAAGTCACTACTTTTCCATCACTGCCTCAAATTTCCCCTTTTAAATAGCAAGGAAAGCCACCCAGGTGAGGGCTGAGAGATTTATTTAGTTATTGTTCAGCTGTAGCACCACTCCAGCAGGAGAAGGGCCCCTCACCGCAGCCTTCCAGAGGGGCATCTTTACCCCACAACAGTTCAACCCAGCCAAGTGCTGCTCCTCCTTCACAGGAGGACAGACGCGGCTGAGGTGCTCACACAGACACCCTCCTGCTACCAAAATGGTGGTGAATCCACCAGAGAAACATCGCACCCTATCCTCTAAAGAGCTTTACGATAACTCCTCGCGAACCTAAAGCCCGCCCTACCTGTGGCTAGGAGCTGTGCCTGCAGGGTGGCAAGGATCGTGATCCTCCTCCACTTCATCTTGCCCGGCCGGACAGTGCTGGGTGTGGAGGCCACGGGAGAGAAGAAGAAGAGGCTCCTCCACGGGCTGTGCTGGTGTGCGGCCGCCACAGGAAGCAGCTCACCTCCTATGAGGGCTTTCGGAGTCCACCTGCCAGCTTCCTCTGCCTTCACAGCCTCTGAGGGCTGGGGTTTGCCTTCTTGGTATTGATGTTCGGGGTTTCCTTTGGTGTTGTTATTCATCCTCTTCCTCTCTGCAAGATGGTTTTCAGTGAGCTGGGGTTTTTTTCCACTTTGTCTGATGGTTCCCAGATCACCCCCACTCAGCGGCTGCTGGTTGCTGTTTCTGGTATCAAATTTGACCTGTCTTCAAAAGGGATTTATGCAACTATTCCCGGTATGCAGCACAGGGCATGAATAGGAATTTAAAACTAAGTCATAGTCACTCTTGAACAATATAGCTGGTTAAACTGGTCAGGATATGAAACTCGTTTCTAACTCTCACTTTGTAAGAAATCTCACGTTATTGTGATCTTTCCAAATGCGGGCAAATATAAATTTTCACTTTTTTATTAAGAAAAAAAAAGTTCATTTTAGACAACTGTGAATTACAAAAGCTTCAAAACATGGCTTAGATGAACCCTAAAGGCCTAAAGCTCAACCTCACTCCCATCAAAATACATCTGGCTCAATAGATCACTGAGTGCTTAATGTTTACAACAGTAATACTACTAATGCACTTGAGGGTCAGAGCTTCGTCTAGGAGGAAGTACAAGCATCTCAATGCATAATTTTTTTCCTCCTGTTTCTAATTCTTAGAAAAGAAAGGGGAATGTGCATCCCCAGGAGGTACAGAAACTGGTGATAAAAATGGCCCGAAAGCATGGCAAGATGAGAGTTATTGTGCATACAAGAAGTAAGGATTTATAGCCTTTGGAAAGCAAAATAAATTGAAGTTCTTGGAAGGATTTCATCACCTAGCTGTCTGGAGTAATAAATGGATAAAGCAGTCTTTAATTTCATAATTATTAGATATTTTGCCAGTCAATACCAAAATTACTAGACACTAGTAATTTTGTATTAATTAATTAACTAGTATTACCAGGTGTAATAGTGCATCATACCCTTCTCTGATATGCAAGCAGTGCTGCTGAGCCTCTGCTATCTCCTAGCCCTGGGAGGGTTTTCTTTGGGGGTCTTCTATCCCAAAAACTCCAAGGAAAGGCTGGAGATGGGCTCTGGCTCTCCACAGGCAGAAAGCAGAGCACAGCTCAGGAGAGCTGCCATGCACTGAACCTGAAAGAGGTGTCATTAGTCCCAGAAATGTCTGTGCTCAGGTACATGCTCTATATTCCAATGCAAGCTGGATAAAGCCCTTTCTGTCCACTTCTCTGTGTGACAGAAGATTGGCTGAAACAAGGAATTAGTGAGCAGAAAAAGACTCCTGCTCTCACTGCTGGCTGCCTAAATCTCACTGATGCCGTATCCAAAAGCTAAAATATCATCATCCTAGTTATTGATATTTTTGGGTAACAGTGTTTCCAGAGAAGCAGATGGCACTGCTCATCACTATTCCACTGACCCCTGTCTCCTCCTGTTATTGATCATAGCTTCTCCCTCCGGCAGAAAGCCAGCAAATTATCACTTTGAATAAAGAGTTGAGGCCAAAGGTAAGGAAAAGAAATGAAGAGCTGTGTAAGAAAGGGAGATTAATGGCAACAGCAGGCACACTGGGAGAACAGCAGTTGGGCCAGTGTGTTTTGATGTCTAGATAGGGAAAGGTCAGAGAAACAGAGTATATGGACTTCAGTTGGAAGTGTGGGTAGAGTTAGAAAAAGGCTTTGCATGACAGTGCCCCTAGAAATTCTCACCTCCCCATCCCTCAGCTTTTGAACTAAGGCAAGCTTATCATTACCCAAATGTAATCAAAGTATACAGAAGAGCTCTCATGCTTGTATTATGAGTTACTCTCACAACAAGCATGGCATGGGAGATGCAAATCACATGCAGCCAAGCAGTACAGGAAAAGATAGAGGGGAAGTGGTCTCTTCTCTAGGAAAAAGCTTTTCTGTGTTCATAAGGCATGCAATTCTACCATGAGGAATGATTTGCTTAGTGTCACCTTCTTTTCAGCCTTCTAGTCTTTGCATCTCTAGGAGCTACGCAGCACTGAAAAAACTTCAGCACCTCCTGCCCACATTGAGCATTGGCTAATCTTGCAATTGCATTTCTACCAACAGTTTTAACCATACTGATGGTTGGGTTTACTCACTTCAGTCAGATTGTAAGGACTTTGTTAACCCTGGACTAGAAATGAATGCCAACCCTCGTTCAGCTGAACCAGCAGCAATTTTTCTCAATACAGACAAGGCCACAGCGGAAATATAAAACCCTTCCTGCTGCGTTAAGAAAAGCTCTCGGCTAAACTTGACTCTTCATCTAAACATATGGGTGGAGGAAAGTACATTTTCAAGAATTACCTGCACTGGGAAGACTGCAATATTTGATCTGTGGTTCCTGAAACAGAATGGGTCAGTGAACTGAAATGGTCCCCAAGTACAACTCAGTGTGTTTAACGCTGGTTAAGGTGCAGCTCATTATCCGTAAGGATAAGATCTTTCATAAAATAGTCAAGGCATACATTCAACTGGCTCTGTGCATCCATATGCCATCCTTTCTCTGGACACAAAAAATCCTGGAACAGCTCTAATGCAAGGGGTTGATTCATCCCCAAAAGCATTCCCTTTTCACGCTTACTGGTTATGCTTTGACTGTACTATTAAAAAAAAAAAAAAAAAAGGGGTTGTTAAATTTTAAAAAAAAAAAAAAAAAAAAAAAAAAAAAAAAAAAAAAAAAAAAAAACCAAAACCAAACCCACACCACAGTCAAGCTGAGGATTTAAAAAAAATATAACTACACACTGCCCTCTGGCTCCTGTATTGCTACCACAGAGATATGCCTGTAATCATCACCGCAGACTGCTGGGATTGAGAACAGGTCGGTTATCAGGAGCTCTCCTAAGCCTATTTGATACAGTTAGCACTCTCAGGCAAAATTAATTCCTACATCACCTGATGGAGGAGCTGGCCAACTTTAGAGATGTGAGAATCCAGACAGACTGCAGAGCCTTGCCCCTGATGCAGCAGGGAGTGACGCTTGCAGAGCCGTAATTAACTCAACAAGTATTAAAAACATTTTTGGAGATGTTCACACAAAGATAATGGGTGTTAAAAAAGGCAACAATTTTCGCTGGTGAGCAAGCTGTAGCCTCCAGCCAGGCATGCCATTCAGGCAGGAGACTCATACACGGCAAAGAAATGGTCTGCTGTTTATGGCGTGTAAGCCCACAATTTTTATTGATAAAATGTTGCAGACTGACAGTCCTCCACTGCTTCACTGCATTTCAGTGCACTGTAGTGCCTTACAGTGTAGCTTCGATTTGCTATAATTGGGTTCAACTGTGCTAATCCCCTTGGAATGCAGCAATTAATACTTATTTAGTGGTAATGGCTGCATTCCAAGAGGATTAGTCCTGCTCTGCACTTTTGCCAGCAAATGGAAAGCTGGAAAGAAGACAGTGCCTAACTACAGGTCTTGCTTTGCAGCTCTCAACAGGGAGACAGAGAGGTTGGTCTTGCTACAATTCCCCCACTTTGTGTATGAAAATAGTACTTTTCCAAGGAAAACCCACTCGACTGTCACTACTCCTTGCAGCTGCATTGAGCAAATAGAAACACTTGACACATGCAGCAAGAAAAAAAAGAAACAAACAAACACTAAAAGGGACACCTGTGTAGTACCACAAAGACAAACACGGCCATGAGTGCATGTTTCCTATGGGAGATTATAAACAGGCCCTGATGCGGTGCAAAAACAAATTTCTATTCATTATTTCGGGGATTTTTGTGACTGGCAGTTTCCTGTTCCTGCTACGGTCTTAAAATTTTCAGTGCAACAGGGGTTGTGGGAACCTATAAAGGAGTTGTTTGCAGAAAGTTAAAATACACCCTCTTTGAATGCTCAGTTTTGAGACCACTGAATCTGTAACGTCCAATTTTTCCCTCCCTGGTAAAGCCTTTATGATCTGCTCTGGATTTTTGTTGTTGTTAATGCACTCAAGAGACCACTGCTTATGTCATATTTTAAGGAGGAAGAACAACGCTTCTTTTCTTTTAGGCTACTCAAGCTACTCTCTCTGGCATCATCAACACTTTCACCTGTTAATTGCAGGTGAATTTCCCCAATTACATTGCAGCATATGTAGAAAAATTCAGTGAATTTATCACTAAACACATCCTGGAAATGCTCTTTTAAATTACAGAGCACCTTCAGTATTTTCTTGAATGGCTGTAGACAGTGTAACTTATCAGGTTATGCCTTTTATGAATATAAAAATACTGTAAAGCCCACATTTTAAGGTCTGTAACAAGTATATTCATTTCCCTTATTCTCCCCTCTCTTCACCCCTAACACACACCTCTTCTGCATGTTTCAAATGCTCACCTGAGGAAAAACTTAATTATATTAACTGAAAGTAACGTAAGCATTTAAAACAAATCAAAAATCCAATTCATTCTTGATTAGGCAACTGTTTTTGGCTAAAAGGCAACATGAAAGAAGTGTGCAATAGCCATATAATCATAATACAGGGTTGGTGCAACTATTTCTCTTTCTTATCTCTAAACAATTTCTACATTTCAATCTAGAAACAGTTACTTGTTAATACTGGAAGATGTTTAACAGGTTCCATCGGCATAAAAACATTATTGAAATACAACTTATCTTCAGTGTTTTCACATAAATATACATGCTTACAGACTCTCCTCTTTCAACAAGACCCACAGCAGCTGTTGGGGCCACCACCATAAATGTGGCATCTCTTTTGTTTAAACTAGAGAAATTCTATGCAAAACTAAGCTTAGCAGCTGCAGGAATCAGAAGCAAATAGTATTGGGGAATTTTTAAGCCTTTTTTACGTAGGATATTAAGAGCTAGAGAAAGAAATAATTTAGAACACTCATTACAGCCATCAGTTTCTTTGATAAAACCTACCATCCCCTAAACAATACAGAATTTCACACCTGCTCATACTAACTGCAGACCTGGTCACACTCAACCAGAAGATTTTGGCTCCACAACCAGCACGACTAATGAAATGCTAATTTTCAACACACAGGACTTTTGTACCCTTAATATACATGAACTGGGGTTTGTTTCCTGTGCCGAGCTGGCAGTTGCCATGACATTTATAGGAGCTTGGTGGCGTCAAGGTCAGACTTCCCATTTCAAATCTGAATCTGACAGAGTAGAACCAAATCTAACAAAGGCAAGTACCCAGACACGTTACCTAAGCTTTGCTACCACAGAAAACCAGGCTGCGAAGAACACGGACCACTACACCCAGAACAAATGAGTCTTACAGCCTAATCTTCTTACACACAATTCAACTCAGAAATTCTGAGGAAACCTCTACACACAAAAGTTCTTAAGTCAAAAAGCCCTGGGAGCAACTCCAAGGGGCTTGCATGAGAAACTCATGGGCTGAACTCCCCAGAAGAGACAATACAAATATTGGGGAGCACCACAGACCGCTCCCTTCGAGCGGAGGAGGTGGCAGGGATGGCAGGGCAATGGCCTCAACCCCAAAATAAGCAGCCCCACAGTACCTGGACAAGAAGTGAGGTTGTGTGACAGCAATCAGGATCAACCAAGCTTAAGTCAGGCTTGAGGCCAAGACAGTAGAAGTGAGCAAGCAACACGAGCCTGAGCTCTAACACTTCCCTCACCGAAAAAGGGGAAGCTTCAGGCTTTTCCCAGCTCTGCCTCATCACCCAAACACCTGCACATCATCAGGGCAGCCCAAACCACGGGAGAGCAGCCTGGGGGCACTTGAAAAGCCCAAGATTAATTAGCTGTTGGAAATTACAAATCAGAGTCAAGTGGTTTAATTCAGCTCACAATAAGCCTAAGCCAAAGCACGGTCACGCTAATGAACCCCCTCTCTCTGGATTTGACAGAAATAAACACACTTGAGTCTGGAGCTGGCTGCTCCCAGCCAGTGTTCCGAGGCATTCTATACCTGTCTCCATTTCCTTTACCAGAGTTACTTAATTTAAAAACCTTTAAATCATTTTCATGGATATTACTTCTGAGCTCTCCATAGCACAAAATGATTACAAAACACAAAAAAATGATGAATGCTCCTTTTTTTTTTTTGCAGCCAGCAGGCTGCTGTGTTTATGGAGGGAAGCATTCATAATGTAAAGCACTGTAGAAAAAGAATTTGTTCGTATTATGCCCCCGTCGTTTGCTTTTCCAGCATCTTTGAGTTATGATGAATTCAATAACCACTTTTAAGCATTAAACATTTAACACTCCAGCCGAATGTAAGTCTATGGCACCCTCTTGTGTTCAACAACAATATATCAGTTTATTGGATTTTTAGTCTTGATCCAATGTTTTTGCTCAGGAAAAACCTTTTGAAAACAAATTAATCCATTAAGTTATGATGAATACTTTTTGTGTTAGTCTGATACTCTGAGCTACCTCTGTTTTATTGTCAAGATCTGTCCTGGGGTGACTTTATAGTGTGCATCCCACATCACCCAGACATGAATCTTGTGCCTTTCTGTGCCTTTAAAAGATCACAGGCACGATATTAAACAGCTAAGAAATTAATTCCAGAGAGAACTGAATGATTAATACCTGATATATTTAAGATCTATTTTGTAATGATATCACGCGCTGCAAGAGCCTACTGGGCACAAGTCCGACATTAAAACACAAGAAAGAAACTGAAAATCAAGAAGTAGAAACACAAACATGCCAATGAGCAAGAGGAATAGAAGGAAGGAGATGTGGTAGGAAGCAGAAGGAAGAACATGACAGGTCATGATTACCCTTATTAGATTCCCAGCTAGCAAACATCCTGTTGCTCAGTGAGCTGCCTGCAGTTATCCTGTGTCAGAGTCCCGTGGATGCAGCTACCTCCCAGGTACAGAGGCTGACTTCATTGCTGTTGAGGATATGCTCAGGTACTTCAAGCATGCCAGGGTAGAGGATACACAGAGAAATCAAAACACTGATTCATTGCTTACAGCTGTATCAATTGATTAGACTCAGCCTCTTCTAGTCTAAGCCACAGTATTACTCCTGGATATCAGGAAAAAAGGAGACATGCTCACAAATGAATTCCCAAATGAGCTGAACACAATGAAGGTGAGCGCAGGGAAAAGAGGTGAGGGAAAATAGGACCAGGTGATGACTCTTGGGTTGGTGATATAAATAATTACACACCTATTACTAAGGGAGAAGACTGATAACCTGAACTGCTTTACATTCCACTACTACATATAAAACCACACCAAAATATTCAGTGAGATGCAGAGACACAACTCAAGAGTTCTTCTCTGACCAACCCTCAAATCAAGGTCTGTAGATGTTGCTTAACCATTCTGCTGTCCACTACTCTCCCAAAGAAACATCTAGTTGAGGTCATCTTAAATTTCAAATGTGAAGAGATTTGGATGATCTAAAATTGTTGCAGTAGCATTACAAAACTGGTTTAAGATCTTATTGTTACCAAAAAAAGCCCTTCTGCTTCCAAACAGAAAATACTTGGGAATTGGTA
Organism: Oreocharis arfaki; assembly: GCA_013398015.1. Lineage (NCBI taxonomy): Eukaryota > Metazoa > Chordata > Aves > Passeriformes > Paramythiidae > Oreocharis > Oreocharis arfaki. The sequence goes on from VZRR01005502.1 coordinate 171,202, forward strand.
CTAAAAGGACAAGAAAACCAGAAACAAAGCCAGCCTTATTCTGTACCAAACCCTCAAATGAAAGCAATACTTCTGAAGGTGGTATACTAGTTTTGGCTGGGATGGAGGTTTGGGTTTTGTGGTTAGATCTTTTTTTTCTTAGCTTGCTTGGGCCTATGTTTTGAATTTGTGCTTAAGACAGCCTTGATAACACACCAATGTTTTATTGTTCATATAATGCCAAGACCTTTCCTGCTTCTCAACCTGCCCCACCAGCGAGGAATCTGGGGGTGCAGAAGCAGCTGGTGGAAGAAGGAAGTTGGGGATGTGTGGAATGATGGCATTTGTCTTTCCAATTTTCCATTTCACAGCATTAGATGCAGGAAAGAATGTGAAGTACAAAGACTGATTTAATCCAAGGAGGGGAAGGCAGTTGTAAGTAGGGATGTTTCCCCATTTATTCCAGCAAGAATGAAAGACATCGGAGCAACAGTAAAACAAGAATACCGAAAAGAGAGTGCTTGTATGAAAGAGAGGAGAGAGAGAATAATTCTTGTACATGCAATAAATAATGCTTGACACCACTTGTCAAAAAAAATTTTTAATTTTAACAAAAGCCCAGCATCATTGGTCTCACACATCAGAAGTTACAGGGTGACATGTAATGCATTCAGGTGTCCTCAGAAAGGACTGAGTCCATGACAGAGATTCGTTTGAGTTTTCACAACTGTCATACCTTATATAAAAATATTTTTCAATTTCACATTAAATATCAGTGTTACCTATTCAACATAAATTGTTTCTATATCATCAGGTTTTTTGATCCTAAATTAGTTTTAAAACAGTAGAACAGAACAGTAGAAGAGTACCAAGTACCTTCCTTCCCCTGATAGAGAAAGAAATCTTAATAAGTTACATAAAAATACTTTCACAAATCATCCCAGTATTCGAGAAAAGGAGTGATATAACAACAACATTAAGATACAGGGATTTTACAAGAGAAATCCCACTGTTCTATATATTGGCCTCCTCTAAGGAGTCTAAATTCTTTACTCTAGATCAACTAGGTAATACTTGCTCACTGTAAAATCAACTTATTTGTTCATAAACACTTTTTAGTGTTTGTGAACTTAGCACACAGCAGATCAGAGAGGATGTAAAAAGGTGCTTTTTGTGGTTGTATGCAACTTACTTTAACATAGAATTAATTAAGCACACCTTTCATTAATTTTCATTCCCTACAAATCATGAATCATATGTGTCATACTATATTGCTTCTTTTTCACTTTTGGGTTACTAATCCAAAACTGTTACATAAGGCTTCCAAACCCCAAAATCTGCCCAGTTCTGCTGTTGAGGGTAATTAAAGCTGATACACTGCCATTTGATCAGACCAACAAAGCTGAGGATTTCAGAATCCTAGTCAGAAAACGTTTATCCTTTGCAACAACCTCATTGAATTTACAAGCCCTACTTTCCTGAAGTCGGATATTTTAGGTACTACTGACCTGCTTCTATTACAGAGTCAGGGCACATAATCAGCTGAGGAACCCAAGAACTCATCTTGAGGTATAGGTACAGTTGGCATGAACACAAGTGTATTCTACAGCACACTCAATACAGGCAGCAAAACAGAAAAATGGCTCAAACAAGTGAGTTTATCAGCGTGCAAAGAAAATTCTTAACAGGATTTGGGAACTCAGCACACCATTTGCCATGGTAATGCAGGCAATGCTTTCCATTCCACTGAGCCGAGTCAGCTGAGCCATCCTGCAGGACTTCGCCATAAAACTCTAAACTAAAACGGTATGAAAAATAAAATAATATTGGAAAGGGCTCAGAAACATATTATTTAACTAAGGCACTCAAAGCTTTAGAACTGGATGAACCATTTAGATCCCAGTAATCACAACATTTCTGAATGCACACTGGCAGACACCTTTCCAAATTCACATCCAGTGAATGAAATTTAGTTACTGCTTATGCACAAAGGTTTTTCAGTGTGGCATGATTCACGTTAGCGAGAAGTTAAATCTGCTTCATCGAGGTAATACATGCTCTTTAACAATGCAAGGTGTTTGATTCATCATATTATTAATTCAGCTCTACAGTACATAGAAAAAAGAAATCTTTCATGAAACAGCCAAATTAATTTCCATACCAGTGTCACCAAGGATCTTCTTCCACCTACAAGGAGTAAGAATAAGAGTGAAATGAATGCATAATTTGTGTTGACTGTGCTAAAACATACTTGAAAGTTTTGAAGACTTAGTTTTATGTAGACAATAGAACACGATTTCTCTATACCTCAATATCGTAATGACAGATTCAACAGCAATTTTCTTTTGAAAGTATTTGCAATATTGCTACAATCCCATTAATGCAGCTTCAGAAATGCTGAAGAGTCTCATTACTTTTAGTTATTAGACCAAAACATCATCTGTCTTGCAATTAATTCTAACAGAGGATAGTTACTGTGCCCACTCTACAGGAGCCACTCCTCCCTGTTAACAACAAGAAGTTTTACAGATTTGAAATATAATGAGAGTTAGACATGAAAAACTTCAGTACTTACTAAGGCTTGACACTGTAATACTCTTCTGGTGTCACAATTTTCAATCCACCAAAGTAATCCAGGACCCAAATATTGGTGATGTTGAATTTGGCAAAGAACCAGTTATGATCCTTGGGCCAACTTTCCATTTCAGGGTGGCGACTGAATAATGCTTTTTTTGCTAAGCCCGCTTCTGAATCATTCACCTAAACAAAAACCAGGAAAATATTACAGGAAGATAGTCATGTAAAGATAAATTTTAGCTAAAAAACCACTGCTGACTACAGTGTTTTTCTAGCTCAGACATGTCTTGTCCCAAGGGACTCATTACTGTGGCTGAGTCTGCTCATCCTTAGTGTGGTGTGCAACTGTGTGAGACAGACAACACTTCCAAAGCAGTGGATTTTAACATTAAATCAAAAGGCTGCTTTTAGAGTTAGCATGAGCAAGAAAGTACTTCATCAACATAATAAATCTTTCAACAAATCACAAAACAGAGAAGTATGGATTCTAGGTGAATTATTAAAACGTGATGTTTTAGGTGTAATTTTACCTCCTCTGCACCTGCTCATTTAAACTGACAGAAACAAATCCAGGTGTGCTCAGACATTTGCAAACACACACACACTCAAACAGGATGGTATAACAGAATCTACAGAGAAGGGAAGCTGAAAAATGTGACAGCACTTATTATAAAATGTGCACATTTAAAGGGTTAAATCAACAATTTAGAGCTCTGGGTATGATACAAGAAGAGCCACCTAAATAAAATCAACTCAATTATTAATGAGAAACTCAGAAATGCAACTAAAAGATTTCTGAGTGCAGTGTACAAACATCAGAGCTGTGAAAACACCAAATAAGAATTGAGACTACCAGGTAAGAGAGAGGAGTGATGACTAGTTCTCATCCTCAATCATTATCCCCAATAATAGGATTAGGATCTTCAATGAGTAACACATGCAGTTCTCAATTCCTCCTACAAGACACCAAAGCACTGGTGCACAAAAGAACACTGCCCAGGCAGCAACGCCACCACATCATGCAATGCACACTTTTTGTCTATAACACCTGCAACTTCGTAGCTCAGGTTAGTATTTACTTCAACAGAGTTTCAGAAGCAGGCATGCCACACTGCATGAACCAAAGAATTTAACTGAGCAACAGAGATGTGAATGAAATATGAAGGTTTTTCCAAAAGAATGGCCTTAAGAATTCTTAGTTTCAGAACACATCTACAGGAATGAGGGAGATTTCCTGTGGTTTTGTCCCCCCAAATTCCTTGCTACAGGCATGTTATCAAAGCTCCTGCAAAAATCAAGTGTTAACTTCATTTTCCTCCCACAAAATACAAGCTGGCCTTTGGGTATCACAGCACAGAACATCTCTGCACGTGCTTTTGCACGGAATTTCTCACCCTTCTCTTCTCCCTCCACTAACCAATTCTATTTGATGCACACAACCTTGCCCAGTGTCAGCTTTCAGATGCTTACCTTTACAATGCTCCCAGCGAAGATTATGTGGGCACAGAGGGGGTTCTGGGGATCATATCTGTGCTTCCTGCAGTAAGGAGTCTGTGCCAAAGACACAGTCAAGGAGGCATTTGAATCGACCTGAAATGCAAGAAGATAAGATGTTTATGCTTAATTTTCTTATGTGAAAGAAATGTCATAACCACCACATTTTTAGCTCTTGGTACTTTATTCAGCTCAGTAATACTGGCAAAAAGAACAGAGCTGTCATCACCTTTTCTAACTACATCTGAAAGGCTCCGTGGACGAGCTCTGAATCCGAAATAAAGCCCAGTTCAGAAGCGTGCTGAAGCTTGTTAGCATAAAATGCAAACATCACAGAAAAACATTCCTTAAACTCTGAATTCAGCCTACCTATTTCACACGCAAACGACGATATATTACAATTTACAGACACAAAGGGCAGTACAGAAGACAAGGACATACAGTGAATTTCTTCAAGTTAGTTCTGGTGGAAGGACAAAGTGTTACCGAGCCTCCTGGCTCCCCCAAACAGCTCTTTCGACATTTGAAGTGAATTTTAGAAGTTAGGTTTTAAAAAAATCCTGAGCATTTAAGTGAAACACCTAACTTGAAGAATTAGAGACCCTATATCTGCTTTTTTTTTTTTTAAACTAATTTGGTGACCATGGCTCGAAAAGCATCGGTGCCAAACAGGACTACAGAACGTCATGTACTAAGGGTCATTATCTCCCAGTAAGGGAAGTTCCCCTGCTTTGAGAAGCTTCATTACAAGGGCTCATGTCCAAGAGAAACCCTCCACAGTCACTTAAACGCTACCGGTGACCTCATGAAACAGGAGCAACCACTTCAGAGATAGGAAGTTGCTTAACTCCGCAGAAGCTGACTCATGATTATTCGGCACCTTCTCCCCTTGCACGTGACTATCATATGTCAGGAGTTTCTGCCCTGAAGCAGCAAAATAAGGACCTGTTGAGGAGCCTTCTGAAGGAAATACTCAGTTTATACCGTGGGTTTTCTGTTATTCTGAAATAACATATCTGGGGGTGGAAAGGGAGATATTAGGCAGGATGAATTAGGCTCTCTGCAGTACTTAGGTACTTAATTAAACTATTTTAAGGCAACAAACTAAAACCTGACAGGGAACAAACAAAAAATGGTAAAACAAAGTCTGAAGAATTAGCATTATTTTGTGTTTTGTGTTTGCTTTACTAATATTGTAACAGATACTAAAGCAAACAAAAAGAAATCTAATAAAGGAGGCATACAACTGCTATTTCTTTAAGTTTTTAGCAAACTCTTGGCTACAAAAGATCTGGGACAAGGCAAATTACACACTCAGAGTCTCAGCATGCCAATGCTGCCTTCTGTTGTGTGCTTCTCTTTATGGTAATCTCCAGACATTTAATTACTATTTCTTCAGCAGCCCGTGCAGGAATTCTCTTTGCTGAAGTCCCACACGGACAATTTCCAGCCCTTCTGACATTTTTCCTGTGAATTTTTCTCTGTTTCAGTATTCCATGGCGCCTCATTTCTTTGCCCCGTGCTTCTGGAAGCTGCAGACACTCCCTGTGTCAGGTGCTGCCCTTTCTCAAGGCCACGATCAGCAGGAACTTCTCGGGAGCCCTACCGAGTGTCACCACAGATGGCACTGCTCGTGCTTAGCTGCTCAGGGGCTAATAATTGTCCCCAGGGCTAACAAACGAGGCGACATCCAAGGAACAGCCGTAAACTAAAACACAGAAAGTTTCAGCTGAACATGAGGAAGAAATTTTACGCTGAGGGTGGCAGAGCACTGGAACAGCTGCCCAGAGAGGGCATAGATTCTCCCTCTCCGGAGACATTTAAACCTCACCTGGATGTGTTCACCTGCCCGAGGTGACCCTGACTTGGCAGGGAATTGGGCTGGATGATCTCCAGAGGTCCCTTCCAGCCCCAACAATTCCGTGGCTCTGTGAAGCAGCGCTGTCACGCTGCCTGGCAATCACCGCTTGCCGGTGAGCGCAGCCCACCAAGCCGAACACGAAGCTGTGTCAATAACCTGGGTGCTTCCCCGAGTGTCCTTCGTGGGGTCAATGTTCACACCCGCGGTGCCAGCGCAGTGACACCGCCTTCCCCCGCCCGGCCGCTCCCGCTCACCTCCAGGTCTTGCACGGAGATCTCCATGTCGGTCAGGTACAGGTAGGGGACGCCGCTGCCGCCGCAGGGCCCGGGCGGGCCGTCGCTGAGGGAGAAGACGTTGGCGAAGGGGCGGCCGCGCAGTCCCTCCTGCGCCGACAGCGTGGCCAGCGCGCCCCAGTCGCAGCTGTGCAGGACGTAGCGCGCCATGCGCGCCGCCTCCTCGGGTGGAGGAATGGTCGCGACGGCCGCCAGCAGCAGCCCCGACGCGGCGCACAGGAGCAGCAGCCGCGCCATCGCTCCCCGACCAGCTGAGGACACGGACATCGCTCCCCGCACGGCCGCGGACAGACACATCCCACCCCCAACAGTGCCCGCCACCGACTGCCGGGTCCGCCCGCACAGCCCTCGCACTGCGCCGGGAGGGGCGGGGCCCCGCCGTGCCTCGCCAATGGGAGCAGCGCCACCCGCCCCTTCGAGCCAATGGGGGATAACTTCAAGAGTGACGAGCCAGCCCGCCCACTGTCAGCCAATAGGCTTGCGAAACCCACGCTCCTCAGCCAATGAGAGGCGCTGCGGGCGGGTCAATGCGTGCAGCCGTTGTAAACAACCCCGAGCGCGCGGCCTCGGGAGGGGGCGGAGTCACCGGCAGCCCGGCAGCCAATGGGAGCCGCGCTCTGCGTCTCCGAATCAGTGGAAAAGAGCCCAAAATCAGCGAGTCCGAGCTGTGGCCCCACAGTACCGAGTGCCCCAAAGCATGGCACTGAGTGACACAGCCAGCCTTTCCTTGAACACCTCCAGGGACAGTGACTCCAACGCCTCCAATGAGCTGCCCAGTCCAAGGTCTAATCAGCCTTTCTGTGAAGAAATTCCTTCTGATGTCCAACCTGAACCTCCCCTGGTGCAGCTTGAGGTCATTTCCTCTCACCCTGTCACTCATTCCCTGGGAGAAGAGGCCAAACCCCACCTGGCTCCTTTCAGGGAGCTGTAAAGAGCGGTAAGGTCCCCCCGAGCCTCCTTTTCTCCAGGCTGAACACCCCCAGCTCCCTCAGCCGCTGCTCATCAGACTCCAGACCCTTCCCCAGCTCCGCTCCCTCCTCTGGACTCGCTCCAGCCCCTCAATGCCTTTCTGGAAGTGAGGGGCCCAAAACTGGACACAGCACTCGAGGTGAGGCCTCAGCAGTGCCGAGTACAGAGGGACAATCACTGCCCTGCTCCTGCTGGCCACGCTATTGCTGCTCCAGGCCAGGATGCCACTGTTGGCCTTGTCGGCCTCACCGCTCTGGACCCGGCCCACAGAATTCCCTGACAATCCCGTTTCCGTGGAGCACCAGGAGCGGCCCCGCGCGCCCATCGGGGGAAGAAGGGAAGGTGGCGGCAGCGCTCCCTCTGGCCTGCGGGGGGTGCTGGCGGGGCGCGGCTCCCGGCGATGTCCCGGCCCTGTCCCGGCGATGTCCGGGCGGCTCCCGCCTGTGCGGGCGGTCCGGGGCGGCTGGACCCGAGCCTGTGCCCCCCTCCGCTATCCCCCGGCTCGGAGCCGGCCCGTTCTGCGGGGTCTGAGTCAGCCGGGATAGGCCACGGCGCGGTGCCCGGCAGCAGCCGTCCCCTGGCATCGCCCCTGCTTTGTCTGCCTGGGGAAGTCTGTCACATCCTGGAAGTGTCCAAAACACGCGTGGATATGTCACTTGACGACATGCTTTAATGGTGAGCACGGCGTGCTGCGTTAACAGGTGGACTTGGTGATCCTAAAGGTCTTTCCCGACCATAATGATTCTGTCGTTCTACAATCCAAGTGCTGGCACCATCGGCCCCACTATCCCTGCCCACTGCTAAGTCAGTCTCAAAGGCTGGCTCTGTGTCACCACAGGTGTTTGGAGCCCAGCCTTCCCCTGGGAAAAGATTGTCCTTTAATCACAGCAGCAGGGACTACCTGTTTTGGACTGTAAAGCCCATAGGATGATTTGCCATTAGGCAAAGCTTACGTGTTACCTCTTGCACACTGCTGCAGGGTGTGTGTCAGAGCCCTTGCCTCCACAAGACTTGGTTTTGTCTGTTGAACCCTATTCCACCTTCCACTGAAGGCTCTTCCAAGCATTACTTACCCAAATAAACGCTGAGCTACCTTATTTTATCCATCACTTTATGCTCAGTAACCTTATAAAAATTCATACAAAGAGATGTTTTTAACTGGGGTAATACTGAGAATTGATTCAACTTGTCCTAAAAGATGGTGGAGTTTCATATTTCCACCTGGATCCGAGTATGTCCACACTATGTAAACAGCAATGTAGCACTGAGAAACCCAAATTAACTTGCCCTGTGACCACCATCTGCCCTAGGTGCCCCACAGAACCCCAGCTTATAGCAGGCCAGATGGATCATCCTGTTGGGCTGAACTCAGCAAGGGAAACACACCACGCATCCATCCCCTACTATTTATCTGCTATCCTGTACAGGCAGAACAAAATAATTTGTCCTCCAGTATTCCCCTTGCCTGCAGAATGTGGGCAGAGATCCCTGCCTCCTCTCCAGGGCACATGGAGCCTTCTGCTGTTGCTTTCTCCTGGAGATGCTCAGGAGAAACTGAAATTTTCGTAGGAAAAAGGAAAAAAAAGGATGCTCTAAACCCCTGATGTGCAGCCACTCAGGTAGGTGGCTGAGCTTGTTTGTGGTACAGGACAAGTGATATTTCAGGGCAGAGTGCTGAGGAGACAACCAGAGGGAGGAAAGGAGTGAGTTATGAGACAGGAGACTGCCTATGTGGAAGTAACAGTTTGTGCCACAGGGTAAAAAAAGAAAGGGTAGGAAGGAAAGAAGATGCACTGAATGAAGGGGGCTAGTTTTGGCCCCTTATTTCTTGGATGGGTAGTATGGAGTGAACCTCCTCGGTCAGGGTGAGGTCTGTAGATCTTTCACCTTACTCTGAAATGATGAGTTATCTGAAGTAAGTCTCCAGGCTTTCTCACTTCCTCAGTTAGATCTCAGAGAAAGGAGAAGGATTCTCTCTGTTGTGCTGCAATATGTCTAGGGGCTCTCAGCATCGTTGCATAACAGGGTCAAGAAAGTATTGCTAGGCACTAGTTCTCCTTTCCAACTCATGTGCTTCACTGCATTTAAGAAACAGTAAATAGACAGTAATATCTCACCATAAATGTAGCCAAGTTTACTTCCTCCAAGGTTCAGTTCATGGAACAATCTTAATTTCAGTGTGTTTTGTATGCAATGGGCTTCCGCCTGTGTCCCCGGAGAAGGTGTATTTTAGTCAGAAAGTGGGCAAGGTCTCCGTCCTGGCTTGTGTCATGTTTTGTCTGCCCTCTTCAGAGCTGGTTTTCCCCGAGCCAGCTCTCTCTGTAGACAGCCTGCTTGCTGGATGGGCTGGGCACGGTTTCTCCTCAGACACAGCCTGGCTGTGCGCTGGTCCAGGCTTCCTGTCTAGGTCATGCAGTCTGTCCGTGAACAGAAACCTTTCTGTGTCCAGATAACACTCGGGGGCTGTGCAGTCTCGCTCTGCGTGCAGCGCTTGATTCCAGAGCCAGGCCCCTTCTCCGCATCCAAATGACAGCCAGGGTGATTAAAGTCACTTGCTGGGGTGATTAAAGTCACTTGCCGCTGCCTTTGACAGAAGAGACTGACCTGTGAGTCAGCTCTGGCAACCGCTGAAGTACTCAGTGCTTTGAAGTGCCAATGCTTGGTGCCACATGAGACCCACCATGCAAATTGTTTCTAAAAATGTTGGTTAGATGCTCTGCTGAGGAGATACCAGCCCTGCTGCTCCTAGGAAGTGGGACACAGCACAGAGCTTTGCTGAGCAGAGAAAGGTGTTGCATGCTTGTGCATAAGACATTTATTTGTTCTCACCCTCAAACTTCCTGAATTACCTTGGTTGGGAATTTAGCTTGTGTCTCTTTCCTCAGTGTATTTTTTAGAAGATAGGCAAAGTTATTGTAGCACTGGCCTGGTGTTCTGCTAAAACTCTCTTTACTTTTTTAACAGCCATCACACAGGCAGTGGCAGGGCAGCCTTCCTCTATGCCTAACCTGTTGGGGACCAGAAATGTTGTTCCATTTTCAGTCAGAAAGTCTTGTTCAGCCAGAGTTCGGGCTGCACGCTGAGGAAGCTGCTTGTGACGCTGCTTTGTAGGACACTGAGAGATGGGCAGTAGGACTGGCCTGAGAACAGTGTAATCAAAAAGAGGTACATCAAAAAATATACCCAGAATTGTGTCAGCACCCATGTTCTGACTGGTTTTGTTGTATTGTATTAAGCCTGGTGTACTAAAACTAATAACTATAGAGAAATTGTTCAGTCTGCAAGCAAGCTGTCAGTGGCTCATGCTGATAATATTTATCCCACTACTACATGAGTACAGTGGGATGCAGCCATGCCTCTTAATACCCCAGCTCAGTTTGTTCTCTGAAATCAAGCAGATCAGCAGTGAAAGAAGAGCTCTCCAAAGACATTCAGGTGCTGCAAGAGATGACAGTAGTTATCTGAACACCACCCACCAGCCCCTCGTGGGGCCACTGGTGATCCACCTCGGTGTGATCTCATTGTTACGAGGTGAAATGCTCCCTGTGCCATACAGCATTTTCCTAACATTACTCTGCTTAGGGACAGGCTTTTGCTCAGAGCCTGGCAATTAGGAAGCCTTAATTAAGAAGCCTGGTTAGTCTGAACCATGATGTTAGCGCTAAGGTGCCAGCTGACAGTCAGCACTGTAAAATGATTCAATCTTTCAGTTAGTCTCTACCACCTCCTTTTTTATGTGGCCACCACAAAAAACACACAGACGATTCCAATGCAGCTTAGTGAGAGCCACTTTATAGCCGTGTCCTTCCACCGAATTCCCTTCGGGAACGGGACTTTCCCACTGACATCAGTTCCCAGGGGGGCAGAGAGCCTGGCACGCCGGTCCCTGTGTCCGTGTGGGTGCTGGCACGTGTGTGTGCGAGTGAGTTTGTGTGTTTGTGCTCTCAGACGTGCTGCGCCGCAGCTGCAGGACCCCAGCAAAAAAATGTCAGTGGTACAAAGCGTTCCAGCTGAGTTCATTTCCTGCTGATAAGTCCCTGAAGAGGAGGCTGAGGCTCAGCATCCACAGCGTTGGTTTAGTGCTGAGGGGCACGGGCAGGCACCTCGGAGCACATTTAGCAGAATGGTGGGTTCAAAAAGCGAATTTCCCACAGAAAAACACTGCTCACGTTCGCTTGTTGTCTGGCTGCCAGTGTCAGACCCGAGGTAAAAAGCCAACCCAGAACAGGATGTTGGCTTTTATGGTTGATTGATGTTTGAAATGCAAATGTTGTTTTTTCGGTGGCTACCTTATCCCCCCTCCCTTTTTTTTTCAGTTGAGAATTGAGTTGCTTGAGTTGGAACAGGAAGGGTTGAGACCCCGTTTTCAGGAGGGCAAAAGCCCAATATAGTAACAGCTGCTGGTTAGTGGTGTGAATTCTGGGAAATTACGTGGGTAACAGCAGCCAAGGCCAGGCAGAGAGGTGGATACTGGCACTGACAGGTGAGCTCTACTAAAACCCTCAACAAATGTCTTTTAGAAAAGCACAGAATTGCAATCTGTCTAGCAGGAACCCACAGCTCCCTCCACCCTTTGCTCACCCACCACCCTGACAAACATACCTTCCCAGATTTGGCAGCTAGGCAGACACACCCAAATGAGATAACTGCACGGACACAAATGCCACAGACAAAGTTTCAGATGCCCTCCAAAGCTCTTTTAACTAACTGGTTTTTTGAATAAAGCATAGCCATGTCTCTGCATCTTCTTTCTGTAGCTCACTCTGAGTACCCCGTGGATGTTCCATTGTCCTTTGTAGCCAAAATCCAAGAGGCCAGCAAATGTTGCCCACGGTGTTTCTGAGCATGGCAGAACCTCTTACGCCACCTGTTTTGCAGGAATGCCAGCATGAAGGAGTTCCTTGCACCTCTCTCCCACAAGCTGCCTGTAGCAGGAGTGCCAGTCATTTCTTCTGAAGCGAACTTGCTGTGTTGGCCTCACACGTCTTGAAAAGAATCAGACAGGAAGCTGCAAAATCCAGGGGGCCACAATTGCAGCATTTTCTCAGTCAAATGAAATTTCCCCCCAGAGCCTGTTTTAATGGCACTAGTGATGACTGTATTTTTTTTCCTCCAGAGCAGAACAGATGTGGAACTTTTTTTTGGATGCAAGAACAAGTTAGTCTAATAGACACTGCTACAGCCCAGAAGGTCTGTAAGCAGAGATATACAGTGGGATGCAGAGTCATACTTGAAGATACCTCAAATACTTGCATGTTCACATCATGTAAAACACCCATTTTCTCAGTAAAACTTCCCTTAATAAGGTTTGTTACAAAGCTTTTGCAGTTAAATCATGTGGGTTGTTTGTTCAGATTTTCTAGTGCCTGGTAGTCCAGAAACAAGAAAGAGGAGAACAAACCCACACCTCATGTCTTCCTGTCTGGAGAAAAACATACCCCATATTTCTGTGCATTCTCTCCTTGCTCCCTCAGGAAGGAAGATTTAGCATTGAAAAGTGTCAGAAGTACTGACAAAATGGCAAAAGTACTCTGAGTACTGTGTACCATGCCCAGAGCAATGGCATTTGGCAATCCACCTGATAGAAGAGATTTGTTTTGTGGCAAGACACTTGGGGGCGTAAATAAATGGAGTGAAGAATTGTGGTGGGGCAGCTGCAACTGCTTTTGGTTTATTAGTATGGGTGAAGAGATACTGCCTCTGCCTGTTTCCTTTTCTCTCTACCTAAGCCAATAGTTTCCTCTGCACAGTAGAACCCCTGAAAGCAGGAAGAAAATACTGAAATAGACCCTGAACAGCAGGAAACAGTCACGGGATGTGTGACTTTGATGGTGTGTTTCATGGCAGGTATCTTGAAAACAACACTTGTGACTCATGTCCAGTGAAACCCCTGAGCTTGAAATCCTCCTTCTGTCCCCATAGCAGGCAAAGCATGGGCAGTGGAAGAATCCTGCTCTCCCTGCCTCAACCCTGCTTCTCAGGTCAGTTTCTATTCCCTCTCCTAGTGTATCATTTTCAGGACTTGAAGAAATCAACAGGATTTCCAAACAAGTAGTAGTTTCATTTTCATATTTCTTTTAGATTTTATTTTACCTACAGTAGCAGCATCTTCTGGTTGCTTACAGAAGAGGGGTTTCATCTGATCTAGTGTTTCAACAACAGAAGATTAATTAGTCTTCTTGCCCAATCTCCAGATTGCAGCAACTCAGCCTATCATTCTTCTGGCTAAGGACAGAGTGACTATTGTATATTGGATCTGGGAGATAATGAGATGGTGATTTAAATCTGCAAATTCCACAGGAGTCCTGCAGCACGCAGGACAGCAACAGTTAACTACACTGGAAGAACAACTATCAATAACAGTGAGCTGGGATATCATGATGCTCACAGTTATATCCATGCTGGAGTGTTTTCAGCCACAGCCAGCAGGGACTTGTGAAACACTGCAAAGGAGAAGTATGCATCCCGTCTAGAAAATATGCTTTAACTCTCTTCTGCCCCCAAGGTATCGTGCCAAAATGACCATATGACATTGTGTCACTTTGCAGCTGCACTCAAGTCGAGGAAGCTAGCAGAAGACAAAGGGAGCGTTTCCAAATTCCTCTGCACCACCCTGCTCTCGAGAGGTGGGGCCTGAAATTCTTTCAGAAGGAGCATATGAAAACAGTTGCTAAAAGAGATGTCCGGTTTACAGCACCGTGATCAGAATGGAAAGGGAAACTGCAGCAAAACATTCCGGAGGCTTGTTTTTCCCCATCTGATTTTTTCTACCACCACGGAAGCGTCTCACTTCCAGTGCACAAGTCTGTCCATCCCTGCGAAGGGAGAGGAGAACGACCTGCACCTTCTGACCTGGTGGTGTGAGACACAAATTCAGGGTGGAAAGAGCTGGTCCTGCTTTACAGCTGGGCGGTGACAACCTTGCAGGGCGACCCTCTGCTAGTGCCCACAATTAAGCCCTGTCCTCTCTCTGGGGGTTCACCCAGTAGATACTTGTCCTTCCTGGGAGTCTCAGCAGGGCACCAGGACAACGCCTTAAATTCTGTACAAGCCCAATAATCACCCTCGCTCTCCTCCTATTCTGCCTCTCTAAAGACAGAGTGAAATTACTGAAAAGAAGGAGGAGAAAGGAAAGCTGCAGCTAGAAGGAAAGGGATTCCCTCCTCACAAACAAACAAGCAAGAGACCTCGCAGATTTGGAGAGGGAAGTGCGGACAGTGAAGAGATCGAAGCCCAGATAGCAGGGCAGGAACTGCAAACAGTGGAGAGAAATTGAGACCAAACGGAGGGGTGGGAGGGGAAGATAAGGTAATAGAAAATAGGAAGGGGGAGAGAGAAAAGAGGAGAGGAAATGCACATGCGGTGTCCCCAAGTTTGGGCGCGGAGGCAGAGCTTGTTGCTTGTTGTCTCACGAGCCCGGCACTCCGGGAAGGAGAGTATCTGTTTAGATTTGTGTCTAAATTTAAACCCTGATTGCCTTGCCTCCCCCTCCTCTCCCCTCCCTCCCTCCCTTCCTCTCACCCACCCGCCCTTCTTCCTCGTTCGTAGTGCAGGGCCACTCGCCGGGCTCTGTCAGTTCAGGCTCAGCAGGAGCTGGGATCTCCCAGCCCTCCACGGCGGCACGGCTCTGCTCCGGCTCGGCTGAAGTTTTCCCACAGATAACAGGGAAAGGGGTGGGGAAGAAAGATTGCCCCGAGGACACCTCTCTCTTGCAGGACATGGAGGTAAAGAAAACTTTTTTATTTCCACTAGCTTGTGACTGGCTCCGCGTTCTGCTTTAGCTCCACCTTGCAAAGCAGTTTCTCCCTGAAGGCAGCTTCAAAATATCTCTTTGCTGGGGTTCGGATAAAGGTCTTTTTCCCCCCACCCCAACCCCTGCCGTGCACCTCGGACTCTTTTGCAGGTTTTAGTCCAGATTTGGAGAGCAGGGGGATAGTTTGGGAAGAAATTATCTCTGTGAAAGGGGAACGAGGAAGAGCTGCCATTTACTTAATTAGTCTCCGAGGTGTGTTTAGAGAACTAGATTTTAAAAGGTATCGTTCTGAAAGGAGGTTTTAAGAAGTCAGTACAGAAGGGGACACGAGAGAACAAACCTTCCAGGACTGACGGGCTCCTTGGGGTGGGTTCCTTCCCAGCCCGTGCAGCAGCAGTTGTCACTCGCACCCTCAGCTGTGTGTAGCCCCCGTCCCACGTGGATTGGGAGGTCTCACTTTGGTCATCAACAGAGCATTTTGGGTCGGGGAAGGGGACCCGAGAACCTGTGCTTGAGCGAGGTAGGTGTGTGGCACACCCCCAGAGGGTTTTCTGTCCCTTTTTCTCCGTGTGCCCTGTGCTTCAGGAGAGTTGGACCTCGCGTCTCAGGGTGGGCACACAGCTGGTGGACAGGAGTCTGGCTTCCCTGGTGTCTCTGTTCAAGCCTTCTCCTGTGTAACACCCTCTTGGGCAAGGCAGTTCACCTCCCTCTGCCTCCTGTCCCATTCATTCAAATTGGGAATGGTGGTGCTTGCTTTGGTCACGTCGGGCTGGATTTGCAAGCTTTTCAAACAGTTTTTTAAAGCGGCAAAGGAAAAAATATTTATTTTTAGGAGGGGCGCAGGAAATAGAAAGGTGATTACAACATTGGCAAAACCTCAAATTATGAAAGAGGACATTTGGTATTTCTCTCTGCTAAATAGAGACCTTACTAAACACTTTATGTTATCTTCCCAGATAAGGCTTTTTGTGCGTGGATGCGGCCCCAGCAGCAGGGGACACGCAACAGAGCCAGGGAACAGTGTGCTTGAAGCACCACTTCGATTTTTCTTTGAAGATTTCCAGTGTGTAACTCAGCTGGGCAATTGTGATAACACCCAGGTGCTAACATCACCATCCTTGTTATCTGTGCTGACCTGCCTCATGGGCAAGGGTTAAAGATTTGGCCTGTTCAGGCGTGTTTGTTACAAAAAATGTCCTCAGCCGAACTATCTAAATAGATTTTGGGGTGGAGAGGGATCAAGCAGTGGTGAAACCAACTCAGCACGGACTACTTACGTGACATGAGAGATGTTTGGCTTTACAAGGGTTTTCAGGTTTGACAGCCTGGTTCACTCACTGTTAACACTTGTTTTATTCTTTTTCACTGTAGTTTCAGAGGGGAGGGGGAATTGAGCTCCTAATTTGTTAGAACTTAGGGCTGAAGGAGTTGTTTTGGCACGTTGAGGACACTCTCCCTCACCCCCTCTTCACACACACACTGCACCCCTAGAGTATTTTCTGTTGTCTGTGTTGTAGCAGAAAGGAACACACCTGCCATTTCCTTTTTGGAGACATGTGTGACACATATGGAAGGTCTGGTGGCCAGGAAGCTTCTCTGAAGTATCTGACCGAAGATTTCCCTGCTCTTGATTCTGTTCCTTTTCCTCTATTTCCCACCTTTTCCCTGTGTTATCTGGGTTTGGGGGTTTTTTTTGGTCATTTGTAGATTGCTGAATCCATTCTTATTTTTAAAACATCTCAATTTCCAAGATATTTTATAAGTAGTGCGCCTGGTCCTGCCCCAGGCCTCCAAAGAGGTGTTTAATATCCCAAAGGTAAGAAGATATTAGACCAAAATAGAGCCAAGAGCAAGAACTTGAGTTCCCACCAGCTGATTCTGTGCTCTGTTTGTTCCTCAGGGCTTTCACAGGCAGGACACAGAGGCTCACCACAGTCTTTTGCTTTAAAACCAGATTTAATGATCCTGTGCAGCAGGAACAAGAGGAGTCCTGTCATTTCACAATTTGTTTCATCAGTGGCAGGCGGAGCTGCTCCGTGCTTTCCTGCTGGCATAACTGGCAAGCTCTTTGCTCTAATGGGACACATGAGGATTACCAGCATGAGGAGGAAAAGGGCAGAGGGCTGACCTAGCCAGCTGATTTCCATCACATCTCTGGCAGGAAGACCCTAGTTCTGATTAACCCACAGAAGCAAGATAGTTGGGTTCTCTCTCATAGAGTGGTTTTAGTGTGGGTTTGCTGCTCCTTAAGGACCAGTACCCATGGTCTTAGCCTTTCTGCTGTCAGGAATGTGCCACATTGAAAGCAGCAACTGAAACTATTTAAGATCCTAAAGAGGGAGAAAAAGGCAGCAAAACCCCATCCTTGCAGTTCATGTGATTTTGTGAGTCTGTTAATCTTTAGTGTTTTGTTTTGTTGTTTGGGGTGTTGGTTTTTTTTGCAAAGGCCCATCTTCCTCATGCAAAATAGATTTGAGAATCAGTTTTCTTTCCAGTGTATGGCAGATGAAAAGAACTTGCAATCGTGACGTTTATACCACAGATTGTTAACGTGAGTTCGTATCAAAAGTATGTAAAACTGCACTGATGAAAGCTAAGCCACTTGTGAAAAAAACAGCCACTAAACATTCTTTGCACTCATGGTACAAAAAGGATCAGAAATTTTTGTGTTGGTTTGTTAGTTTACATCTTCAGATTTGGTCCAAGCTGTGTAGTTCCCATGGCTTGTGGGTTCCCAAACCGTGCTGCAGATGTTGTGAGTTAAGGCACCCTCTGAAAGTGCTTGTGGCTTTCTGCAGCCCATATTCCACAGCAGTCATGGCATTCCTCTTCCCACCCTCTCCATAGGGGCTTGGGAGCATGGAGACACTTGAACTTTACTTGCACAGCAAAGGGAAGCAATCCAAGACTGAGTCTCACTTGAGTGGCCCCCCATGGTGTGATGGGTGCCCTGAGCTGCAGAGGTGCAGCAACCAGGTGTATTTTGGGAAGGTTCCCCTCCTCTTCGTGCCTGCCAACAGATGTCATTTAATTCTGTGACACCTCCATTGCCGTGTCTCTTTTCTGCAACTACTGCTGCTAGATCATCATTTTTCCTGTTGGTGCACTGACTCAGGAGAGGGAAAGCTTTTCCAGGGCTGAGGGCAGTTCTTTGCTCTCCTCACCCTTCTGGGCAACCTCCTGGGCATGGCTCCAGGCCCAGGCCCTGTGCTCTGCCTACACCACAGTGTCCTCACCTTGGACATTTGGGGAGTGATGGTGTCATTGCTTTTCTTCAGCAAAGCCCCCACTCCTGTGTCCGGTGGGAACACCACGAAGTGGCCAAACTACAGGGCAGCATGCTTTCAAAACAGGCACTCACCTTGTCCTTAGGAAAACTGCACTGAGGAAATGTGACCTGTCACCCAAGAGGACTGAAGCGGAGGGGATGCAGGAACGGGTACTGTGCAGATGAGGGGGCCGAAATCTGTGACCATCCTGGTCCTCAGAGCTGCAGGACAGGAGGTGAGCTGGGCTGAGAGAGGTCTCTGCCCAGCCTCGCAGCTGTGGAGCTGAGATAAAGAACAGGCATTACGCCATGGTTAGCTCTGCCAGGAAGCAATATCCCATTCTCGGGAAGCGCTGGTGATTGGCTTCCATTCTATAAGTTAAAATGTCCCTTTCCCACTCTTCTTTTTTTCTTTTTGCTTAACAGAACAGTTTAACCTCAAATACACTTGTTTTTGGTGTTTCCTCCTGAACTGATCAAAATGACACATTCACACAGTGTGTCTGTGCAGAGAAAGGGACGAGTATTTAAATATACTGTGAGAGGTACTATTTGACCCCAATTTACTCCTCAGGTCTGGGCAGATTTGGGACCTGCTTGGCAGTAATTAGCATGTCTGCAGCAAAGAGTCCTGGAAAGGCTCAGGTTTGCCAGACTTCCACATGCCAGTGACTGGAGGCCCCCCTCTTGAAGGACAGAAAACAGCAAAACCAAACCCCATGGGCTGTGCTGCAGCCCTTTCTTCCACCTAAGCAGAGACCCCAGAGTAAATGGAATTAAGGCTTTTCCTCTGTCACCGGAGGGGGAGAATTCTTCTGAACCTCTCCTCACTCCCCAGTTTGGTTGTCTTGAGTGTCCCAAGCCATGGTGATAGCATTTTGGAAACGCCTTCTGTGCTGTGCTCCACATTCTAATTGGCAGGATGCTTTGCAGTGGAGCAGCATATCATGCATACCTTCTCATACATTCCCAGGAGCTGCTTATCTGAAGAACAGGGGAAAACATCAGCACTGCTTTATCAATAGATGCTGCTTGGAAACTTGCTGGCTTTTATCATGGAAATGAACCAGCCCACACAAACTGGGGTTGGTTTTCCATTCTCTTTACCCTTTGGTCTGGTAACAGAGGTGTTTTGGAGAGGTGGATACTCCTTTTCCTGAAACACCAAATCCACAGCCTGAATATGGGATCTGAGCTGGCAGCTGAAGCCAGGAGCAAGAAAACCTGTTTGGAGGACCTGGTCTTGGTGCCATGCAGACAGGGATATGCCTTTAGCAGTTTGGAGGACAAGCAGGCATAAGGTGAATCTGGTCTAGGGACAGCAGAGCTGTTGTGTAAGGAGCAGTCGTTATTACACATTCACTGCAGAGTTGCTTCACACCTGGTTGCTTACAGAGGCACAGGACACTTCATTCCTACAGAGTCTCACCTAGGCACAGATTAAGTCACACTTCATCCAGGTCACAATGTATCCAGCTACGCAGTGTCATGCCAGAAATGCTTTTACATCAAATCTGAGTCGTGTTTTTATATCTTATCACCAGTATCTGGGTCCTGATAATGTAATGGCAAGGATGAGCCTTATCTGCTCCATTAGTGCCAAATGAAGTTTTCACTCTTTGGAAAGACAAAAAAGACACTGGACCAAATTCTTGCCAGATACAAGCACATCACTTGCTAAAGGTGTTTCTGGAAGTCTTCTCCAAGCAAAGACCCAGACCTCATTTGCCAGATTGACAGCAGATTTAGGTGCATGGCTTTTTCCTTGTTATTCATCACCGGATTTTAAAAGAGCTCAAAACCCATAGGCAGTAAAGTTGTAAGCTGGTTTTGTTGCATATGCAAATACACCTGTTTACCCTTTCTAATGAGATGCACACAGGGTTTTGGTCTGTGTGGATGACTGAAGATACTGATTTACCACTGCCAGCTTCAACAAAGCCACTGTTCATCCCAGGCTTCTCAAATGCACAGAGAATTAATGTGTGTGGTTTGGAAAGCCTGGATATCTAAAGGGTGCAGACCAGTGACTTCTTGTGCACAGAAAGGCACAAAAATGCAAAGGAGAGGGAATTCTGGCTCAGAAGACTGGAGTTTTAACAAGTCAGTGTGGCTTTGCAGGGAGACTGAGGACAGTAGTGTAAAACTGTTAGCACAGGGGAAACAATTTGTTAGTGCACTGGAAAAGCAATATGCCTGGGAATAATGGGATCCAGTTAGAGGAAAGATTTATATCTCACCAAATAGCAGGGAAGATTTCTAACAGTGAGGTCTGGCAGGGTTTGTAGTAGCGTAGTGGAAACCAAACGTAGTAGAAATATTTTTCCCATGAATGATTCAAAAAATAGACTGGGCTGCGCATTAGAAAGATAAGAAGCAATCTTCAGTTGTATTCAGATTAGTGGTATTGAGAGAGCCCCCAGAGGGGCAGCACCATGCTGTTTCTGCAGTTCTTCCACGTGTGGGCTGCTAGAAGCAGCTCGTGCCTACTCAGCATCAGGCCCCAAAAAGTGTTTATGATTCCTCCCTGCTGCAGTACCTTGTTCAAGCCCGGCATACTTCTGCCTTTGGGAAGCTCAGGTCAATATAAATTGGCATCACATCTGCAAGAGTCTGGGAATGGTTATTTTATTGCCCGTGTAAAACACAAAACCAATTTCGTTTTTATTCTTTCTTCTTGTTTTTAGAATGGGTTTTTTTATCGTTTAAAACCGCGTACTGCAACAGCAGTCATGGCTTACTCAAGTCAATCATCTTGAAATACCTTTCTGCTGAGTGCCATGTTCCCCTGATGTAAGTTCAGATGAAACATGCCCTGTTTTCATAGACACACACTTGAGCTGGTGTGCCAGGCTTCCCAGGAATTTCACCCCTTGGGCCTTGCAGTGAGGGCATGTTTCACTTGTGAAACGTGCACAGTCTAATTTGGCTTCCCGTTTGGTCTTTACAAAGTGCACATAGTTGTCAACACTGTCCCTCCATGAGAACCCAGGTTTCCATTCCCAGTTTGAAGGTTTTCATTCCCAGTTTAGGGGCAGAGGGGCTCTCCATGCAAACAAACGTGGTCGTCCAGACAGCAGGTGCCTTGGAGGAGGACAGAGTGGAAGAAAAGAGATGGACTGCTCAATACTCTGGTTACTCCTACAAAAAGGAAACAGTTTTAGCACTTCGTCTTTCATCTCCCAGCTCAATGCAAAGTTGTCTTTTCCACTCACATCAAGGCTTCAGTCTCATGTAATACATTGTCCAGTCATAGTCAGCTAACAGACTCAAAAATCGCTGGATCATTCCAGCCATTGCAGAGATCAAAAGTTGAATTTAATTTTTTCTTCTCAACACCTGTGAATTCAGGGACATGCTGGCCACAGCTTCCTAGTGCTGATTCACCCACTGAGCAAGTGTTGTGCAGGCACGGAGCCCACGCTTCCTGGACACCTGGTTCCGGTGGCCCAGCTTTAACCTGGGGAAACTGTGCCTGAGGTTGAAGGAACTTTTGTCCCTCTTCTTGCCAGAGAAAGAACATGTAAACGAGTTCCAATCAGCCAGCAGGTAAAAGAAACAGAGTACTGAAGCAGGGGTAAGAGTGCTTCAAAGCTCTTACAAACCTTGGGTTTCTCCGTTAGAGCTTTTTGGGGAGGATTTTATGAGCAGTTTTACTCCAAAAAAGAGATCTCTATCTTCTTCAGATCACCGAAAAATAATCTGTGTCAAAGGCCAAGCTGCAGCTCAGGAGTTGCTTGTGTGCATTTTCCTTAGGGTATATGGAGGAGTTGTTTACCTACGGAAAAGACTGAATTTCTAATGCATCATTTTGGCTGATCCAGACTGGGCTGAAAACTTGGGCATTTTCAAACGTAACAGCAAATTACAGCGGCCTGGGTACATTTTCCTGGTGTTTGGCCCAATTTTCAGGAGTCTCACAGACTGGAGACTCTGGATGAAGCTAAAGGGTGGGCAGCTGCTGGGAAAGCAGCTTTGCAGACCCGGATCCTCAGTGCTGCTGGGCTCACTGAGCCCTCCAGGGTCCGACCAACAAGACGTCTCTCTGGGTATAGCTCAGCATTCACACCTCAAGCTGGCTGCCAGCAGAGTGCTTGCTATCACTTTCCTCCACTCCATATCTGTGTACCTTTTTAGACTAAATTCCTGGCTTAAGATAAATATGAACCTCCTTCTCTGACCTGCCTGCATCCAGTGTAGACTTAATTTAATAGCAATGTGTTACAAAGATAGCACAGTCCTAACTGATGAGTCCTGGAAGCCGCTGCAGTTGGAAGGTCTGTGTAGGCTCATTTACCCTTCTGATTTTCTGTTCCCAGCATGATAAATTAAGAGGAGCTGAATCCCTGTGCTGCTACAACTAGGCTGTCTCGAATTGGGTTTAAATGGGGAGGTACCACAGTCTATTTACAGTATTTATCAGAAGTGTTTTGAACTGTCCCTGCTTCTTGCATTCTCCGTGCACCTTCTTTGACAGTTCCGTGACTTCAGTTTCTAATTTAACCTTCTGAGTAGCTTCAGATTAGATAATTTATGCATTTTGTATATCCACTTGCCTAAAGTTCATCCTCTTTAACCACTCCGTTCGGCCGAGAGCGGTCCCTTCCTCATCCCACTTGAAGCATCTTGAGTCTGAGCCTCCTCGTGTTGAAATTCATCTTTTTTTTCAGACTCTGCTAAAAGCAGGGCTTTTTCCTGACCCCGTGTGAGGCAAGCAAGGGAGAAGATCTAATAGGCTGAGACCTTTCTTGCTACAGGGTCTGTTCCATTTGCTCAGGCTGTTTCTTTCAGAGCAGCTGCCCAAGGCTCTCCCTGTCTGCAGGTGAGAGCAGAGTGCAGCCTCCCATCGTGTCTGCAGCTACAAGAAGTCACTTAAGGGAGCAGTGTGGTTGAGATGGGATAAAATACCAATTTATTTCGAGGCACAGCAGATGACTTCTCATCTCAAGAGATCTGTATCATGTGATAACCACGGTTTATGCATTTCATTCCCCACTGAAGTAGTACACATGCAAGTCCAGCCTTCCTGGCCCTCTCTCCACTCTATGTCTTAGTCTAGAATTCCTTGCTCACGTGAGATTGGAGCACTTGCCCCACAGACTGCACTATTTCCTGTCTCCTGTGAGATGCCAAGGAGGTTTTGCTGGTTGTTCCTCCGTTAGCTCACCCCTTACCCTTCTAGAAGCAGCAAGAGCTCCCCAAAACAAGGCCTGGAAGTACACACGGAGAGGCACCAATTAATTTGGGGGAACTTGACAAGCTGTGTACAGTTCCCAGCCCATTAAGAAAAACAGATGTCTGGGAGGGAAACACTGGGAAGCTGAGAAGGATCCTGAGGGAAGCCCTGGCCAGGAGCAGAGCTCTGTACAAGCAGCTGGTGGAGGCAGCCCACCAGAAAAGCAGCTACGTCTTGTGGTGGCCACCACTGCTCTTCATCAGAGCTGCCACCCCACCCCTCCAGCCATGGAGCCTTTGGAAGCAGCCTTTGGAAGTCCTGAGGACACATCCCAGAGCCTGCCTGGACAAGCTGCTGAAGACACACGGGAAGCAGTGCTCTCCAGGCCAGCCAGACCAACATCTTGCTAACAGCTGTTGTCAGCTGTAGATCAGGACATGAGCATCACCCTGCCAGGGTGCAGATCAGCCCTTGGCTCTGACAGAGCAGTTCCACATTGGGAGTGTCTGTGGATTCTTAAAACAACACAACCTCATCAACTTATTTATTCAATGGATAATTTCTGAGAAATAACTCATTCCCCTGCCCTCCCCTCTTTCATGCGTATTATCTGCAATTTAGATATCTGCTGTAGCTCATGTCTGGTTGTATCACCAAAATTTCAGACAGTATTTATTGCTAGAGGGGTCCCATCAGATGGAGAGAAGGAGTTCATGACAGGACTGTATATCCATATCCTGCCTGACATACCAGAAAATCCGGATGTCTTCCTGAACTAAGCTGAAAATAGATGTTCATCTAATTTAATTTTGGAGAAAAGTAGTGCTGCTTGAAAGAGAGTGGAGACTTTCAGTTATTTAAGAAAGTGGTGCATTAGCTCTCACACGACACTGAAGTCCTGCTGCCAAATTAATCACAGAATCATCTACATTGTAAAAGGCCTGTAAGATCATCAACTCCAACCATTAACCCAGCCCTGCCAAGCCCACTACTAAAACATACCCCTAAGTGCTACATCTACCTGTCCTTTGGGATGGTGGCTCCACCACTTCCCTGGGAACCTGTTCCAGTGCTTGAACAACCCTTTCAGTGATGGAATTTTCCCTCATATCCTATCTAAACCTCTCCTGGGGCAACTTGAGGCCATTTCCTCTTGATATATTTCCACTGGCCTCCTTCATTGTGGCCTTCTTTAATAGAGGAGCTGAGGGCTGTATCTGACAGGGCATTTCAGAGTAAGAGACTTTATTTTCAGCATCCCAGTCTGAATTTTCATAACCTCAAATAATAGGAATGCTCAGTGTATCTGCTGCAAGGTTCTGGCTTACTGATAGCACTCACATTTAAGCAGCACAAACTGTTTCCCCCAAAAGACTTAGAGATATGATAAATTTGATGGAAAAATACCTGAGGTGTGTCCCTGGTGTTCACTTGGAGCAAGGGAAGAACTCTGCAACATCAACACTGTTCTTTTAAGGCCAAATGAGCAAAAAACCCACCTTTTTTAAAAAAACTATTTGTTCCTGGTAAATACAGCCAGTATTTTTAAAACAAGTATATTAACTCAAAGGAAATAGCAAGACACTGAGTTTCCAGGACTTCATAAAGGGAAGAGGCATATTAGTCTAGTCTTCTACTGTAGTCAAACTTAGTAATTACTGTAGAGATCTTTGTTAAATGAGTCTGTTTTTGTGTCTTGGTGCTTAGGGTTACTGATGGCTGAGCTCCAGTTTGCGGTGGACAGGGTACTGCTGAGTTGTAGTTAGATGGTTTGAAATACATTATCACCTACAGCAGCCACACAGTACCAGCTTTTCAGTCTTTCTGTATTTCTTTTTACTTGCTTGAAGCTGTATCATCTTAAATACCTCAGCCTCTGAACAAAGACAACAGTGCACCCCAAAGACTCGAAGGGAGAACCCTGTGTGGTATGTCTGGGCTTAAAACCCAGTATGGGTGAGTTTTTGAAGCTGTGCTGCTTCAGGTGGCCATAGAACCCTCCCTTGCACGGAGCCTCTCTGGGGAAAGGCTGCCATGCTGCCTGTGTGGGTACAACCTCTCTGCTTTTCCTTCTTTTTCCACTTGTGTGGCTGGGTATGACCACATCCAGCCACATATCAGCTTTATCCACAATCCTCTTCCTGCTGCCTGAGATTATTTCCATGTTGGCTGCTCGGCGAGCAGCTGTGCTGGGCTTGTATGAGGCAATTGCAGGCGCAGGGCCCTTCTACAGGAAAGGCGGAGGCCGTTTCTCCTTGAATTGATTGGACTCCTTAATGAAGCTTGGATGTTTTCCCTGCTCTCTTGGACACCCCGGTCACCTTGTCTGTAGGCAGCTGGCCTGGCTGGCAATGTAGATTTTTGCCTCTCTACTTAGCCCTCCTGTTTTTCCCTTGTCGCTGTCTGCAGGCAAATGTTGTTGTGTGTCTTCTGAACCAAATAATCCTGATGATCGTGATCTCTTTTTACTGTATGTCCCACAGCCTCTCCCCCTCAGGTCTCACTGGTACTTGACAGCCTTTTGTTTCACCTTCCTACCCCTCATCCCAGCCTCCTGTCTTCTCCCTGCAGTAGGAGTGACCTTGTCCTTTTCTTAGCACCTTTTGGCTCTTTCCTCTTGAGCATTCTGGCTTCTGGCACCAAACCTCATTTTAGTTGTTCTGTTGTTACTGATTTCAAAATCTTTAAGCTTCTCCTTCCTCTCCTATTGTTGACTTAGTGGCCTATGGAAGCCCTGGTCTGACTCTGCTTGCTGAGCCCATGCCAGTCACTGCACACTGATGGTTGGAGTAGAGCTGTGCAGCTCCAGGTGGGAAGAGTGAGCTGGACAAACGGGATGTGTGTGGCTGAGGTGGGAATTCTGTTGTCTCCCTCACAGGGCTTCTTAGAGACACCCTTAAAATCATGCTGGATATTATGAATTTTTAAAAAATGATTAGATTTTCAGACTGAAATCCCATTAAAAGAATATTTCACTAGGAGGGTTTCAGTCCTTTGTGCATGCTAGACTTCGTTAGGACTTGCTTAGGGAGTTTTGTGGTCATCTCAGTTATTGTGCCCAAAGTGCACTGCACCACACAGACTCTGGATGGCCACTTCTCACAGGTACAGAGGTGAAATGCAGATACCCCATGTGGGTGCATGCTTATGCAGAGCTGTGATGGGGCCAGTGCTCCCTTTGGTGTGAGCACAGCACCCAACGCATGCACCCAGTTTGATGCCACCGTGAGAGGTTGTGCGGCACTGTGGCTGTGGAGCTCAGATCCTTTATTTCAGGTTTCCTTGGGCTGCTCTGCATCGCAGTATAGCTGTCCTCAGGCATGTATGTTGTGGACACATGGTCTGCCATGGAGGTCCAGGTGTCCAGGTGGAGCCTGTGAAGCCCTGGATTAAAATTCTCTCCTGGATTTTTGAGTAGTTGAGGGCAATTATTGTGTCCTAGATCAACTACAGGACTAATGCAGAATGGAAAGACTGCAATCCACATCTTGCAGCCACTGCCAGGCTCTGTAGGTTCCTCCAGTTCACTGGGCACCTGCCTGCTCCACATTAAAATTTAACCAGTGCCTGGGATGCTGCTTCTGCACAAGCCTGGATTTGCCCTGCTTGACCTGTCCTTGGGTCCCACATCCTCATCTCTTCCCACCATTCCTTTCCCTGTTAGACTATTGGGAGCATGGTGAACACAAGCAAACGGGATCAGGCATCTCACAAAAGCACTTACTGCAGAAAAGGAAACAGTGGCACCTATGTTTTGCTGGAGGTTTCTGCGGTCACCTCAGTCAGGGATTCCCAAACCACTCTGCACACACACAAAGTAATTTATTTAAATGATTGATTTTAAATGGTTTGCCATCCGCTGTGCAGAGGGTTGTGGCTGAACAGCCAGATGCCTTATCCTGCTCAGGGCACAGCAGAGCCAAGAGCTGCCTGTGCCTGTGCAGGGTACAAGCTGAGGTTTCACACATGCTGCCCCTGCACAGGCACCCTGCCCACCAGGGACCAGGTGCTGCAGTTCACTGCCTCTTTTGGTAATGGTGGTGCTTGATCAAACCACTCTTGGCAGCCTTTGCCAGATGCAATAAGACACTTGCTCAGGAAGCAGGCAGCCCGGGCTCTGTTCTGTTCTCAGAGAGTGTGGCCTTCAAACTCTTTGGTCTTCCCAGGGAGGGATGAGTTTTAATCCAGGGTTTAGGGCAAGCACTTGCCAGCCTGCCTGTTAAAGGCATGCCAACACATAGCAAAGAATTCTGCTGGGGCAGAGGAGACCTCACACACCTGCCTGGTCACCTGAGTGCTTTCCTGACAGGTGAAACCCTGGCTTGCCCCAGGACCAGTTCTGTGGGGTATGCAGCAGTGGCTATATAGGCATGAAAGTGCACAAGCCCATCCATTGCCCTCTCAGCAGACACTCCTAGCAGTGAAGGTTTGAGGCAATGCTGCTGAGATTCATCAGCCCATGCAGTGCTGGGAACATGTAGGCACCAGGCAATTGCCAGATACTCTCATTACCGAAAGGGAGACTCAGGATCTCACTTGTGCCTCTCACTCTTGCTGCTTTTGCTAATCTCAGCAGACAGAGCTTGGCAAGCACAGGCCAGGCACTCCTGAGAGCTACGTACCATGGCACAAAGGAAAGAACAACTTGCTTAAAATAATGATTATCTCATTTTATTTTCATTGTAGTCACTCTCTGAAACAGAAGGTAGATTATTTACCACATTGAATTTCCCAGTGTCTACAGATTTTTCCTATAAATCTGTTGTGAAGGACACAGCTCCTCTGCTGCGTGTCTGGCACTGGCTGCTCTCCTCTGCCTGTCTCCTCCTGCCTGGCACTGCCTGCCTCTACTGGCAGAGGCACCACAGCATCTCACTCTGGCCACTACCCAGTGGTTTCTACAGTCCAGCACAATTGGGCCATAGATAAAATTAAGCTTGGGTACCTCAAACTAGTAAAAGATGGAAAACCATCAAGATTTCCCCCTCTACTTTTAGTAGGCAAGGCACGTCGTACGTGAACCATTTGTTTACAGTGTACTGGACATGTTCAACACAGTGCTTCTTCCTTTCAAAAACATTTGTCCCTTTACTAGTTTTGGGCTACTTATCTTCCACCTCCACCCAATTCCCAGATCTTGCTTTGGTGAGCCTTTAAATTTGGCAGATCCGACCCTCTGTAGTTTTGAAGTTACTGTGGGGTATTTGAGAGATTTTCTTGCAGTCTTCTGCAAGAAAGCTGCGGAGCTGGAATATCCTCACGTTACCCTTTGGGCAGTGCTTGACCCCGAGTGCCAAGATGGCAGCAGTTCACAAGGGAACTCTCAGAATGAGAAAATCAAGACCAGATCACTGTGAGTCTTGAGAAAAATGTTGCCCTAAAGCAAACTCTTTCCAAACACAGGGAAATGTTACATATTTTTACATATTTTATGTAAAGTGGGATTTTTCTGCCCTTTCTCTTAAAAACAAACAATCCCTTGTAGTCCACATTCCTCGTACTGTTCTGCCCTGGGTTATAGTCAGAGCTCTTTCCTCGTTATCACCCTCATTATAGCTGTGCAGTAGCCTTGCAGTTGAGGTCACACACACACTCATCCTATATTCATTTATCTGTGGTGGGATAAGCGTTGACTTGGGTGCCACTCTGAGGAGGAATGTCATTCTTCTGAGTTGTTCTTTGTGGCTAACTTATTCAATGGACTCCAAGAGACAGGCCAGCAGTGATTTACCCTCAGGCAAGAAGCTTGCTCTCCACTGAAAATGTTTCAGAAAGGAAGAATTTAAGAGGAGACCTGATGTGTTTTCCTGCCACTTCCATTTCAGGAATTTTAGTTGAGTCTTTGTTAGGGCTTCTGTGAGAGGTCCTGCTTTCAGAGGGAACTGAGGAGAGCTGCTGGGGAATCTCTGGGTTCTAACAACACTGACTGCCTTGAAGGCAGCACGTATAAGCAGGACTCCTTACATCCTCCTGACTGTCTCCAAAACTTCCATGTCCAATATTTCTTTACTTTTTTGACATTTCTCAATTAATGAGCACTCCCTTGTCTCAAGGAAACCACAATCTACAGCTATGTAGAGATACATACAGAAGAGATGTGTGGCTGGGTCAGAGGAGTCTAAAACCCCTCTTTGGGGCTAGGAGCTCAGGCTGGTCCCAAACCTCATTGGAGGTCCTGTTGTCTTCGCAGAGTATCCAGAAATCTGGAGCCCAAACACCAGGATTCACAATACAATTCACAGATTGCTTTCCCTGAAGCTGCAAGATTGAATCTGTTGCGTGTGACATCAACGAGATGTGGAGGCTTCCTCTGCACTGGTTGAGGCTTCACCACCTAGAAGCAGCTTTATCTTGGGCATGCAGTGGTTCTGCACGGTTGTGTGCACTCTCGTATGAGACGTTAACTCCTTTTGTTGCAAGTCAAACTAGAAGCCTGTTTGCACAACCTTCAGAATGCCAGTCCTGGCAAACAACAGCCAAGGATTCTGCAGAGCCTGCTGGGGTCATCATTGTACACCTCAACAAACCCTTATACTCTTTCAAAACCAGATTGTATGGCCAGATATCAGCCCCAGAATTCTCCTTGTATCTTTCACGTGGAAATCTTACTTTCTCTGCTCAGCATTCTGTTATGTTTCACTCCTGCATCCTGGCAGTGAGAGGCCCATGGCACTTTGAGACCAGTTATTCTGGAGGAAAAGGATGAGGACTCTGTGCATGCTGCCATTCATTAAGCTCACAAAATTCTCGTTGAGATTGTGAAATGGAGGTGTTTAGCATATGGTAAAGGCTGATCAAAGAAAATATTGCAGAAAGATAAAAGTAGAAATATATTACTCCTTTTGTAGTGTTTAGGATAAACCTGAAAGCCCTGCAAGGTATTTTGGTCTTGTCCTCTCCTGGAAAGTAACTGTGGTAATGCTCTGAATGCTCACAAAGTTCTCAGAGCTAGCCTAGCCCCAGCAGAGGAAGGTGCAGGGGTGGCTCACAGGGTGGCTTTTGCTCTGGTGGAGCAGAGCACAGTAATTATCACCCCTGCTGTACAGTAAATGGTAGGAAATGCAGGTAAGAGCCTTGGCCTCGCTTCCCAAGGTGCTGCAGGCTACGCTGACACAATGATGGACAGGACTGGCTATGAGGTATCACAGAGCCACAGCTGCAGCCACTTCCAGCTGGGGTTTCTGCCAATAATTAAAATTTACTACAATGAGACAAGGAGCAGCTTCCTTGCCAGATAAGAAGCCAAGTGAGTAAATAAATCACATAAATCCCTCCTGAAACAGAGAGCTGGAAGGTCTCCAGTGAGAATGATTTGTGAAGAAAAGAGAGAGATGGGAAGAAGGATGCTTTGCTGGGATGAAGAGGGGTCAGTGTAGCAAGACGAGTTTTGTTTACTCAGGGCTTACATCTTGGGATGTGTTGCTTCTTGAGCCAGGGGCCCAGCGTGGTGCTGAGCTCCAGTCGGAACAAGCATTGTGAGATTTCCTTCTAGGGATGTAAAACATGGGCCCAGGCCAGTGTGAGCCCACCCACTTCCTGGGCAGTCTGTGTTCAGCCTGTGTTGATGCTTCCGTGGGTCACAGGGAGAACAGGCAGGCTCAGCTTGTGGGTAGCAGCGTCTCCTGATTTGTGCTGCCTGATTCCCCACGCTGTGATTCAGGTATTTTCCCACCCTCTCGTCTTTCAGTTTGCTCTTTTGGGGGAGTTTGTGTTTTAAACATACCTGCTTATTTGCTTCTCCCTTCCCAGTCCAAACAATGTTCTCCTTTCAATGTGATCCCGATGCCACTGATGTACTCACATGGGTACAGATAAACAAATCAGTTCAGGTTATGTTGGCAGGAAGGTGCAAGCTGAGATTCATCTAAATGTCAGATACAGAGAGATGGCTTTGAATGAAACTACAAACTACATATTAGAGAGGCTTTTCCATCAGCAACGTGGGTCCAATCCTAATTTAAAACTATTCTTGAGCTTTTTAAGCTGTTTTGAAGAGGAGTTCCTTATGAGCTGCCCATCTAATCTTATCTGCACTTAAAAAATGTGAGGGCCAAAATAACTGAGATGCATTCATGGTGCATTTTCCAGAGCATAAGTTCATGTCCTCTGCAGATAAACAGGAAGCGTACCTTAGATCGTGCCCTGTGTGACTATTCAGTGACCTTTTGCCTCCAGCTGGCCTCTGTGGTTGAATAAAAGATGGAACAGGGAGAAGGGGTTGGCTCTAGCCGATGAAAATCATCACCCCAAATCGGAGCTGTACTGTCTGCACTTCTCCATTGCCTGGTCTGAGATGTGCAGGACATCTCCAGTTCATCAGACCCCAGCTCTGCAGGGGAGTCTTTTCAGGGAAGAGGCAGCACCTCACTGCAGGAGTAGGAGATATTCACCCCCTCCCGCCCCTGGGGAGCCCTGAAAGGAGCCGTATTCCCTGCTGCAGCTTACAGTGTCATTCCCAAAATGCTGCTTTCTGTTTCAGAACTGAGTACTTGAGAGCTTGAGAACAGCTCCTTTCAGCCAAGCCGATTGCAAATGAGTTCAGTTAGGCAGAAAAGCAGCACCTCGATCAGATTAAGGCTGTATTTTGCCCTGCAAGCTGAGAGAGTTAGCTCAGTTTGGTATAAGCTTTCCCATGCAGACAAGGTCTGTGGCTGGCTGGCTCCTCAAATCCTGCAGCTACCTCACTGAAAAACGAGAAGGGTCAGTCCTGGGAAGGCTTTGTGCAGAATGCTTTGCTTTCGGAGAGCTGAGCCAGGCAGGGAAGCGAGGGACTGCGAGAGGCTCTGTTCCCTGCTGAAATCCAGTGCCTTGGTCAGGATTGATGCTTTAATCCCAGCAAAACCACAAGACTGCTTCCCAGTTGCTGGCCTCTGGGCAGAGTGTGATGATGATTTATTTTGACTTCAGGAGTTTCCTCCCCACAGGCACATCCCCATCCCTTCCTTAGCTGAGTAGGTCCTACAGGTGTAGAGCTTTGCCTGTGCCATGCAGCAAAGAGAACCTGCTTACAGATGTGGCTGCTGTTATTTGCAGCAGGGCTGCTGGGGATGGCTGACATGGTGTTTGTGGGTGTTTTGTGGGTGCTTAGTGGCAGCTTGTTACTGGTAACGTGCTCCCTGGGTTCACAGCCTGCACTCGGCTGCACCTCGGGTGGCAACAGACGGCAGGGTGAAATAGCAGAGGCACAGACAGAAACACCAGCAGGCATGCAAAAATATGATTCTGCTGTCTTTTCAGCCCTCTGAGCAGGAGGACACATAGGGACGTAATTTCCTCAGGCTCTGGCTGGAGAAGTTAAAGGGAAGCCCTCCCCACTGTGCTTTAGGCTGCCCCTGCCACCCCTCCATCCCTTTCCAGCACAGCAGGGCAAGCGCGTGTTGGGCTGTGCTGTGAACTCCGTTGCTGGAATGATCTGGGTTAAAAATAGCCGTGTAAAGAGTTAAGGAGAGTATTTTTAGCCCAGATCATTTCAGTGATCCAGTTTACAGCACAGCCCCACAAACTCACACGGGTGCAGGGGAGGGGGGAAGGGGAAGAGGAAAGGTCAGGGGAGAATGAGTGGTTGGATACATAAGCTGTCTTTCTGCTGAAACCAAGGCCTTATGAAACTGTGCCCCAAAAGTGCTGACACTCTCCTGTTTTCCTCTAGCACACTGACAACCACCTTCTCACGGTGCAGCATTGGGTGCTGAATATCACCCTTTCTGGACCTGTGATCAAGACACTAGCCCTGAGCTTTGGATGCCTTATTGTATCTGCCTCTGAGACATAGTATTTGTCATTATTTTTGCCGTATTTGCTGTTGCTGAGGTAGATTGTGTGTGAAGCAATGAAAAGACCCCTGTATGAGAGTCACAGGGGAGCTTTGCAGCACTTGCGTGAGCACAGGATCTGGCATGATGGGCTGGTGTTGGAACAGGCTGCAGGGAATCATTCCTGTGAAGGTCTTTTGCAAGAAAGGAGGGACGTGGGCATTACAGACTGGCCTCAAAACCGTGTCTAGATGCAGCTGCATGAGAATGAGGGTGACAGTTGCACGGGAGCAGTACCAAAAATTGTGTAACCATCACTGATTTCATAGCTGCTGAATACTCCAGCCTTGCAAAGTGCTGTGGAGGAGTTGCTTCTCAGATAAGAGGTGACCCATCTGGCCAAAATGTCCTACCTGAAAAAACAAGCAAGTCAGAAGATTCGTAGGGGAAGGGAAGGAGATTAGGGAAGTACAGATCTCTGCTGTAATTCAGCCAGAACACTGCACTATATGACACTTTCCTCTCTTCAGCAGTCAAACCAGGTACACAATGGGACACTTCTGTGGGGATCCAGTGGACCCAGGCAGCCTGTGAGAGAAGCAGGATCTGTGCCAAAGACAGTGGCCTCCCTTCATGCAATCTGCAGAGTCTGGGTTGGTGGGCAGTTTTACTCTCACAGCAGGGGCAAGGGCTCTGAGGCATGAGGAAGGACAAGTTTGGGTGGCTCAAATTGGCACATTTGTACCTCAAACACAAATAAAGGCAGAACTTTCTTCCGCAGTGCTGCTAACAGGGACTA
The DNA here is from genome assembly GCA_013398015.1 of Oreocharis arfaki. Taxonomy (NCBI): domain Eukaryota; kingdom Metazoa; phylum Chordata; class Aves; order Passeriformes; family Paramythiidae; genus Oreocharis; species Oreocharis arfaki. The sequence goes on from VZRR01005502.1 coordinate 205,123, forward strand.
GGCTCAGTTTTAAAAGCAGATGAAGAAACATGGTGTTGAAAACTGTTTTCAAATTCACTCAATTTTATAAACTTATTTGGAAAAGTGAAACAGACTCCTTACAGAGAACTTGGTAGTTGCGCTTCCTTTTTTTGCAGACAGTGCCGTGCTTGCATTGATGGTATAATTCAATTCCTGTTCACAGCTCTGCCTGACATTTTTCAGAATATACAATGCTTAGACACTTACTTTTATGAAACAGTGAAAGACCTCAGAGTAGCAGTCACTAAATTACTGATGGACTAGGCCTTTAACCTTAGCTCAGTGGTTTTAGCCCATGCAGGCTGACCATGCGTCTCTTCTGAAAAGGAAAAGAGTCAGCAGCTGGCTGCAAAAAGCACAAAAATCATGTCTGAGTAATTCCACTGTTATTGGGAAAAAAAGAGAGAAAAGGAGCAGAGCTACTCCTCATCACTATTTAGCAAAGTAGTGGTGGGTTATGTCCCCTGGGTGGGAAATGTGACCAGGAATGGGAGAGGTTGCATTGATATCGTGGGGCAGGAGAGAGCCAGCACTGAGCTCTGGGGTGAGAGAAGCAGATGTCTTAGTCTTTGGTGTGGAAGAGGCTGAGGGCTGGTACCCACTCTGGGTTGAGGGTGATAAAGTGAGGCTTCCCACCTTCCCCGCAGTGGAGGGAAGGAGGAGAGGGAGACTGCCAGCCCAGCTCCTGGGAGTCAGAGGAATTATGTTCTCCTTGCAGTGCAAGGAAGGGAACTTTTTGCACCCAAATACGGCGCTTCCACTTGATCAGAAGACACAGAGCCTGGCACATCACCTGGGGGGGGAAAAAAAAAGCTGTAAAAAAAGCTGGATGCAGCACAGCAGTGCAACTGCCAGAAGGGATCTGAGAAAGGATCCTTTCCTGTTCTTTATTTTCCGTAATGGGAGAGTCTGCAGCTGGCAGTTTCTGGAGGACACAGCCCCGTGGGCTACTGGTGCTAATCTTAGAATGGCATGTTCAGTGCTTCCTGCGCCCCGGCCCCGCGCCCGCAGGAGCCGCCGGCACAAGACACCCATGGATCCGTGCCGGCCTCCCAGCTCTGATCAAAGAAAGGGAGCTGTGTTTTCAGACCGAAATTGAAAGAAAAAGAAAGAGAGGAAAAATTCACCCTGAAAAACAAGAGGTCAAGGAGGCCAAGAGGAAGTGCAGTGTCTTTTCTGGGTAAAGGCAAAGGGCTGTGAAAGAAGCTCTTGGAGAAAAATGGGCTACAAGGGAGGCAGCTCTTCTGCCACAGACACTGAGCACTTGCAGCTGCTTAGTTTCAACTGGGTCCTTACTTCAGCTGTCCATTCTGCCATGCCCAGGTATCCTGGGAGCTGGTATGATGAGCCAAGCCTCCCAGTCCATCCTGCCTTCTCCAGCTTCGTTCTTTGCTCCTTCCTCTTTCCAGCCTGCCCTCCCTTCACAGCCTGGAGACACAGCCTACATCTGGGAACTGCTCTTCCTCCTCGCTTAGCCCAGCCATCATTTTTTGTGGGCAGCAGGTTGCCCTGCTGATCTACTTACCCCACTCTTCCTTCCGTTCATTATCTACAACTTTCCATGCCTGTAATTACTCCAATGGAAGGTGAAAAGCTGAGGGGAAGGTGCATGAAGGTCACTGAGACGAGACAGCTTGATATGACTTCCTTGTATGCAGGAAAGCTATTCCAAAGTGTATGGGAAGTTAACAGGGAATGGCAGACACCTACAGGGGCTTGTGGGCCTGGGAAAAGGAATATAACATTTTTTGGCAGCATTTATTTACAGCTCTCTGAGAAAGAGAAAGGCCCTCTTCCACGATGCAAACAGGCCTTATCCACACTGCTCTCTACCAGGCATTTCAGACCAGAGACTGCTGCAAGCTGTGGGTGATGAGATGATCCTTAATGCAGCCTCTTTGATTTGCTTTTAGACTAGAAACTGTGAGTCTAAAGAAATCCCCTCCTTAATACGATTCCAAGTTTCCACAGCTATTTCTTCAGTCCCTGTAGCATGGTTGCCCAAAGGAAGTGGTCCATGCATGGGCCAGATTGGTGTTTTGAGGGCCTTTCACCTCTGGTGATGCTGGAGGAATGGTTGTGTTCACAAGACAGCAGGTCCCTCCCAGGCAGAACAGTGTCAGGGGAGAGGGAAAGGCTCTGCTGGAGCCTTTGCAGAAACAGAAATGTGTTCCTCTAGCAGTGGCCTTTGGGGAAACTTTCTGACTGAGAAGCAGAAAGGCACTGAGGCAGTGGGGTGAGAAGTGTGGTGCTGGTCATGGGCTCGTAGTGGTGTGTGGTACAGGGAGCAGAGGTGTGAGGTTCCTTCCTGATGGTTCGTAGCCTGGTTTCCTGTTCTGAGGTCTCCACCTCTAACAAAACCAGGATTGTTATTCTTGGTTGGAATAACAGTTGTTGGTTAGTTATTCTCAGTTCCCCTGAGTTGGTTTCCCCAGCATCAGATACTAGAGATGAAGAACAAAGATTTCCTTTCATCATCTTTGATTTCAAGGCTTTCTGCTCAAGTTGCTCGATAGACACATAGCAAAGAAGACAAGGTAAATGTGGGATGACATCAGGGAGGTGTGATGTGGGAAGAGCTGTCTCATCCAGACTCCAGCAAAAGCCTTCTGCTTCTCAGCCTGCTGTCGACCCAGGGGAGGGGAAGCTTCTCTCAGCCATGGTATTTCCTCCTTCCCCCCCACCCGCCTGAGTATTTCACTGCCAAGAAAGCAGAACAGCAAGGGACACATCTCCAAGCAGATGTTGGCTTGCTGTGAGGACTGGGAATGGCTTCTCACAGCAGAACCACTGGAAAAGCAAGGCTGATGGTGACCAGGGCAGTTAAAAGGGTATGAGAGGGCTGAGGAAGTGCATGGGAATGTACATGACTGCCCTGCTCCATCTGCTCGCTGCAAGGATAAGAGGAACAGACACTTGGCTTGAAACACCTGGTTTGCTTCCATTGAAATGTACTGAGTGTAGGCTCTTCAGCTGGAGCTGAAAGGCTCTGCATGAATTACTGATTTTCTGGGATATTTGAAAATGCTGCTAGATCCTGTCTTCCAAAACCTCTTGCTCTCAAGGCTGGGTGATTGATGCCAGATGTTAGAGACTCTGCTTCAAGTCCCTGCTTACTCTTGAACTTTGTAACACATGCACAGGCTTGCTTTTCCCAGCCTTCACTCACAACTTCTTGTTCCTGGTTTGTCAGAACAGGCCAGCAGAGACCAACTCAGAGGTGGACAAGTCGGCCTCCCCCTCAGTGGCTCAGCTAGCAGGGAAGTTCAAAGAGCAAGCTGCTAATATCCCTGGAAAAGAGGTAAGGTGCTCTGCAGCCACCAGCAGGAAATCAAGTGGGAAATTAATCACTTGTCTCTTCTTGCTGGAGCATCAGTGATCTGAGCATGAATCCACCTTGATTTTGAATCTGCACAAAGGATTCATCTCCTCATGCAATGCCAGCTGTGGCAGTATCTTCCATGCATTGCCAACTGGTGGATGAGTGTTTTGATAAAGCCATGTCTTGGGACAGACACTAAGCTCTTGAGACGCTCCAAAGCTTTGTAGGGTGTACAGACTTACCCTATAGCAGCAGACAGCAGTGCATATGCTATTTGGGCTGGCCTTTGTGGGCAGACAGCAGCAATGAGTAATGAAATAGCCAATATTGATGGAAAAAGAAAGCAAGCAGAAGATTATGCAGTGTAGCAGCCAGTGGCAGGTCATCAGAACCTCATTCACAAAAGATTTCCTCCAGTAATTACTTCTGTATGGGTCTGAGAGAAAGCTGCCTCTTCACTCACCTTCACTGCCTCTTCCCAATGATATTTCAGACTCTGTGCCTATCTCTATCATGCTGAAACTTTGTTTTAATGAAATCCCGCTGTGCCAAGCATTGCCTCACACGCTGACTTTCACCAGCTAAGCCAAACACTAGACCACCTCTCTTGGGAAGAAAGGAGAGTCTGGATTATTTATGAAAGGAGGTTAACATTTTCGGAGAGCCTCCTGTATCATTATGCCTTTTTCCTTTAGAAGCACAAATGTTTGCTGGTGGCCCTTTCCAGGCAGTGTGTGCTCTTAGGAGACTGAACTGCTCCCTTCTGCCGCTCAGCTCCTGATCCCAGGCTGCCCTAAGGGTATCCTCCCTGTCACCCCTCCTGTCTTTGGCTGGATGCAGTGGTGACCTCTGCCCTGCGGGGCTGGCATGCCATCATCTATCAGAGGTTAGCACTCCCAGGATGGGAACAGCCAATCTTTTCCCAAGCACTATTTTTTTCCCCTCTAGTCGCCAGCACACCACTCCATTTGTCCCATTATAGTAATTTCCTCTTTTGAAGGTATGGGATTTAATTGCACTGAGTCCCTCACCCTTCAGGAGGCAGAAAGTTCCCAGACCTCACTTGTGTTATCTGCAGACCTCTGCTGCTCCCAAGCCAGGGCAGCGTGGAGGGGCCTCACAGTGCAGGGAAACTCATTTTCTCCAGAGACAGAGGAGGACAAAGTTTCCTGTCTTTTCTCTCCAAGCCATCTGTCACTTCCCCACTGGCTTTCTCAAGCTGGCTTCAGATTAATGGCGCAGTGGATGGTCTTTAACCCTTGCTTGGCCCATGCCAGCAGAGAGGATCCTGTCAGCCAGGGAACCTCTGACACATCCACTGGGGCACAGGGCAGCATTTCATGGTTGCAGAACGGTCAGGTTTCCATAAGATACATTATTGCTTCCTGGCATGACACAAGGATAAGGGCAGGGCTGCCCTGGGCTGCTTAGAGATGTAACAGTGCCATGGCTGGGTGCAGCACCTCCAGAATTTAAGTGACATCAAGTCCACAGGTCCTCCAAGACAGCCAGCTCCACAGAGGGCAAAGACATCATAATCCAACTTTTCACGTGCCAGCCTGTGAGAAGGTAACAAAATTATCCAAATACTTTATTCTGGATATTATCCAAGATCCACATTTTAGCCAGTTATTTTGGTTTATTTTTTTAATGCATGAAAAGTGTGTTAACAGCTTGGCAGGAGACTGCAAACCTGGCATAAAAATAGAGACAACTTGGCTTCAAGACCAGAGCAATAGTTATGTGCTATGCATCTCTTCCTTCCTAGGGAGCTCTCTTGTACTTCTGAGAGTCCAAGGACATTCAGAAGGAATCAATGTCCCTGCCATTAAGTTGCCTTGTTCCTTCTCCTCTGGACAAACTGCTTCTTAGTCAAATTTAAGGTTGCAACTGAAGCCCCTTCCCTGTGAGCTGCTTTTCTTCATTCAAGAGAAACTAATGGGGCTGAAATTCTGAAAAAGTCAGAATTCTCCTTTTTGCCCCTAAAATATATCAGACACAAAATAGGAAGTCATGAACCAGGTAGGCAGCTGAGACTCATTGAAAGGAAATCCTGGTAATGACAGGAATGGGAACAGTAACAACCTCTCCAGTGTGAAGGGGTTTCCAGAATGATGCTTTGCAGATGAAGTTTCTGGGAAGGCTTCTCCACCCTCCACAGCTTATAAGAGTGTCTGTTGCACAAAGAAAAAGACACAGACTACCCTTCCAACACTAGGACTGGGCTCTAGATGCCACAAGCACACCCATGTGGTAGTACCACCTTGTGCTGCCTTTGGATCACTTGTTTGGGCAGGCTGAGCCCTGCCTCCCGAGCAGGTCACTCACCCAGCGTGCCCTTTGGTGCTTGAATTTCACTTCCTTTTTAAGAAACCCGATTTCCCTGCTGCTGAGTTGGTTGTTTTCTTCTCTTAGGTACCACCACATAAGCCAACTCGGAGGAAACCACCCTGCTCCCTTCCCTTGTATTCCCACAAAACTGAGACAAGTGACAATGATGAGCAAGTGAGTATCAATTTAATAGGGGGACAAGGACTTTCCTCTCTGCAACCTGTTCTCTCCTGAGACAGGAGTTTGGATGTGGCAGAGAGGTCAGGCTGTTCAACCAAAGACATCAATCATGCAGCATCAAACCTGCCCCTGCCCTCCCACATGTACTGACCTAGAGTCAGCTCCATGCTGTTCCCTGCCCCTGCAGAATGAATGCACAGCCCACTTCTACTGCTTTTGTTTTCACCCTTTGCACACTGATGGATCCCTCCAGTTACCACTGTTCAGGAACCACTGGTATTTATTAGATTTGGACAGGGAGCACCCATGCTGTTTGTTGTGCATGATGGGGTAGTAGTTCTGCTCGTGAGATTTTTCCATCCTCAGAGAAAGGGAATAATTAATCCAGAGTGAAGAGAGGGTTTGTTGGTGATACCCACGGAATATTTCTTTAGGACTCTTGAATGAGCAGGTCCCAGTAAGCTGGCTGCTACTCATGAAATTTCACACTCAGGCCCTCTTTGGTCACTTCTGTCCTTCTGTATGGCAGGATATGAGGTCTACCCACCAAATTTCACATTGTCGCCTGCCCTTAATAAGCAGGTAGTTCTTTGTCCTTCTTATCTGTGAGCTACAGGCTCTTGCTGCCTCCATGCCAAAGGAGCATTAAGTTTTAAAACGTTAGATTCCTTCATTTTCTGAAAAAAGCAATATGCCCCTTCTCAAAGCAATGCTCTCTCTTTCTCAAACTGCTTCCAGCCTTTTCACAGCTATACTTTTCCTGCCATTTAGGCCCTTTCTGCTTATACTAATTGGATATCCTTTAACTCAGTTACTCAAGTGGTGGCAGAAAGTCCTTCCCATCACAGAAAGTTCGCAATGCTTGCCAACATTAAGGCTGTAAGGGGTAGAATTTTAATCTGGCTGGTCCTGAAATAATACCAGGGGAAACTGTGCCACAGGCTAGATATCCTAGTGAAGGCAATGTAGGAGCAGAGCCATCACGTATCACCTAACTCAGACACTTCAGACAGCAGCCCTTTTCCCCCAGAGGAGGGGTACATGTATCTAGCCCTAGGATGGCTAGATAACAAAATGAGAATGGGATCAGGAATGAAGAAAAAGAAACTTTTGTGTGGAAACACTATATGAAGTTTCATTTGCTTCCCCACTATCAGTTTCTGCTTATGTCTTCCAAGTTTTCTGTCTGTTGTATTTCCTCTTTCTCACCTACTTTACTGTGACGTTTTCCTGCTTCGTTTTGTTTTGCAGAAGCGGTCGCCAAATGCTTGCCCCATTCCCAAGGTCAAGGTGAAAAGCTCACCCATGATTGAAAAGCTGCAGGTAGGTCCTGGCAGAACCCACATGGCTTCCTCAGCAAATGAAAACTGATTGGCATTGGTCACAGCTACTTCCCGTGCAGAGCAGCCCCAGGGGAAGGGGATGCAGGAGCCAGGGGTGACAGCCGGGTAAACGGGGCAGTGGCCTCACTGGTGAGGACCCAGTCCCACCATACACAAAGAGGAAGGCAGAGCAGGTCTGGTAATGGTAACAAGCATCAGAAGCGGTGCAGTGACCCCCAGGTGTGTCCCTAAGCATGTCAGTGCACGGATCAGGATCGTTTGGATCTGTGGAGTACATGGCTGGGCATGGGCACGGCAGCAGCACTGCTCGAGCAGGGGCAGGAGCCTCAGTTTAAGTGCAGCTCTTGAAGAGAAAGTGAGGGAAACCCTGGCTGAGACTTCCTCCAGCTCTTTCCTAGCAGCAGTGTCACTCACACTGAGTCCCCTGCACTCCATCAGGGAGCTGGCCTCCAGCACAGGCAGTGACAATCCTGGCAGTGGGGCTCCAGGCTCTGGCTGTCCCACGTGTGTGCCTGGGAGCTCTGCACTGCGCTTCCCTCCTCTGGATTCCCGCGGTTACACACAAACACACCCAGCGCTTCCTGCCCTCTCTGTGTTTCTGTGGTGCCTGATCTGCGCTGCTGAGGGCAGCTCAGCACTCCATAGCCTGAAGACAGAGTGCCCTGCCCCTGCCAGCCTCCTGTCCTGGCAGTACATGTCACTGCAGCGCCTCCTGGCCACCCTGACACAACCTGAGCCTATTGATAGCACTGTCCCTCCTGATGCACCCAAGGACATTTGCCTACAGGAGGGTTTAAATCTTGAAGTGATTGCTGGCTGCTTGTTCAGATTTTCTGCCAGCTCAGCCACTGCAGACTGTGGTGGCTTGGCTTGGTCACTGGAAAATCCCAAAAGGCCTCAGGATGACAAAAGAACACGTCCTGAGTTCCAGCTGCCAGGGAAGGACAAATGTCCAGTCATAACTTCTCTGCCCAGACTTGTTTGTTGACCGTGTCACCAGGAGAAACCCGCAACCAGAAGATCTGTGGCAGCTGAGAGATGTGACAGGGCAGGGGTTCCCCTGTGTGGTTATCAAGTGTAGCACACGCTGCTGTCGTGCACGCCCCTAATGGGGGTTTTTCTTTGCAGGCCAATCTGGCTTTTGCTCCAGCTGCTCTGCTGCCGGGAGTGTCTCCCAAAAGCCCTGGGGTGAAAGTCCTGGTTTCTCCGTTCAGCACGCCTCCCTCGACACCCACCAGCCCCGGGACGCAGTCCCAGCCCAGCGAGACGCCAGTCAGCTTTGATCAGCCCCCGGAAGGCACTCAGCTGCAGTTCTACAACAAGGTGGGATATGTATGCTAGGATTTCTCCATTCCACAGGGCTTGTTTATTGCTTGGGGATGAAGAGGAAGAGGAGGCTGCGCCCTCAGTCCTGCTGTAACAATGTGCATTTGTGGCCAAGAGAGAAGATCTGTGCTCCAGGTTCCAAACAGCCTTTCAGTGTAGCTCTGTGGAGTCTCCTCTCTGCCTGCCAGCAACTCCAGCAGCCTTCCTGGCCCAGCAGGTGAAGGAAGGGATGAAGAGGCAGGACCCAGTCACACCAGCTCAGCAGTACCAGCTGGCTGGTGCCAGGGAGTGCTGTGATGTGGTGGTGCCACATGCCAGCGAATGTCTGAGGTGGCTGAGGCTCAGCTTAGGGAGCCACACAGAGCATGGCAGTTTGTCAGGTGTCACCAGCGTGTTTGGCACCTAGGTGGGGAGCTGTAACCTGCATTCGCCATTGTGGAGTTCTCTCTCTGCCGAATTCTTGGTTCAGTCATGGACGGTCAGGACAGACAGTGACGGAGATTTCTATTCTCAGGTTTTAGATCATGATGTTTATTGCAGAAGGTGTGGGAAAAGAGCCCTGCCAGGAGCTGCCACTTGCAGCTCCAGGCAGGTCGGAGAAGTTAGAGAGCAGGCGAGAGGGGAGAGAGTGTCAGAGTGTGACAGAGTGAGAGAAGAGGAGAGCAGAGCAGAACAGAATGCTCTCAAGGGTGATTACAATACATTAAATTATCTTCTGTGTTGAATATTCTAATTTCCATGAACCAATCTAGAATAAGCTACAAATCCTACAACATTTGCCTACAGCCTATAAGAATCATTACATTAACCTATGGCATTATATTTTAAACTCTAAAAGTTGATCTTCGGACTCTTTGATGAGTTTGCAGGGTCTTCCTTGGTCTTTGGACCTGTCTACACGTAGAGGGCATTGTTTAATCAAAGGGGGATTACCTATAGCCGGTATACATTGTTTTCTAGTTGTTCAGTGACTGGAGTTGGGTAACTCAAAGCTTGTTTTCATCTCAATCTCAGCATCTTTTGCCAGGTAATCATATTTGTAAGGTTTTCCTATTCTATCTTCCCCAACACGCCATGACCAGCTGGAGTACAGCCTCCTTCCTCAACCAAAACTTCCTCACCAAACTGCCAAGAGTAGAAAAGGCTGGGATATCAAATGCTATTGTCCTCTGTTGTGCTTTCCTGCTTTCCAGTTCTGCTCTCTTGAGTGCTTCAATGTCTGCTTTTCCTGCCCCCCAGGTGCGGACGCGAGGATCGGTGAAGCGCAGGCCTCCCTCCCGGAGGTTCCGAAGATCTCTGTCCGAGTACGGGGATGGGGAAGATTTAGGGGTCATCTTGCCTTCTCCTGAAAATGGTGCCAGGGAAGATGAGGTCTTTGGGCCCAATGGCAAGACAGAGGAGGTAGAAACAGGGAGCAAAGAGCAAAAGAAACAGGCAGGGTCTGATGAGAAGCCAGCATCAAGGACAGGATCCAGCAGATCAGAGGATGAAGAAAAAGGGAGCAAAGAGCAGAAGAAACAGGCAGAGTCTGAGGAGAAGTCCCCATCAAGGAGAGGATCCAGTAGATCAGAAGATGGGGAAAAAGGGGGAAAACAGGCAGAGGAAATTACTCCTTGCAAGAATAACACTGGAAATACAAAGGAAGAGGAAATGTGTCATGATGCCCCAGGAGAGAACTCTCCTCAGCCTCCCTCTGGAAACAATGAGGTGTGTGAGGGTCCCCAGGGAGAAGAGCAGCAAAGCACTGCCTGCGAACAAGGAAAGGGGGGCAAGGAGGAGGAAGAAGCTGAAGCTGAAACAAAGGAGAGCAGTGAGAGCACAGACACACAGAGAACACCAGACACTGAGGAGACAGCACTGGCACCTGAACCGCTGCAGGATGCAGTGGGATTAGACACTGCCAGTGAGCCTTCAGTGTCAGCCATGCAGGACCAGGGCACAGCGTAGCTGTGACACACAGGTAAGATGGGCCAGCATGATGATGGCTCCTAAGACACCTGGGGGTTTTGCTGTTAACAAAAACAGCAGCTGTGACAGAACACAACAACAATTTTGCTGCTCCCCACATGTCAAAAGCCTCAGATGTCAGGCCTGCAGAGGCTATGAGGCAGGGTACTCAAAATGACCAGCCCTCCTGGGTGGTGTTAGAGAGAGGGTGGAAAAGAAGCAAAGCTGATTCTGGATTCAGTAAAATGGAGAGGCTCTGCTTACCAGGCACCCTCCTGCATCGCTGTTTTGAAAGCAGTTTGAAAGTACTTGCAGTAAAAAGCACATTTCCCCAGCAGTAACCATGTATACACTATATCAGTATGACTCCTTACATATGCATATTTATACATGTGCACACGTTGCATGTGTGCATGTGTACATGTGTACATATAAATTCCCTATGTGTTCAGCTTGTTAGCTTTGCCAGCAAACGCAGGGCACACCAGTTTCATGATCACCTCTGGAAGCGTGCAAGCAGGGGCCTTTGCCACTTAAAATAAAGGGATTTCTGCTGGCTAAAGCAGGCCTTGTTCCATGCACCTTCTTGTGTGTCCTGTAACCACTGATAACGGAGCCACAGATGCCGGAGGATGTCTCTTATCCCACCTCAACTACCTCCTCTTCAAACGCTTCCTTGGTTTGGCAAGGAGCAGCTGAAGGAAGGAGTCTGGTGCTCAGGCTGCAGCTCACCTTTGCCTCCTAGCACAGAAACCATCAGAGTACCCCCAGGGCTTCCCAGCGCTGTCTTTGCTTAGACCCATGATTATTTTTTCTTTATTACTTACTTTCTCCTCTCAAAAGGACATACCCAATCAGGGCAGAGGAGACTTAACATGTGGATAGGAGCCATCTAACCCAATCAAGGTGGAAGCTGCTGGAAAACCCTCAGTTGCAGGAGAGGAGCAGGATGCAGAAATCCCCTGAGGTCCAGACTCATCACAGAGCTGAGTGGCCACTCGCTGCCTCTCTGCTTTGCACCATCATATGTTGGGACAGCTGGAAGAAGAGACTGTTTGCAACCTCTTTGGAGTTCAAAACTCAGGTGTTGGCTGGTGTTCCTTGGTGATATTTGGGGACTGAGAGACCTGATACCCACTGTCCTGGAGGCAGCAGCCACTACCACCACTCACGGTCCTTCTGCTTCTTCATCCTGCTCCAAAATGTCATTTTCTTCTCCCCTGCATTGGTCTTGGATGAAGTTCATCAGTTAGGTACATACATACATGTATGGTGCCTTTTTGGTAGCTTCTTTTAAAGTACTTTGGGTTTTAAAACTTGAGTAAATAATGTTTTAACAATAGGAAAGAGTATGTTTTCTCCATGTGTGCTGTATGGCAGACAATGTGAACCCTGAACATGGGGAAAACTCCTAGAACATGGATAATAAAAACGTAAAATCCCTTTGAAGTGGAGCTGATCTGTGAAACAGCCACCTGTGGTAGGCTGGTAGGTCCTGTGTGCTTCAGCTTTGGGGTGCTCTAAGTGTGGTGGAAAGTGACAGCCAGCAGATTGTAGGCAAAGAAAAGATGTGCTGAGTAGGTCAACAGGGCAAGTTCTCTTACCTGGCTCTGGGCTCCTGTCCAGATTTAGAAGGGCTGTTTGTCCATCAGTCTTCCTCACTTCCAGGCCTTATCCGATCTTTTTTGAAACTTTTACTGTGTGACCACCAAGAGCCACTCATGGCAGAAAGCATCCCAGCTTCCTGGAAACAGCCAAATCATTTTGTGCAGGTCAAAGAAGAAGTCTTAGCTGGCTGAATTCCCAGTGACATTGCCTGGCAGAATTGGTGAAGCTCAGGCAGCCAGTCCCTCCTAAGAACATATGCACTGTACTAGGTTTGCATTCACCCTTGGGCTACTAAAAGTCATGGGCTAGCAGTCACTACAATTTTAACCTGGACAGTATTTGGGGGAAGTATTTGGAGAGTATTTGGGTGTCAGATCCTCACTTGACCAGTTTCCTGGCAGCACTACTTGGAGCTGTGTTGGCCACACCAAACAAAAAACTGCTCTGGCTCACGACCAAGGAGCTCATGTCCATAGTGGGATGTGGAGCTGTGGACAAGCCTGGGCTCACTGTTTCCAGTGAGCCAGACTTGTCAAAAGCTGAGGCAGCAGCCAGCTGTTAGGTGTTGTGAATGGTCGGGGTCAGTGCTTAAACCTGCTGCCAGCCACCTGGTACCCAGCAACACGGACACAGCCGCAGGGACCCAGGGCAGAACTTCCCGCTCGTCCTCGTCCATCCCAAAGCTCCTCCGAGCAAACATGAAGCTGGGCAGGGTCAGAGGCTTGGCTCGTCCCTGCCTTTCTGTAGAGGCACAAGCATTTCACACCACACAGCTCTCATCTGTCCTCTGGCAGGCTCTGTGACACAGCAGTGTTACAAACCTGTGGGACATCCCCTTTGTCTTCACCAGCTCTGAAATCTGGAGAAAGAAGAGGCTCCATACCCTGCCTTTGTGTTTCCCATGTGAAAGTACTGAGGCCACACTTGCTGAGAGCCATCAGTGCTTGCCCTCCTGCATATCATGGGCTTGTTGGCAAACACGACATCCACACCCTTTTGAGCTGTGCTGTGGAGCATTGTTGCCTTTGAATCCATTTTAATCTGCTTGCTATAGCTTGTATTTCAGGGCAGGCTGCAATCACCGGCTGTCCCCTGTTTCTTCTCTCAGCAGTGTCCCATCTGGATGTGAGTGGTTGTGCCTTACTGTACTTACAGATATATGTGTGCCTGTGTAGAGAACGTGTATGTGTGTCCCGAGCACGGGAATGGAAATCCGAGGGAGAAACAGAATAAATAAATGGTGGAATAAAAACCAAAGCAAAACAAAAATCTGTGTGGTTTGTTTCCTTCTGGAGAGATGAAGCTGAAGAAGAATGGACAGAGCTGGTAGCACCTGGCAAAACAGGGGTGAAATTTACGCTGGCATTAGGACTTTAACAATTTTATATGAGAGAACAACTACTTAGGAATAGGGAGGAATAGGATTTTTTGGAAGTCTGGGATGCAGAGGCATGGAAACATGAGGATGACAGGAAGCATAAGCAGGACAGAGCACACCAGGGACACGCAGGGACCGAGGGCAGCGGAGCGACAACACCGCCCCCCCCCCGCGCCCCGCGCCGGGGAGTGGGAACCAGCACGGCGCGGCCCGGGATGAACCAAAGCCGCTGGCGGGGGGGGGTCCTATTCCCCCGCCTGCCCATCCCCTGGGAACGAGCTCGCCCGGCTTCCAGCGCCACCGGGCGCGCGGAGCGGGAGTGGGAATGGGAATGGGAGTGGGAACGGGCAGGCTGGGTTGTTCCTGCGCCCCTCGGATGAGCGCGGGGGAAAGGAGCGGAGCGCCGGGGGGCCGCTGCTCCCCCCGCGGGGACGCGGAGTCACCTCTAACGAGCGGATCCGTAGGGTCGGGGAAAGGGCGATGCCAGGGATTACCCTGGGAAAGGAGACGGAGGGGGCGAGCAGGGAGAAATGGCGGCAGCCCTCGCAGTTTGGGAGACCAGCGATGTGTTCCGGAGCGCTGGGCAAAGCCGCTGGCAGTGCGGTGGTGGCCGGGATGGACAGACCTACACAGACAATGACGCGGGCGGCCGGGCCGGGAGGAGGCGGGACGGCAGTGAAGTGGTGAGCTGGGAAAAGCTTAGCAGAGCGGCTCGTTGGTCTAGGGGTATGATTCTCGCTTAGGGTGCGAGAGGTCCCGGGTTCAAATCCCGGACGAGCCCGCCTGTAAAAGGGCACGGCAGTGCCCTGTATTTTGCCGCCGCGGGGCCCTGCTGCGGTTTTGCGCCTCACGCCCACCCGCAGCGGTGGCGCGGGGATGGGGACGGCGCCGGAGCGAGGCCGGGGCGGCACAGGCACGGCGTGCCGACTCGGAAGGGAGAGGAGCGGCCCCGCCGCGCCGTGTCGGTGGGGGGCAGGGCGGGGGTCTTGCCTGGGAGAAATGGGAGTAGCGGCGCCCTGTGCGAGACGAAGAGGAACGGCCGCTGCCTGGTGAGTTATTAACGCTCTTTCTTGCACTGAAAAGGATCGAGTGGGTCTCAATGTCAGTCCCGTGCGTGCTCCTGCGCTGTGTGCGGGAGCCGCCGCTACGGCGAAAGAAGAAATTGAAAAAAGAAAACTCGGGCTCGTCCGGGATTTGAACCCGGGACCTCTCGCACCCTAAGCGAGAATCATACCCCTAGACCAACGAGCCGCCGCGAGAGATAGTTTGTCTCCCCTGCTCAGGAACGCTCCGATAGCGCCGCGCAGCCGCTGCCCGGGACAGCTCCGGCCCGTCCCGATGCCCGCGGTGTTCCGTGTTCCTGAGGGGGCACGCGCGCTGTCCCTGTGGCTGCCGGTGCTCCCCGCGCTCCTGCCGGGCGCCGCGGCAGCCCTGTCTCCCCCTGGCTGCGAAAGCTGCTCGTACGCGGCGAGCCATCGATCGCGACAGGCAGGCCGCAAACCCCAGCGCCATGAGGGGAAATTCGTGGTTCATTTCCATGATTTCTAACTGTACCACAGCCGAGCAGTGGCAACGCTCCTTTCCTGACTTACAGATGATGATTTTATGCAGACCTGCTTAAACAGAGTCTTAGAACGCGGATGCTGTTCGGGGTAGAGGTCAGTGCTACCTTGGCTTTTGCCTCCATACGGTAACAGCCACTAAACTAATTTTGCTTATTTTCCAATATATTCCAAGAAGCTGAGGGAGAGGTAGGAGGGAAAGACAGGAAGACAAATTGCTTCCATTTTACGTGCTTTCTTATGTATCAAGGTTATCAGGAAGACTCATGACTGAAATTGTTCCTTAGCATCTGTCCAGCACTGGAATAGCTCATCATTCCTGTCCTTTTCCATCCTAAGGTTTTCCTCAGAACACTTATCCTTGCATAGTGGGTGACCCAAGACATTCTTCTCCATCAAATTATGGAAGAGCTGAGCTATGGAAGACAAGGCTGAGAGGGGATCTCATCTATATATATAAATATCTCAAAGGAGGATGGTGCCAGGCTCTTTTCAGTGGTGCCCAGTGACAGGACGAGGAGCAATGGCCACAAACTAAATCACAAAAAGTTCCACTCAGCGTGAGGAAGAACTTCTTTGTGCTAAGGGGCCAGAGCCCTGGAACAGCTGCCCAGGGAGGGCGTGGATTCTCCCTCTCTGGAGACCTTTAAACCCCACCTGGACATTTCCCTGTGTAATCTGCTTGAGGTGACCCTGCCTTGGCAGAGAGGTTGGGCTGGATGATCTCCAGAGGTCCCTTCCAGCCCCAACAACTCTGTGACTCTGTGAAAAATAGTTCCCAAACTCTTCAAGGTCCTGCTGCCAGCTCTTGAGTTTTGAAAAAACACTGCATTTTTATTTATAAAGTAAACATGAATGTGGCATTATCTGCTACTCACAGTTTCTCCAAGCTTGCAGAAGAAAAAATAATGTTGTAATAGACACCCGATGCTTTCTTGTATAAATAGACCCTGGTTTTTTTTTTTCTTTCTCTCTCAGGTTCTTCAATTACTAATTCAAAATGAGTGTGTTGAGTGGGATATTTTTTGCAGGAATGCACATCTTTGCACACTGAACAGTGTATGCTGTACGATTCCTCTAGGACGTACAGAGATGAAGGCTAAAGAGAGAACAATCAAAACCATAAAAAATGTAAAATCAGTCTGAATATATTTGCTTCTCCTCCTAAAAGTTATTACCCCTTTTTTATGACATCAAAATCCTGTTTGCTCTCTGTGGCAAGCTACTAGAGACCTCTCCAAAACAGTAGGAAAACGAAAGTCTGAATTTCTAACATAAACAACAGCCGTGAAAAAATGTGTCTAACATCTTCCCCAGCGATGCACACAGGTTTAGATATTCTCTCTGTGATAAGCAAAAAAAAAAGACAGAAAAGTGTTTTTCTTTCTGTTGTGAGACTGAATGCTGATGTTACAGTGTGTGAGAAAGCTCAGAAACGAGTTGAGCAACTCGACAGTAGCCTGCCAGGAGGCTGCTGAGGCCTGAGCAGTCCTGCCCTGTCACTGCTGCTTGTCTGACCTCAGGGGGGATGGATTCAGCAGGGAGAGAAGTAACAACTCCCACCTCTTCATAAGCAGACTGAAAAAAACCAGTCTGTTGCCAGCTCAGTGAGCTGAATTTCTAAGGAAGTTGGTAAATACCAGTATTGTCACTAGAAAGAGTAGGGTTACACAGCTAGAAGGAAGAAGATGCAATATATGTTCCTCAGGACAAATGAAGTTGCCCCAGCACCCTACCTCCTTTCTGGAAGTAGCAGAAGAGAATAATTTGATCATATCTATCTGGATAAAGAATGTTTTGCTCTAAGTAGACTGGATACTCCACCAGATGTTCTCTGTACTTGAACATCTGTATTCCTACACAACAAACAGGGCAGTCAGGGCTGTTCCTGTGGCAGTGTGATCCCAGCTCTGTCAGGGGAGGAGGAGTGTAGGTACGGGGCACATGCGGCCAAATCAGGTTTATTAGTACACAAAAAGGTTGCACGTGAGCTCTGTGAAGGACAGTCAATTTGAGAATCAGAAAAATGCAATTTTTTTTTTTAATTTTTTTTTTTTTTAGGTCTACTATCTTGCAAAAATACCCCGAAGGGTGAAGCTTGGCCTGTTTGGAGGATTGAACATTTTTAAACTGGGCAGTACTGAAGGACCTGGAGGTAAGCAGTGAACTCTGGGTACTGAGGTGCTTCCATGCTGGTAAGAGCACCCAGGAGAGCTGTAAGGTTGGGCAGAAATTCCGTGGGAAAGAAGAGCTCTGAGGAAGTATTGAGGCAAAAGGGCTTGGAATGAAAGGCTTATCACTGCCTATCAGTTCCTGCTCCATTTGGAAAGCAGGGGTATTGATGAGTTGGCTAAAGACCCACCCCCAAGGGAAGTCAAGTGGGGTGCCTACCAAACAAGGTGATATTTCCCTGTAATACAAAGAGTTGCCTGTGTTGTTGATATTTATTCCCAAGCGGTGCCCTGGATTTCTGGTAGCCTGGGTTTCTAGAAAAAACATGTACAACAGTTAGATGAGGAACGTGCTCCAGAGCTTCCCCTTAGGGTATAAATAATGGATGCATAAGCTGTTACATTTTAAATCCCATGAGAACTGGAAGGTGGTGTCTGGCGTCACAGCTGGGAAAAAAAATAATCTGCCTGTGTTTTTGCAGGAGCTTGCTTTGTCACAGCCCTCCTCAGCGTGGCACATGGGAGCGGGCCTTTCCTGTGGCCTCTTTCACCTGCAGATGTGATGGGGTGGCCAGAGAGTGGCAGAGAAACCGGTGGCACAAGGATCTGGGAGAGGACCAGCATCCATGGAGCCACTGGGCAGGAGCAGAGCACCCCGCAGGCCCCTGGAGGCTCAGGGATGCAGTGAGCAATAGCCTTGAGATATGACTCAGCTTGTGCAACTTCTTTAAAATGCATGGTTAGGAAAACACGGCACAACAAAGAGGTTCTCAGAAGCAAGGAGGAAGAGGAAAGGATGAAAGCTTGGTCTCAAGTGGTGTGTAACAGCTGGGAGTCCAGTCAGCAAGCCGAGGGAAATTCCAAGCAGGTATTTTCAGGCGAAAGGCAAAGGTGGTTGTGCAATTGGTGCAGCAGGAGAGCTTCTGAAGGGGCCTGTGCTTACAGGCAATACAGGCTGAAACAGGCTCTCTGAGTTAACAGGGAACAACGGGCAGGATTTCTGTGGAGGCAGGAGGAACCACCACTGCCTGTGCTCAGAGCTTGCAGCAGCGCTCTCCCGCTTCTCTTGGGACAAACCGGCACCATAATGTGCAGCCGGGGGATACTCGAGGCTGGCAGAGAGGCTGGGGCACTAACTGAGCACTGTGATCTGCTTCTGCTGTCACTTCCCTTTTGGAAACTGGGCTGAGTGATGCACGGCAGGAGATTTCCATAGCTGAGAGTGCTCGATATTGTAGTCAAACTGCTCTGGTCTTTACGGACCACAGCCACCCGACAGCTCCTGGGGGGCCTAAGGGAAGAACAACTCCACTGGTGAATAATTTCCAGATGGGTGCAGTGCCAGCTGGGACCATCGGTACCATGCCTCCAAAGGCACTTGGATAAGCTTCCTGCACTGCAGGGTAACTGTCGGACAGTGCCAGAGCCCGAGGCAGCCCTGTGAGGAACAGCTGAGGGAGCTGGGGGTGTTCAGCCTGGAGAAAAGGAAGCTCGGGGATGACCTTATCCCTCTTTACAACTGCCTGAAAAGGAGCCAGGTGGGGTTCAGCATCTTCTCCCAGAGAACGAGTGACAGGACAAGGGGACATGGCCTCAAGCTGCACCAGGGGAGGTTCAGGCTGGACATCAGAAGGAATTTTTTCACAGGAAGGTTGATGAAACATTGGGATGGGCTACCCAGGGAGGTGCTGGAGACGTGTTTAAGGAAAGACTGGACGTGGCACTCAGTACCGTTGTCAAGTTGACATGGCGGTGTTGGGTCACAGGCTGGGCTCGATGACATCAGAGGTCTTTTCCAGCCTCACTGAGTGGGTGATTCTGAGATTCAGCGTTGCTGCGCCCCCCGGGATGCACCGGCCGGGAGCGGCCCCGCAGCGCCCGCGCCCCCCGCAGCACCGCCCGCCGGCCGCGGGGAGGCGCCAGCGACGCGCCCTGCTGGGGGGCGGGACTGGGTGCTCCCTGCGCCCATAGGTCGTCTGGTTTTGACTGATGGCTCCTTTATCCAATCCCCGTGGAGCAGCGGGGCAGGGCGCGGGCGGGGCGAGCGGTGCGCGGGGGGTGTGTGTGATTGACAGCGGCGGCAGCCAANGAGGGCGGATCCGCGGGCAGGGCACGGCTCTGGCTTTCGCTGCCCACCCGGTTCGGAGCCGGGCTGGTGGCGGCCGCGGACTCCCGTCCTCTCCGAGGGAAGGGTCGGTGTGCCAGGGACAAAGCCCCCGGGAGCCAGCATGGGCAAGGCAGGGGGTGCCGCGATGCCAGGGCAGCGATGCGCGGCGGCCCCGTGTCAGCGCTGGTTCCACAGAATCCATTAGCTTGGAAAAGATCCCTGAGATCACCGAGCCCAACCTGGGACCGCGCACAACCACGGGTTCTTCACTCCGGGGACGCGGGTGGCCTTTGTTGAGAGAGCCACGGGGTGACCGAGGAATGGGGACGCTGGGGTTGTGGTAAATGACTTGATTCGGTCAGTGGTGAAGTATTTGGGTGGAGGGGGAATTATGTCAGTCGGATGATGCGCTCATGACTCGTATAGGTGGAGAGTAAGTGCAGAATCACAGAACGGGTCGGGTTTGAAGGGACCAGAGTGGGGTCATCTGGTCCAACCTCTCTCCTCGGGCAGGGTCATCCCAGAGCACATGGCACAGGATTGTGTGCAGATGGTTCTGGAATATTTCCAGTGAGGGAGTACAAGGGTATGGAGCGGTAGGAATGGCAAGAGTGATGCTTAACTCTGCTGTGGCTTATGTTCTCAGAGGGCAGAGGGTTCCACACGTTACTTGGACACGAAAAGGTACATTTCCCCTGCCAGCTCAGTACGTGTAGATGCTGATCATGGACAGTGAGGGAATATCCAGTATGTATATATACACCCAGAGTATCCAGTGATGGCTATTTTGGGTTGGCAGTACTTGCTTAGTGAGGAAAACTTTGTTAAGTACTTAAGTAGGCCACATTAAAGAAGCCTGATGCCTCCTCAGTTCATATGTCTGGAAAACTGTGTAAAACTGTAAGTCTGTCTGGGAAGAGGTTTATTTGGACGCTGCTGAGTGGTAAGGAACTCAAAACATATTTCATAGAGTTTTAGAATGGTTTGGTTTGGAACGAACCTTAAAGATAATCTTTAATCTGCCATGGACAGGGACATCTTCCACTAGACCAGATTGCTCAAAGGCCATCCAACCTGACCTTGAACACTTCCAGGAATGGAGCATCCACAGATTCCCTGGTCAACCTGTTCCAGGGCCTCCCTGCTCTCACAGCAAAGAACTTCCTCCTAATATCTAATTCCTATTATTATTCCTTTTAAAGAGCATTGTTTGCATTTGTTTAAGATGACTGCATTTTGCAATGAAGAAGTAGAGATTGCTAAGGCTTGCTGTCTGTCTTTAGAGACAGACGTTAGTATTTAGAATTAAGTAGGTAGATGTGAAATATGCATAAATTACAGTAAAACTGAGATCTTTAGAAATACATATGGAGACAAGAGAAGAAGGAAGCGTATTTCCCCTGACCACAACAAAAGGTACAGCTACAGTAATGCTGTGGGTAGGTGGGAGTAGTAGATCGTTGTAGAAGGTCTGAATTTATTCCTGTGTTGGCTTCTTCTCTCCTTGCACATCCTTAATCCTCCTGTCTGCTGTGAAAAGCAAGGTTTACATCTCTGCATGGGAATAAGTGATCAGAATGCAGGCTCTTCACCTCTTTTGCATACGCAAAGGAGTTTGGTGATGGGAAGGAAAAGATGACCTTCCCCAGAGTTTGGGGTGCTAAGGAGTCCTGGTTAATCAGTGCTGTGCCTTTCTGCTTGCCTGTGTCATTCTGGCTCCTGATGTTTTTTCAAGGACCCTCTTCCCATTCCTTTTCCTCAGGCTGGATTTTCACCTCGTGAGAGGTTCAGAAATCAAAACCTGCCTTTTTTGGCAAGGGCAGGCGTGGTGTTTGCAGAGGGCTGTAGCTGCTCCCTCGCTCAGATGTGACATGTGGCTGGGTGATGTTGCTGCACACGTGGCTGCCGTGCCTCGTGCCTGCTCTTCTGCCTCTTCATACCTCTTTGGCAGGTCTGTTCCTGTGGCCAGTAACCTGCAGTGAGACAGGAATATTGCTTGGGGTGCTGTGCTCTGCAGGCCCCATTAAACACCACAGCCTGCTCTGCCAAGCCCGGTTGCTTCACAGCTAAGCACAGATAACACAGTTCTAGGCTTATTTTCTTGTGTGCCCCTGCATGTGTGGGTTAGGAGTTCATCTTGCTTCTTTATGCTCAGTCATCTGAAAACCCAGTTGCTTCATTTACTTGTAAGAATGAAGGATCATTGTCAAATGTGCTGTCTGTGATGATGTGGACATTTTGTAGCATAAGTAGTTTAGGTATAATCTCTTCTGTGCTTGAGTGAGCCTGGAACTGGAACAACCAGCCGAGAGTATCAAGAAAATGGATTATTTTGCAATTGTGCATTTGTAAGCCATGTGAGTATGACTTAAAGTGGTATCCTGCCAGTGTTTGACATGAGGGTAGTGCCTGATTACTCCTGAAAGTCTCAAAAAATGTCTAGATTTTTAAAATTATTATTCTTTTTGATACCAACAAAGCCTGATCTTTTTTGAAATTTATTTTCTCCTTCTACTCCTTTTATACACTCTCATACAAGTGCACGTGGGTCAGTAACAAGCAGAGTATTGAGATGTTAAATAGCTCAAGTGCCTGTTACTGCTTTGAGCTCACCAGCCCATTTCGGTTGCTGCTTGGAATGTTTCCTGAAAATAACAGTGTAAGTCAGGGTTGCAATGCTCACTTCATGCTCATGCCAGGTTTAGTCAGAATTCCTGTATTCACCCCGTCAGAAGCTGTCAGTCCTTTTAAGCTCAGCCCACTGATGCTGCAGGTAGGAAAACTTCCTTGCCTGCAGTGCTCAGTGGGTTCTGCAGAAGGAAAAGCTGCATAAACTCCTCTCAGCTCACCTCGCTTGCAGCAGCAGCAAGAAGTTCTTGAATGTGTTGCAAAGTCTGTACCTTAATGTTTTGGTGATAAAATGAGGTAAAATGGCCAGATACTTCTTGGCCCCAGTCTCAGCCTCTGTGTAAGTAATAGCATGCATGGCTGTGTTGCTTGTTATCTGAATTAAAATTGACTCTATTAAACAGCAGTTCCACTGCTTGTCTGTGGACAAACCTTGTCCTGACTGGTGCTGGATGTCCTGTGTCTCATTCAGAGTTGAGATGGAAGACTAAAAAAAATGAAGCCTAGTATTATAAGGCAGATGTCTTGTACTGTTTGTCTTGAAAGATTTTGGTCTGAGTGGTTTCTAAAGACTTATTTTTCTGGAGAAGTGCCATATAGATCATCATCAGGTCATCTCTCCAAAGCTTATTATTAGCAGCCATAGTGGGAGTTCTCCTAGTGTGATATGATGTGATGTGGTTTGATCACATATGGCACATACATTGTTCTTTCTACCACCTGCATGTAATCAACAAAATAAACAGCCTTGTGTGCAAGAACATACATTTTTTGAACTATTGAATGCTAACTCAGGATATCCTAGGAATACATCAGAAAGCTGGAAGCTCTGGGTGTGACAACATTTACATCCTTATGGCATATATCCTTTTGTTGTTGTTGTTGTGTGTGGTTTGTTTGTCTTTATTACTTTGCTGGTCTGGGTTAGTGGAACCCCACAAGAAGTGATTAGCACAATGGAGAGGATGTGAATGTCTTGTGTAAGAGAACGCTGTGCCAGGAGAGGACAAGAAGTTCTGAACTGGCTTTGCTGCTAGCAAAGAGACTTGGGGAACTCTTAACTGCAGTGATTCACTGTTATCTATAACAGCAGTCATGTGGAAAAGCAAGTGTTTACTCAGATTAGGGTTTAGCACTAAGCAGTACCCACAGCACAGAAGATGTGGCAATGCATCTTAAGGCAGGGTTAACATCAGTATTTTTTACTGAGCAGGTTGAAATACAGTTTTTCCTCCCAATCTCTTCTATCTTTAAAGGGCCATTCTGTTACTTGTCCTGAATAAGCTTTTTTTTTTTTTTCTTTTTCTTTTTAATTGAAAATGATTCTGTCAGAGAAATGTATTGGTACTTGTTTTGGCTGAGACAGAGTTAATTTTCCTTGTAGTTTGGATGGTGCTAAGTTTTGGACTTGTGGTGAAAAGAGCCTTGATAACAATGTTTTGCATTGGTTACTTGTTTTGCATTGGTTACACACCCCAAGTCGTTATTTTTTGTCACCCCTCCCTGACAGCAGGTGGGGTGGGAGTGCATGAGGGGTTGGGAGGGCACCACAGAAGTCATGGCCAGCAGTAAAAGCTGGGAAAAGAAGGAGGAAGGGGGCTGTTTGGAATTACAGCATTTGTCTTCCAAGTCACTGTTACACCTGACGGAGCCCTGCTCTCCTGGAGATGGTGAACACCTGCCTGCTGATGGAAGCAGTGGATGATGGCTTGTCCTTTCCCTGTTAAACTGTCTTTATCTCAACTCTCGAGTTTTCTCACTTTTACACTTGCAGTTCTCTCCCCGAGGGCTGTGCAGGGCTGAGCTGCCCTCTGGGGTTAGCCCACAGTCCTTGTATATTGTTTGCTTTGGCTGCTGTGCCTTTCAGCTCCTGCATTTTTATGTATCTGTTGAGTTGGCACTTTCCACTCAGTGCTGCTGCTAGGTTTTGGCTTAAAGTGCCTAAGGAAAACCAGAAGGCTGTGGTTGTTCTTGTGAACTCTCTTTCCTCCAATCCTGCAGAAAAAGATGCTTTGTGGTGCATTTACTGATGCTTTATACACGTTGTGTTAAGGGGCACGAAGGGAACTAGCCCTGAAACACTGGTTATACCCTACCTTCGGTGTTTCAAATCAGACTGAGATTCTGATCCTTGAGGGAAGGTTAAACTCTGGTCAGTGTAGCAGTTGTCAGTGGTGGCTGGTGGCACTTTCACTTCATGAGATGGCGGTAAATCAGGGCAGGTCATCTCCAGGTGGGTGAAATGACCAGTGCTGGAGGCGTTTGGAGTTGGCTGCAAGCCACCTGTTATTCAGTAACTTGTTTTTGTAACATGTGCAAGGGAAGGGTGGTGAACAGGGCTCCCCTCTTGGTAATAAATTCCATAAAGCTGTGTGTGCAGCAGGAGTTCTGAAATCTGGTTACTAAGTCTTGAAGTTGTCAGATCGAGGTCTTGCAGGATCTTGATGCTTTCGCTGTGGAAGGTGTTGAGATGATGGCTGCACAGAGATGTTTCTTACCCTGCTGCATGACAAAGTCAGGTGTGAATGAAGGCGCTGCCCTAGTCCGAGGATGGGTCTAGAAATGACCGCTTGTGTAAACCGGGAAAGTGATGTAGAGTGTGCTACAGGGGAGGCCATAAACACTTCACAAAGAAGTGTTCCTGAGAAAAACCAGCTGAATCAGCTCCTGCTTGGTGCTTCCTAACCCTGCTCAGTTGTACGAAACAGTGTACACTGGACTGGGCTAGGGTGTTGGTCTGGTTTAAAAGAAAACAATGGTGAAAGGGCTGTTTTGAACACAGTTCCTGATCAGATTCATCTCGTTCTGAGTGTGCATGTGAGCTATTTAAATTGGCACCACCACTGAGAAATTCTTGTGAAACAATGCTTTGAAATGTTTAGCATGGGCTTTTCCTTTTGGTTTTGTGGTTGTGCTGCTGCAGGTTATAGGTGGTTACGAGTTTGCTCAGCAGTTCAGTTAACAAGTAAGTACGAGATCGCTGCAAGTTTGGTGCCAGAGCTGGCTGCAGGCATTCAGCAGTCCATGGATCAGTAAGGAATCTGGTCCTCCAAGGGCCTTGGAGTTGCTTGAACTGCTAAAGCAAGTCTCTAGTTACACCAGAACAGATTGGCTGCATGCATACCCTGTTAGCTGAGGAGGGTAATCACTTGGATGACGTAATTTCATCTGTCTCTATCTTCTTGCTCAGTTAAGTGGTAGGATTTTATTTAACGGGTTTTAATCAAGTTTCTCTGTACATAGGAAAAAATCCCGTGCTCACCTTTCAGGCTGGTGGAAACACCAGTACTTGGCAAGAGGTGGACATGGTGCTGGTTCAGGAATGATGGCAGGTGGGAGTGACTGTTCATGGAGTGCTACTAGTATCTTGGATGGTTCAAAGTGCAGCTTTTGCAGATGTTTCTTGGTGCGTGTATCTATCTTGTCACTGAGTTGGTTGCAGCTTTGTGGATTGATTATTGTAAAAGGGTCAGAAAAAGGGCAGCTTCTTATGTCTGATATATAGGCTTTGCACTGTATCTCCTCATGAAATTCATGTATGCACATCCTAAATTCTACTGCCTAGTTTGTTTTGGAAGTTGGTAGTTCCCATGCTGCTAATGATAGATTTTGTCAAAAAGATGCTGCATGCTGTCAACAGTTGGCAACATGACTGGTATTTTTAACATAGTTTCACTTGAGATAGCATTGATAACCAGAAAAAGAAAAAAGCCTAGAGGGAAGCTTTTGTTCCAGCCAGCAATATGTCAGTCTCTACTGTTCACCCCATGGGGTTTGGGTTTTGCTGTTGTTTGGTTGTGGTTTTTGTCTACAACTTCTGATTCTTAATACTCTCATTTCCTTAGTAGTTGTGACAGTTTTAGTGGATTGCTATAGCAATTTTAGGAAATGCTTGTGATGGTGGGATGCTTTTTTTATTCTCTCTGCCATGTGTTGAGCATGTCTACCCAGCTTCTCTCAGATCTTTAGTTAAGCAAGCTTCATTCCCTATTTGTGGGAAAAACCTGATGTATTTTGAGGAGACTTTTCTGTCTTTTCTGCTGTTCTGTAATCTTAGTTCCCATTTTCTGGAATCTATCCTTGTCCCCAGAAAATAATGTGCTGTGTTTGTTAGTGATTCTCTTAGTACTGCAGGAGTAGAGGTGGAGCAGCTGCCGTCAGCTGTTCCAGTTACCCTTTGCACTTTGAACAGCTTTACTTAACTTGCCCCTTGGGGTTCTCCACTCTTTTGGTTTGGCTTTGTCAACAAGAGCTGTTTACTTGGGTTTGAACACTTGTAAACTGACTTGGGCATGGAAGGAAAACCACTTCAGGGCTGTTGAACAAAAAAATGTGCTGTGTGGTTTGGAAAGTACCTGAGCTGCTGATTGGTGTCCCAGCCTGCAGCATAGGCAGGGAAGTGTTGCCTTGTGATCCCCAGGGAAAAGTACTAGGAGTAACTAGAAGTTACTTGCCTCAAGACTAAATATCTGCCCAAACCTGACATATGACTGATCCTGTAATAGGAGCGTGTAGTCGTGCTGCTGCACTGCTTGCTTGTTCATGGTTCTCAGCACCTTTACAAGCATCTCTGTTTTATGAGATGAGAGAGTTGAGAGAGTGATACAGCAGGGAAATTATCTCCTCGGGACTGAACAAGAAATCTGGCCTGTCTGGAAAGGGAGCTCAGGCATGCTTGAGTGTTTCTCACGCTTGTTCTTCATTTCTGGTCAAAGCACAGGCTTTGAAAGTAAATCTCAGCATAGGTTCTTTTGCTGCTCCTTGGCAGAACAATGAGCAGCTCTGCATCATATGGAGGAGAACACGCCAAAAACTGACTCTGCAGTGTGGGAGGTGAAGGAGGTACCAAAGTCTGATGACTCTGAAGTCTTGTCTTTAAAGTCCTGTCAAAGTAGGGGCACGGAGGTATGCAGGGCTGAGATACGTGGATGTTATTGTCTGTTTTGACAGCTTAGCCACAGCCTGCTTAAGACTTCTCAATGAAACTGCTTTCCTTTCACTCGAGGTGACAAGATGCTATTTTTTCCCTTATTGTTGAGTCAGGCAGAGCTTAGCTGAATGTGCAAAGAGGCCAGGAGAAAGTGAATGTTGCATTAGCAGATGCTTGTCTCTGCTTGGAGGATGAAGGTTTCCAGCAGCATGGTGACAGGAGGTGGTAGGTGTTCATGGGCTGGGTGTCACAGCTGTGCTTTCTGATTCCTGGAGCAGTAGGGTGCTGCAGGACCGGCTGAGTTACTGGAGACAGGAAGCTCTCTTTCCTCCAGCAGCCTGGGATACTTGACAAGATTGACATCCTGGGGAGATGCTGTGGCAGCAGCTAAAAGCTGTTCTGGTGAATTGGCATTTGAGAGTGAAATTAAACTCTTCTGTCTTCCTTTGAGGCAACGGAATTTAGTTTTTGCTGCTTTGAAACTTAGGTGTCAGGATTGGTTGGTGTGACTCTGTCTAGTCATTTCTTGCAGCTGATGTTGCTTTGTGTCCTGTGTAAATGTATGGAGTGCAGACATCAAGGTCGTGGTGGGCAGGGGGGCTGCAGGGACAGTCTCCATGAGGGGCTGGACACATGTGGCTTCTTAATATTGTGTGTTGTCCTTATGAAGTACACTGTGGTTTGCTCCTAGGTGGAACTGCTGGCGTGGGTTCTACTCCTCTGTTAAGGCTAAATGATGTGAAGGAATTCTTTGTGTGGAAATTGTATCCAGTGTCTGGATGCTCTAACAGATCTTGTGGAGTTTCAGAGGCACGATTTTGGCATGTCTACTGTCTATTAAGGCAGGAAAGCTGAGGTTTCTCCACCAGGTGTTTTTTTCTACAGTGAAGAAATAGTCTGTGGGGACATAAGTGCCTGTAGTTGCAGTTGGGGACTATAACTTTGTTCTGGATTTCTGGGATGTTTTGTAGGGGTCTGGTTGCTATTGTTTCATGCTGGTTTTACAGGGAAACTGCTTTGTAGGAGAAAGAACTAAGTGCCATGCAACCATAGTTGAGAATGCTGTCAACGGTAGATGTTTCACAAGACACTTGACATTGAATGAGAGTATTTCGTAATGAAAGCACTGATTCTCAAGTGTATATTGTTTTTGTGACTTATGACCCTTAGTCATTAGAAGAATACACATCCTCCTTTCTGATGGAACTTCTGGGTTGCTAGGGAGACCAAAGTGAACATACCAATACACTGAATTTTCTGTCATTTTGTCAAGACCTTTCATCCATAAGAGACTTCATTTATAAATGGTATACACAACTGTATTACCAGGTGTCTTTGAGATAAGCAAAGAAAGTTGCTTGTATTAATTAATAAACTGATGATTAGCCATTTCAAGAGGAGGGGATTGTAGCACTCTTCCTGGTGTAGGATGGGAACTGTAGCAGCCATAAGCATCCAGTATTTAGTAATCTGATGAAAGTCTCCATGTGGGCTGCGTTTGTGCTGGCGGAAATAAGATGCCTGTGATTACAGTGTTAGGTGTTTGCATTCTTGGTTTGTTAGGTCTCCTAGTGATCAAGTTGAGCTGAATCCAGGGGAATTGAGTTTATTTTGGTGTGTTCATAGCCTTAATTAACAGAACGTTTTCATTGGATCCAAGATCTCAGTAGAAACGGTGGTCTACAAGGGAATTTTAATTAGCTCTGTTTTAATTAGCATAAAAGTTAGGTGCACAGAAGGATTTCTTTGTGCTATGCTACCAAAGCAAATGGTCAACCGTATTTCTACATAAAAAATGTAGAATAAAAACAATTCTTGCACAAATTTTTTTTTTTTTAATCACTATGAGGCAAGTATAAGCAACCACGGGGTTCAAGTAAAAGTAGGAAAAGATGACTTCAGTTTTAAAAGGCGTTTTCCAAGCACTGGCAGCTTAGGCACTGTTGGATTTATACAGATGCAGTTACCAAATGCTTTGGAGGGCTCAAAGGAAGTGAAAGGATTTTGCAGGTTTTGAGCAGATCCTCCTGAGCCTGAGGGACAGCATTTAGAAGGAGGTGCTACAGTGTGGATTTGAAAAGTTATGGATGAGACCAATGCTATAATGTGGTTGGGGACAAGAGTCTCTTCATACTGAAACAGGGATGGGTGCTTGGTGTCAATTAAAGTACTATGCCATGCCTGGGTGAATGTCTCTAACCCTCTGTAACCCTGTGTGTCCACTCCTGATCCTGTGTATTGTTTCTGGAGGGGAGTGGGCCATGACGTGGATGTCTTTGTGTTTGATCAAGCTCTGAATGGAAGCACTCAGCAGCAGTGGACAAGGGGAAGGAAGGACCCAGGGTTTGAGCTGTGAGGTCACAGAGGCTGTGTCTCCTGTGCAGGTCAAGGTGCCAGCACGTGTGACTTAGCCAGTCTCAGCTGAGCTGGGCAGAGATGTCCTGGGGAGGACACCTGTTAGGAGAATTCCCATCAGTGTGCTGGAGACAGCAACTGGACATCTTCTCCAAGAGTTTTTGGATCAAGCTGTACTGCATTTCAAAGACATCAGTTAAATCCACTTAACAGTGCACTGCTGCGGTCCTTCATGTTACTGTGGTGAAAACACTAAGCTTGACTGCCCTTGACCTCACTGAAAGCTAATGTTCAACCACACTTTGGTTAACTAACTAGATGCAAACTCTTGTGGTTATGAATGCTTGTCTGCTATCATTCTGACTGACCTTATCTTTCCATGCTTTGCTGCTTGGTAACTGTAAAGGCTTCTTCCATGAGGGGGCTTCAGAGCAATATTTGGTTGCCATTCTGAAGAGTCCCAGTGATGGCACAGTGCCTGGGGATTGTGAGCTGGGACAGGGCTGCATTATCTGAAAGCTTTGTCACTGGTTTTGTGTACCCTGGCAGACGTGGTGGTGGTTTACAGGGAAACCAAGAAGCTCTGTGTCTTCAGATCTGTGTGAGCTCCTGGAGACAGCTTCACCTTCACAGTTAGGAAGGTCCTGTTCATTCACAACAAGGAAGTTAAAACAGTATCAAGTCAATAAATTTGATTATTAGGTGGCAGTGCTGTATAATAAATAATGCTTGCTCTGTGTATATGTTGTACTCAAGTATATGTTGAGTACTACATTGTCAATTGTCACTTCATGGAAGGAAGCAGTGATCTTGCATATGTGATGTCTCCCTCTTCTTAGTGTCACCCTTGGAGCAGCTTGGTTACCAGGAACTGCAGTACTTACTGGTCAGTTACTGTCCATCAGTCCAGAGCAAAAAGGACATCACAATAATAAAGGCCAAGGTACAAACTGGAGGTTTTAGTCTGGTGTCAGCTGAACAGATGACTTTAAACTCTGAAAGACTCTGCCTTGACTTGGAAAGAGTTGAAAGTCAGAGGTGCTGCACAAGTGTTGAGTTGGAGAGACATGTGGCAGGTCCATGGTGGTAAAAGCAGTTGTGGAGGGCTCTGGGGGAAGAAATGAACTGTGCTTTAGTCCCATTTAGTGTGAGCTGACAACTTAGCATTGACAAAGATGTCAGACTGAGGCTGTTCTTTGAACGTAAGGCGGCAGATCCTGAGCAGAGACGCAGATCTGAGTAGTCAGTGCAGTGATGGGAGCTTGAACTTGTTTTGCAGATGAGGTCTCAATATACCGAGGAAAGAGAGACCTGAGAATAGAGAGAGTGTTGGTGAAGAATGAAGATCCATGGTGGGAAAAATAAGAAAAGATTAGTAAGTAAGATTAGTAACGTAGTAAGAACATGAGTGTCTTACTATTTCAAAAATAGGAGGATTGTCTGGAAAGGGAGATGTGGATGGAGAGCTTTCATTGGAGTGTGGTGGTTAAAAATTGAGCTGGAGAGAGTTCTTGTAGTTGGGAGTAAAACTGCTCCAACAACACTAGGGATTTAAAAGAAATGGCTGGAGAGGCACAGGTGGGGTTTTTTTCCCAGATTGTTTTGATGATAGATGAGAAAAATAGAAGCATTTTTCTGCTGAAAGGAATAAAAGCAGTTGAAGGTTAGATGGGATGTTCAGAAGGAAATACTGGGGCTACGGGCAGTTGGACAGGGTGATGGGATCAAGGACTATGCATGGGAGAAGAGCAAATGTTTATTTTTGCCCTATGTACCTTGCAGACCTTCCCTTCCTAAAGCACTCTTCTCTCCCAGTCTCCTGTGATAATTTTTTCCTCCTGAGAGAAATTAAGGCTGGGTAAGCTTGAGGAAAAAAGCAGTGGGTAAGTGTGACTGAAATATGACTCAAAATTCAACTTTCTTCAGCTGAAATATTTAAGTAGATGGAGGAGCTGGAAGGTGGATGTAATCCTGGTAAATGTGGAAAGAGGAGGAAAAGAGCTAGAGCTGGAGATGATCCATGTGGATTTTATTGTGACAGAGGAGGCCAAAGAGTTCAAGGTAGTGAGAACAGCCACTATATCAGTAAAATTATGGGATTAGAAGGCTGAGGGTGAAAAGTGACAAAAGTTGTGTCAGTGTCTCTCTACCAAACAGCCAAGTTATGATTTAAGGTGCCTGTGTCTCATACTGTAAGGCAACGGAAGCAGGAAAAATATTTTTTAAGCAGTGAAAGAGACAGAGGGGAGAAAATCAGCCTAGAAGAACATGAAATTGAGCCAACAATAGGACAGGTGAAAATTAAGCTTGATAGAAATATCTGTACAGGATTACATAGTTCCTTCCTTCCCATACTAGGGAAGAAAAGGAGAAGTCTTTTTTTTTTGTTTGTTTCACTACTGTTCTAGTGGCTTAGAACAGTGACTTCTTTAGATTAGGCAGATCTGTGCTACCCTCTGCCTGTGTGTGGCAAGGAGTTCTCTGTACCATGTACAAGCAGACAATGTCTGTGCAGACTCTTTTCTTCCTACACAAATACTGAGGGCATCTTGCTTGTTTTGTGCTTGAAAAGGGGGTTTGTTCTGTGGTTTGGACTTAGTACAATGGATTTGATTTTATTTTATTTCTCTTTTCTACACCATTAGCTGGGAAAAATACATAAAGCACAGCAGCTCTCAGTTCATTTAATTTGATTGCTAGGAGTCTTTGTATGTTCCAAATAAATATTTGGTAGTTGTTTTAGAAAAGAATATTTTTTGGCCCGTAGTCAGAGTATGTAGAAGAGAAAGGAAGCTCTCATAGAACCTTGTGATGAAAATTCACCACCCCTACTCCCCACCCCCCTTTTTCTTTTGGAAATGAGAGCAGTGATGACAGGAGAGTGTGAAGTGTCAGAGATAACCTGATGGGACTGAGGAGTTAGTGAATTTTGGAAGGGAACAGTGTGGACTCTGATCAGCAGAATTAATGAATGGTGGTTTCTTCTGGTTTTGGTTATTGCAATTACTGTGGTGTGCTCAACTCTCCCACCCCTGCTTGCATGTTCATTCTGTCGGATGTTTGCTGTCCAACTTCTGAAGGCTGCTGAGTTGGTTGCTCTCACTGACTAAAAGCACAAACCTCATGATTTAAGGACTATTATAGGAGGGTTTTCTTTTCTTTTTATTTAAACAGTCTTTGACTTGTATCTTTCTGTTTGGTTTGTCTGCTTCGAGCTACTTTATTCAAAGCTGAGAAGCAAACCAACTGAGGCACTGATGAAGCAGGAAGGTTTGTTCTCCTCTTTTAACAAGGGGATTTAAGGTACTGGAGCCCAGGAACATAGAATCCTATGAACAGAAGTAGATTGCTGTTACCACCTCTATGCTGAAAATCTTGGTTTAATGAAAATCAAAACTTATATTGGAGGTACCAGGGACACACGTCACATGTGCACCCACCCACGCTGACTTTACAAGATTTTTGCTTTCACATGGATGTGACGTGAACCCTGACAGACATTCTCTTGTGATGTCACAAGATGATGCTTTGTTTTTCAGCATAAACTTGAATGAATGAATCTGCTTAAATCTGGATAGGGATAGTGCACTGGCAGTTTAGAAGGTGCCAGATAAAGAATATCTTCAAGACGTTTTCCGAATCATGATGAATTTTACTTACTTGTTAGGAAAACTACCAGTACAAGCACAATATTAACCTTGGTTACTTTAAATTTGGGGGATGGTTGTGGCCTGCTTGCTGTTTTGACTGTGTATAAGGTGGAAAAAAATTAAACTACTCTCCTGCTTCTGAACTATAACCGAGTGATTGTTTATGAGGCCTTGCACATACAGGTCTTGGAGCATGGCAGAGAGCAGGAGTAGATGGCATAGCAGGGAGTGGGAGAAGTTTGCTTCTCAGCTTTCTGGAGGTGAGCTTTTGTTTTATGCACATCTAGGAAAAGCTGGAGATAGGAAACAAGATGTGTGCCAGAGAGGAAACTGAGTAATAGCTGGGTCAGGCTGTTAGTTCCTCTGATGTGGCTTAATTATTACAATGCCTGCTGTCAGCTAGTACGAAAAAGTTTTAAACTCATCCTTTGCACCATAGAATTGACTTCCACAAAGTGTTGTAGAGGAAACATCTGTAAGTGGAAAACATCCTGTCACAGATAATACAAGGAAGGAGAAGTGAATATATACTTGGCCTGCTCTGTACTTGTTTGATTGTCGGTATAATGCAATGTCTGTGCAAACACTTGATGCAGCAGTTATTGATGCCTCTTCACTTCTCCCCTTCTAGGCAGTGTGATGTGAACTTGCTGGCTCTCAAAGCAGCACTGATGTGTCTTGTTCTTCTCCTTTCTTTTCTTTACCTTTCCCGTGCAGTCCAAGTATCAGCAGTAGAGGTCA
Organism: Oreocharis arfaki; assembly: GCA_013398015.1. NCBI lineage: Eukaryota > Metazoa > Chordata > Aves > Passeriformes > Paramythiidae > Oreocharis > Oreocharis arfaki. Next base: position 238,723 of record VZRR01005502.1, read on the forward strand.
ACACCCCGGAGGAGATGTTTGTGGAGAACGGGACGGACGCAAAGCTCCCATGCACATTCACATCCGTAGAAGTGATCAGCAGCGCAGCATCTGTCTCCTGGAGCTTTCAGCCAGAGGGAGCAGCCACTCGTATCTCAGTAAGGAATGGCTGGCAGGGAGCAGACCTGGGAGGGGAGGCTGGGATAGGTGAGCAGTGGTCTTCTAGTTGGTTCTAAGGAGCAAGGAAATGCAGATTGGAGCCTCCTTCTGTGTGCCTTGTCTCCATCGCTGTGATTTAAGGGGGCTTTTTAAGAGTTGTATAAAAATCTTGTGGTCTGCTAGATCTCTGCCGAGTGAGATGGAGTGTGCAGTGACCACAAAATACACCAGTTACTCTGTTAGTTGTAGGAGAGGGGTGTTGGTATGGAAGCTGTATGTATGAAGTGGAAGAGCATCTAGGAATCTTGTAAATCCTCTATCCTTTTGCATTTGACTGAATATAGCAGTCAGAGAATTTGAATTACCACTGTAATTGCAGGGTTACATTGTGTATTGTGCATGTTGTTTATTTTGCTTGTGTACTGTATAGCCTCTGTTTGAAAGGGTTTAGAGTAAGACCAGTCTCCCTGGTTTCAGAGCAGAATTGAATAGCTCAAATCAGTAAGCAGTTACATCCTCATATTATAGTTACTTGACAAGTAAAACATCAGGCTAGCAAGGAACTTAGGCAAATAATATTTGTCATTGCACAGTTCCTGTATGTTGGGCCCAAGTGGGCTCAGATCCTTTGGATGTGAATCTTCAAAAAAATGGCCTTGGTAGGTTGATGGCTGTCATCTTCCTCTTCTTCCTCAGACACTTCTGCTTCTTTCTTGTTCCTTGTCCTGAGTGAGAATTTAGAGGAAGCAGAACAAGGAACTCTGGGGCAGCTTTGAAGATGTGGGGACAGCAGGTTGCTCAGCCTGTTTGTGTGTGTCTCCTTCCCTGTGCTACAGACGTGAGCTCATTTAAACCCTTGGAGCCCTTCAGTGCTCAGAGCAGAGATGGTCAAAACCAGTCTGTGGGCATCTTCCTAAATATATACAAGCTTCTGGATCTCAGTGAAATAAATATTTAGTTTTGAAGAGGGAACTCTTCCCATTGAGAATCCGAAGCAGTAGCTGGGCAGAAGCTTACGGATGTAGGGCATATTTCCTGCCAGTGTAGAACAGGATGGGTGAAGAGAAGCCATCTGTTGGTGTGTTTTCCGCTCCCCATATATCCTGTTTTGCCGTTCCTTTTCTGCATCACTGTCCAGTTGTAGGAATACAGCTTCAGCTCATAACATTTTTTTTTGAATTGAAGTCAGTTCAGGTGTTCTACCTGGATGTAGCTATCAGCACAACCGAGAGAAAAGTGAATTATCTTTGAGCAGAAGTGACCCAGCACAGTTTGATGTTGATTCCCTGTTCCTTTTGAGGGTCTGGGGAAGGCACAGAGGGGATGTTTATTTATTAGCCCAAGTCATGGCATTGCATAGCTTGGTGAGTGTAAATTTAAGAGATCAGTCTCATGATCAGCTTATGTCTGAGCTAAGCCCGTGCTTCTCTTGACAAGGATGGTCCTGTGCCCCTTTAGAATCACACTGGCGATCTTGCGGCCATGTGGTGAGGCTGACTGGACTGGGAGCTTCCCCTGCTTGTCTCCTTCCCTCACCGCATGTTCAAAAGAAGTCTCGTGTTAAACCACTCCACCATAGGCAAGGGATGGCTTGAATCATGAAATGAGTGGTGTTTAAGGACCTCTTTTACTTCATGATTTCTCCTCCCCCAGGTGAGGACATCTAGAGAGCTGAGGAATCTGCATCTGGCCTTCTAGACTTCCAGTGGGCTGAGTTCCCCTGTGCGCAGGGGTGTGGTAATGCAGTGCTGCCGTGTTAAAGGTTACAATCCAGCTGGAAGAGCTGCAGACTGATGCAGAATCCCTCCAAAATGTTCACAGCCGTGTGCTTGCCAACTTTCTACCAGATGAAATAGTTTGTTGGGTTAATGTTTATCTGTAGACAACAAATAAGATTGACTGCAACGTGACAGATGGCCATGATGTCCACATACCTGGTCCAGACAAGATTTGTGCTGCCAAGTGATAAGGCCTGATATTCAGAGTGCAGGTCTGATAGAGAGGGTGTTGGAATAGCAAGCATGAGATCGAGGGCAGGAAAGGGAAAAGGGATAGGAGATGACTTGAATGGAAATATGATTGTCTTGTAGGCAGTCTTTTCTGTGGCAAAGACATTGCTTTGTAAATAAGGCAGGACAAAGAGGAAGCTGGACTATTGTCTTAAATTTCATTCATCGTTCTCTGGAGAGTGAACTGAAGGGAATTCAGGTTGATTCTTGATTAGGTTTGTCTTGCTGTCTTGCAGGATATCCAATTAAGAAAGAATGTGCTCTTGCAATTTTCCTGCGGCCTTGATGCCTCTCTTAGGGTATCCCATGTGTTTGAAAGCAGAGTTGTTCTGTAGAAGTCTATGCACTTCTACTGCTGTAAATTCCAATTTTGGGCAGGTATATATGGAAATACTCAGTTTCTCCTTAGTCTGTACTAAAGAGGTTTATTTTTCAAAGATTTTTGGTCATGTATAGGGAGTGCAGAGCCAATGTGCAGCTTAGTCACTTAAAAACTGGGAAAAATTTATATTTAGTTACCTGAAGGTTTCTGGAAAACAGCTAGATATCCTCTAAATTGGTCATGGGATTTTCTGAGGGGGTGGAAGGAAGGGAGAGTATTGCATGTTAATTTAGCTGTGCTTTAGTTGCAAGTAACACACAGCAAAACACAAGATGGAAAACTTGGTATCCTTTTTCTGCTAGGATGCAGGAGGCTTCTTGTGCTTGAAAGGCAGATGGCCATGTTCCAGGACTGGTCTATCCTTTAATTATTTCCAGGTTACCAGGTTTTTTTCTATTTCCCCCACCTCCTTGTCTGCAAAACAGAAAAAAAAAACAAACAAACCCAACCAATCCAACCACAAAACAAATCAAAACCAACAGAAAACTGAAACTTGCAGTCTCTTGTGCTGGTATGGTTGAGCTACAAGTATGGTTATGTGATCAAGAGGCAACAAGGCAGACTGAAGTGGTGAGGCAGGAGGAGAGAAACCTCAACTGCTGGCTGTGTATCACACAATTGGCTCTGGGACAACGCTGTAAGAGTGAGAGGAGCACGGCAGCTCCGTAATCGCTAACTGGATTGTTCTTCTATCCTCTTTTCCTTGACTGCAGTTTTTCTATTACTCTAATGGAAAGTCATACCCTGGAAAGGACATACCATTTAAAGACAGGATCACTTGGGCTGGAGATCTTAACAAGAAAGATGCTTCTATCACTATATCAAACATGCAGTTCCGGGACAACGGCACGTACATTTGCGATGTCAAGAACCCACCTGACATTGTTGTCAAACCAGGAGAAATCCGAGTTAGAGTTGTGGAGAAAGGTATTCACCCTATATGATTTTTTTCCTTCTCCCTTGTTTGTTTTTTTTTTGCCCCTCCGTTCCTTGTCTATATCACTTTTATTGGGGGTGGGGGAGTAGCCTGGAGGGAAAAACTGGTTTTTTAATTCTCTTCTTCCAGGTCCTAATAATGGAACTAGTATCTGTCAGCTGTTTAAAAACTGTATGTCGTACTCTTTTCCTCTATGCCCACTAACTCCTGTCGTTTAAACAATTACTGCAAAAGCTGATGGAAGGCTTGATGAAAACTCATCTTCTCATTTTGAAGTCCTGTGAATAGATTTCCTGCATTATGCTGCATCAAGGGTTAGGGTGACTTACGGAATCTGGTGAACAAGGAGAAAAAGTAGCAGACTCTTCTTTTTGAAACCCTTCTGGTATATATAATGGAATGCAAAACTATAAATCTGGCCCAATCATACAGAAAGTGAAATGCTACTGTGTTCTATGCAAAGGTGTTTGTGTTGGCTGTGCATTCAGTCTCTTTTACTCAGGTGTTCTTAAAGAATCCATGGTGGCTCTTACAGACTTCGGGGCCTGGCTACTTGCAGTCACATGAGGGTTCTGGTTAGCGTTTGCTAACATCTGTCACAGTTCAAGAGCACTTAGGTTCTGTTTGTCAAATTGGCTCTTTATTTCCCTTGATCATCCAAAACATTTGATTGTTCTGCCTAAGCTGGAGCTCAGCCAAAATGTGATGTTTTTTACAATGAAGTGATTGTTACAGTAATTCCATTTCCAAATTTATCATTTAGGAAGGACAGGAATAAATGTCGAATTCGTAAATGGCAGTGCTGATGCAGCTATTCCAGTAGATTTTAATATGTTAGGGAAGATACCTGTCTGTGTGTCCTAATTGGAATGATACTGCTGCTACATCAGGTGTGTACTCCTGCTCATGAGGTCATTCCACATTTTTACATAGGCAAGGTCTATATCTAACTTTTCTCTTCATGAAACAGTTTGGGTTGGGTGGGACCTCTGGAGGTCCAGACATCCCTTAGAACTTTCTGCTTCTTGGAAGTTTGGAGTCTGTGTAGAGTAGAGTCTGTTTATTTTCTCACAATGATAGTCACTATGAAGAAGCAGTAAAGCAGCTGCTGGTCAGGCAAAGTCAGGCTGTCTTGGCAAAGCCTTTTCAGATTTTAACCCAGGTTAAGCAAATGAAGACTGACTTCAGGGCACTAATTCAGCTGATGTTTTTCAACAGACTTGCATGGACAAGAGAATCTCACTGATTCTGAATGGAGCTCTGTGTTTGAAATACTTCTCACCATCAGGAAAATGCTGCAACAGTTGTCTTCAGCTGTCTGTGAAAATTCATCCTGAATTGAGCTGGAGCAAATTTTTTTTAATTTGGAATGATTTATTTTTTCAATTGGGATAAATAAATGATGACACCTTGTGCATATTGTTTTTTTTTTTAATATGTATGCATCTAATGGTTCTGAATAGTATGTCTGGTGGTGTAAATTGTTGAAAGGCACATTCATTCTTTGCACATTTAAATGATCTAATAGATGATAGGCTAGCTTTAGGTTTTGGATTAAACATTCCAAAGTTTATTCCACAAGTTCCATGGTGGCCTAATTTTTAAGAATTGCCAAACTAACCCAGGTGATTTTCACTGCAGTACCTACATGATGTTTGCACAAACAGCTCTATAAAGTATGTTGGAACAATCCTACTGGCAGGGATTAAAAGCAAGACTGCTTTTTCAGTAGAGTATCTGAATCTGGAAGGGACTACCATTCAAAAGCCTAAACAACAGGAATTCATAGGGAATTCCAAGATCTTACACTAGGCTGACCCTACTTGTAAGAGGAAGCTGCTTAAAACTGTGCTTGAGACAGCTTGTGTTACCTGGAGGTGATCCATCTTTGATATGAACACACATGGGGGAAGAAATTAGAATGGTATGAAAATCTTGACACTTAGGAGCAATGGAAACTTCACTTGCCTGCCTTTTTCATAAAACTGATACTGACATGCTCTCAGTGAAATGGAAATTGCTCTGAATTTCAGTGCTAATTAGTGAAAAGTGTTCTCTGAATGGCTGGATTTTTGGTTTGTGTTGAGCCGTTAACCTAAGTATTGGCTTTCAGAGCTGGTGTTTGGTTATGTAGGCAGGACTGTCTTTTACAATGAAGTCATTGGCTGCTCTGGAAGTGCTTATGAGGAATTCATGTAGCTGTGGAATACTGCAAAATATTGGAAAAAATAGGGGCCGTTTTCTGAAAAGCAGCAAAGCCAGACTCAGTTTCTCATGCGAACACTAGCATTTTTTAATAGTCTTAAAAACCTTTGTTAACAGAATGTAACTGCTGTCCATCACTCAGAGTCAAGCAACCAAAAAAACCCTCATGAGTCAAAAGAAGTGACAAAACTATCAAAGTTCTAATGTCATTCTTTCAGCAGATACTCTTCGCTATAGTTTTGGAATGTCGCTTGCTTTGTTGCTCTGATGAAGTGTGTGTGTTTTCTGGTGTACAAGGCAGTGGCTGGTCTGCTGTCAGAATGCATGTCTGTTTTGATGCTCTTGCAGACAGTTATTCCTGCACTTTTGGAAAGATGAAAAAGCACAGAAACTAAGGAACTCCTTATATGCCTCAAAATAAATCAGTTCATTTTTGCATGGGCCTCAAATCTAATCCCATCTTACATATCTGAAAAATATTACCACTTGTAGGACTCTCTTCCTTAATAGCAGATGGATCCCTGGGCTGCTGAAAGGTTCTGGAAAGAATATCTTCCTCTCAAGTTGTGGCACTCATATCTTCATATTTAGTTTCTTACTAAGACACTGAATTCCCATATTGCTGTGAACTGGCATCTCACTGGAGAGCCAGGAAAGCTGCTGATGTGATGTTTGTCTGAATGGTGTTATGATCAGTGAAACAGCCAGAAGTCAGGTAGCCCTTCTGCTGAAAGTCACTGTATTCAATAGGAACAGGACTAAATATAAGCTCTGTTTTCTCAGTATGATGCCCCTGCTTTGGGGTACTGCTGGTCTCTGGTCCCTGCTGGAATGAGTCCAGCAGAGGGCAACAAATGTGGTTAAGGGACTGTTCCACCTTTCATATGAGGAGAAATGGAGGCAGCTGGGGTTGTCTGGCCTGCAGAAGAGAAGGAGTGACCTAGCCTGCGAAAGAGAAGAGACTCAGGAGAATCCTCTCACCAGGTATTTATGTACATTGATAGCACCTAAAGAAGACTGAGCCAGGCTCTTCCGTGGTGCCTGGTGACAGGACGAAAGACAATCAGCATAAGTTGAAACACGGGAAATTCCATCTGCAATTAAACCCCTGCATTTTTACTGTGGTTGAACACTAGGACTAGGTTGCCAGAAGAGTCTCTCATCCTTGGAGACAGTCAGATCCAAAGTGGACAGAGTATTGATCCAACTGTGGTACTTGGCCCTGCTTAAGCAGTGGTTTAGGCTAGACAATCTCAAGACATCCCTTCCAACCTCAACAATTCTGTGATGATCAGATGCACATGTCTGAGACAGATTTTTCTATATAGGTGTAGGTTTTACCTGTTGAATCTTTTGCTGATTCACTTGTATTTGGTACAAGTAGCTAGTGTAGCATGGAGTCTTGTAAAAAACCCTCTGGCCTAAGAATGTTGCTTGTATTAAACACAATGTGGGGGGAAGGAAGGGACTTTGTTTCTTATTGGGAAAAGCTGTAATGGTAGTCTGTGTATTCTTTGACTTGTAAGCATTTTGTACTCATTCTCTGATTGGCTTTTGTTTCTGGCTGCTCTTTTTTGGCCTACTCACCCCCAAAATAATATTAGGGAAAACGTGAGTAAAGCAATACTGTGTTCTGTGTGTTTTCCTGGTATTGTACAATGATCCTGGCTTAAGAAGGGAAAAAAATGAGTCTATAAAAATGTACAGGGTTGTATTTTGAGACACCAGAGTCATGTATAAACACTGCTGAGAGTGATCCTGGGTAGGAACTGTGCTGTGTGGTGCATGCTCCCTGGAGAACACCCAGCCTTCAGCACTCCTGGTGAGTTAGCAATGTGCTGTGTGCAAATCTGCTTTCAAGCGTGCCTGCCTTCTCCTGTTGAACTCACTGGGAATTGCCAGATGGCTGTAACCTGGTTTTTTTGTCCCCTTCAGATACAAAATGAGACAGGGTTGTCCTCATTGTCACTTGTGTTCTCTGACATGTAAAAACCTCTGGTTCAACGTGAGCTCTCTCCTGAAGGACGGTGACATTAAGAACACTCCTGGCGTGTGCTCTGTTCATGCGTTACTCTGCTGGCTGCCTGCTGCCACTGCCACTTAGGCTGCATGCTGTAATTTCTGGGTATTGCATTAGTGCCTTCTGCTCTGAAGGAATCCAGGCTCAAGGGCATTTGTAGTTTGCAGTTCTGTTGAGCAGGGAATGCAGAAGAGTTGAATGTTTTCTCCCTTCTCTCCGCAGACAGCCTGCCTGCGTTCCCCATTGCCACCGTGGCAGGGATAGCCATCGGTACGGTTACAGGTCTCTCATCGCTCATCTCTATTGTCGTGTGTCTTGTCATCAGAAAGAACAACTCTAAAAAACGATACTCTGGGTAAGAGATCTCCCTCCTCACCCGTGGCTGATGTGAGGAACAGCAGCAGGATCAGAGGGAGGGCTTAGAGGGGGGTAGGAGTTGTTTCAGCCAAGCCTTGGCAACCACGGCTAGAGATAGATATGGTCATGTGGAACTCTGATCATCTGCCTTTACTGATTACCTCTGTACTGTGCTTGAAAAGACCTACTGACCATGAGGTGCACCTGAAAATCTCTAGGTATTGGAGTTGATCCCCAGCCACAAGGATATATGCCTTCAGAGCATTTAATCCAAGATCCCCTAGCTCTGGTCTGTTTCCCTTCCCTTCAGCTCTACTTTCCTTTCCACCTCTAGAGGAAAAGCACCACACATGCACTTTTAAGGAATGCTGTGTGTTGAGATTAGGACTGGATTTTTCTGTTACCAGTGCCTGCCTCCTAAGCCTGGGGTGTACTTGGCAAAACCCCCTTCATCACCATACTTGAAAGTAAGGAAGGAGTAGCCACTCTGCATCCATTCTCATTCACTGTCTGTTTTTTGTTAACTGTTACCATCCCTGCAGGGTTTTTAGTGTTAGGAGGATAACTCCAAAGTGAAGAACAGTTCTTTGAGTGGGCATATAAAAAAGCCACAAGAACTGACGAAGGCAGATTATAGTCCTGTGGTGATGAAACTTGCTGCTGGTGGAGGAGGTGCTTCCTTTTTTCTCCTCTCTAATTAGCTGGTAATTTGGTTCTCTTAAGAAAGAATGAAAATTATGTACATAGTCTTAGAAACAACCCCGAAACACTCAAGTTTCTTCTGTTCTTTGCCCAACAAATATTCCTGCTTATTGCAGGTTCTTTGGGTTGCCTGTGGGATAAAAGAAAATAACTCCAAAAATAATCTTGTGGGGATTTCCAAATTAAACTTTGCCCTGTCCTTTTCCCAGTTGGAGAGCTTAGACAAAGTGAGTTGGCTATTGCCCAATGGTAAGGCTAAATATAGCAAGGGTGGCTGTGTGTGCTCAAAATTGTGTGGAAAGCCTGGTTTTCCCTTTCTGCATGTGTCCTTCCCCTAAGAATTGAAAAGAACCCTGCAGTGTCGTGCACCAGCAGTGTGCCTGAGGTGGCCTGCTTGCCCTGCTTCCCACTGACCTGCTCCCCAGTGTCTTCCTGCTGAAGGAGACATGTCGGTGCTGAGCCTGGAGCAGTAGTTCATGCACTGTGATTCCTTGTAGTAGATTTAACTATTCTCTTGGGAAAGTAATCTCTGAGGTTTAAATCCTGCTTTCACTGACCATGCCGGCTCTGCATGATGTGTAGAAAGAAACCAAGTATGCTGTGACCCCCTCCAAACTTATGGACTGTCTTCTACATGATGCTAACCCGGTGTGTGGTGGTGGAGAGAAGCACTTACTCCTAGATAACCATTCTGCCTTGAACTGAGGTGGGCTGGGGCCCTGCGTGGCATCTGGAACCCCTGCATGGCCACGGTTTCCATTCATGCTCTGACTTTGGTGTTTTTTGTTTTGTTTTGTTTTGTTTTTTTTTTTCTTCCTTGGTGTGCTGGGATCGGATCCTGCTTACCTTCCTCTCCTTACAGAGATCCTGATATAGACGCCAGATTGGGAATGTAACAGGGCTGGGTCTTCTCTTCCAGTCCCACTAGACACCATGGTAACTAATCAACTTGGTGGTTGCTGTTAATACCTGTGTGTGTGTACACATTTCCTCTTCCTTTGCTGACTAACCAGCTAGCTCTCTACTAATATCACTGTAATTTGTGCTGGAGTCTGTTGGCAAAGGGATGATGCATTTCACTGGGTGCTTGGGTTTCATTGTCTGTGTCTGACCGGGGTGGAGTTGTTGTTTATTCCAGATGGTGTCCCTCCATCTCTTCCAACAGTGAACTTGCCAGTGCATTGACTAAAGCACTGGAAATTGAGAGCTCTTTCTGTGTCAAAATGAAAGTAAATTCCCTGTAAGCGTTCCTCTGGCTCAGAGAGCTTGGGTGTTTGAAAACTTGCAGGGATCTAAGTACATTAGTTGCTTAAACCTGAATGATAACATTTAGATAGTGTAGATCTGAGGAGTTTTGTGCAGAAAACAATTAATGATTACATAATTTTGGTAACAGAAGGGATCCATTGTCTCTGAGACAGTAGAGACCCCTTGCCATGATGGCTGGTGCAGTATTTTTTAATTCTTGCTGCTGCATGTATGAGGAGCTAAGCTGCTATGGTAAGACCTATCAAAGGATAAAAAATGCTTGTCCTGTGAGGAGGTGGTCTGCTTAATGTCACTGTCCTCATTTGTTTCTGTACTCACTTAAAACACTGTCTGTCTAAAAAGACTGAGGGAAAAGGATGCCCAGTGGTCGGAGGCTTGTGGTAGCAGAGGGCACTCCTGTGACTGCTGCTGAGGAGGTGGCTGCTTAACTTTCTGGGGTGCTTTGGTACAAGGAGGTAGACCTAGCACTGAGAGACCCATTGCTGCATTGCCCAGAAGCCACCAACTTTAAGGGCATTTGTTCCTGTAATTAGCTTTGTGACATTAATTTCAAGTCACGCGCTTGTTTTCTTTTCAGTCCTGCTTTAAGCAGATGGAAAGAAGCAATCAGAGGGTGAAAACCAGCAGCCTTCTTTTAGGGGTGTTGGTTGTCACCACAAGACAGTTCTTTTGTTTGAAAATCAAAATTTGCCTGATTAGATATTCAAGTAGCTATATGAGGGAGCATAGCTGAAATGTCCTGTGTGACTCTTGAGGTAATTTCTCCAGAGATTGGTGTCTGTTGTGAAAATTATTGTGGGCTCACAGCCTAACTAATGCAGAGTTGGGTAGGAAGTACCTTGCTGGTATGGAGAGAGCTGGTGGCTCCAAGTGTTGGCTCTAACTGTAGCACTGATACAACACTTGCCTCAGTGACAGGGACTGTTTAGCTTCTAGTTAGAAGATAATTGCTATTTACCCCTGTTAACTGAGAAGAAAACACATGATTTTAGAGAGGTTGAGTTGAATGGGACTATCTAAGGACCAGGGGTTGTGGAGGAGCTGTGGTCCTATGTTAATAGCTGCTCCTTCCTGTTGCTTACCAATGAAACCCAGAGGAAGGACAGAGAAATGTCTCGGGAGAGATGGAGAATTGTGTGTGTTTATTTCAGAATCCATTATGTTCATTTTTTTTACTTTGACGTAATCTACCACATTTCACTTTGCCATCATTCGTCTTTTGTTTTGTTTCTTTTTTTTTTTTTTTTTTTTTTTTTTTTGTTTTTTTTTTTTGTTTTTTTTTTTTTTTTTTTTTTTTTTTTTTTTTTTTTTTTTTTTTTTTGTGTGTGTCCCTCTTGAACATTGTCGTGCAAACTCTGCTCTGCCACCTCGTCAGCTGCAGTACCTCTGAGAGCTTGATGTCTCCGGTTAAGCAGGCTCCGCAGAAGGCGCCCTCCGACACAGAGGGCCTGGTAAACAGCGTGCCCGCCAGATCACACCAGGTAAACTGCTCCTGCTGCTCCCAGGCAGGATTCCCCCCCGAGCCTGGGGCAGCTGCTCTGGAAAACATCCAGGCAGGGTGGGATTCGTGCGTTAGGGGCTGTCTGCTGGTGAAAGTGCGTGCTCCGGGCAAGGGGTGCACAGTGAACTGGTGAACTCTGCTGTAGAAGGCTTGGTGCAGTCCAAAGAGCAGCATCTTGGTATTAGCTGTGATAGAGTTTTATGCCCTTTCCATCCTAAGTTATAAAAATCCATGGTTGGGTTCTTGTGCATTAGCATACACAGGTGGTAGTGAAGTGCAAGGATGAGGAGTGGTCAGTGAGTATCTCTTGAACACAGACACGACACAATCTCTGTCAGATGTGGGTCACCCCATAAAGCTGCCTAATCTGTTCTGGGATGGTAATGGGGAGGAATTTGCCTTACACTCTCATGCTCCATGGCATGTTGTTCCTTCACGAGGAGAGGAGCCAGTTGCTGACCAGTTTGCAGATGACTGGTGCTGCTGAGAGCTTTGTTCTGCTGAACCTCCCAGCTTTTGTGGGCTTGAAAGTGCCACTCTGTGCTTGCTGCAGTTGGCTGAGTTCTCCTAACTTTGAAGGGAAAAAGAGGCTTTTATCCAGACTTACCCCCCATGGGAGGGGACAGAGGATGAGTCAGACAGGGATTCTATGCAATGGATCACTACCTGCTACCAGTACAGGATTTCCTTATGTGGAAGCTGTTTCTTACCTCTTGATTTGTGTACTCCCAGCAATTTTCCTGTGGAGATACGGATCCTGAGAGGGTTTAAGTTCAAAATGGACTTTTTTCTTGATTAGCCACCTTTTAGCAAGTGGCTGCAGTGTAGTGTGTGCAAGTTAGTACCTGGTTCCTTATTTTTTCCTGAAAAAATGATGGAGATGTGTGTTAGTGTATCAACACTACAGGAAAAAAAAACATTGTGCCAACAGTCAGCTCAGTGAAGTCAAAGCTCCTACTCTGCTGGGCTTCTGGTTTGGTTTTGAAATGCGTTTTTTTCTGGGCCGTGCAGTATTTCCAGGATTCTAGCACACAGGCCCACAAAGCTGCCTTCTGACTTCAGAGATCAGTTGTTCTCTGAGCACAGAGGCTGTATACTCAGGATTTAAAAATAGTCAGATTTTTACTGGAATGGGTCTAGTAGCAGTAGGCTGCCTGTAAGGCCTAGATAAAACTTGTCTTTTCTAGATCATGGGAGATGCTTCTGGAATGGGTGAATGAGACAGGTGATTCCCACCATCCCCCTCTTCCAAAAGAAAAAAAAAAAAAAAGATTTTCTGGGATTTATGGTGCAGTAGATGTTGGAGTCAACATCCATAGGTCAAAAAACCAAGATGTTTGATCTGATTACTGTCATGGTGTGAAGGAGTACGTGCAAGTGCTCTGCGAGCTACACACAGATGCTGTTCTGTGCTTGCATCTTGAAAGCAAAAATACTCCAATGTTTTGGTGTGAAAACTTGCGGTGGCCCCACCTTTCCATGTCCCCAGTGTTCTGAGTCTCAGTGTGCTGGGATGAGCAGCAGAATAAATCTAAACTTTGTAATGTTAACTCAGAATCGGGGTGCTTTTCCCGTTCTGCAGTCACTCTGGTCCGTTTATTCATTGACAGAGTTCTCCCTGCAGGTAAGTTCCTAAAGGAAAACACAAAGTGTGAACACTGCTGACCTCAACAGAAAAATACTGCAAATGGCTTTTGTTTCATTCAGTTTTAGTTTAGTTTTTTTGATTTTTAATCTCTTTTGTCAGGCGAAGAGAGCTTCTTTTCTTGGCAGACATTTGTAGCAGCAAGTGGTTCCTGTACCTCCTGTTAAACATTTGCCCCATCTTTACAGAACATATTTACTTTTCTTTAAAAAGATCCACAGTGAAATCAGGGTAGATCAGATTTTGAATAGAATATTTAAACAAGGCGAGGAAGCTAAATTTCAGTTGATTACACTTCCATTGTTAGCTTCTAGCCATTGTTTGGTTGTTTCTTTAAGGGTCATATCAGTGTGCAAATCAACATACTTGAAATCTTGGATCATCTACAGGTAAAACCTGGTATTTCTTGGTAATCAAGAAATGAGTTGTAGTATTCAAGCTTTTGAGGTGTTGTGTAGGTGAAAGGCAGATACTCATTCCTAGCAGTTCCCAGAGCTGTTGCGGGCTTCTTGCTGGTTCAGGCACACTCTTGTCTCTTGGAATGCCTGCCAGTTTTAGTCCAGTGGTTCCCACAGTCAGTGCTGTGGTCAAACAGCAGAAGCCTGTGGTCTTCTTGTAGCTTTTTTACAAGGTGGGATGTGTAGGAAGTGAATGAATGCTTTGTACTTCACTGGTGGAAAAGAAGTGTGAATACAAACAAAACTCCTGTGTCTGCAAGTTAAAAACAGTGACAGAGGTATTCACTCTTAGAGTGGCATTTAAATTAATTAAATGAGGTTTATTAATTTTTTTATTTATGTATCAGTTCAAGAATCAGTGATGGAGTATTTGTCTGCATCACATCTCAGCTGAAAGTGCGCTGAGCCTGCGCTTCCTTTGTGTTTTGAGTGCAAGTTTCTCAGGTGTGGACCCTGCTTTCTGGAGTTTGCATATCTGATTCTGTGAGTGTTCAGCTGCTTGAATCAGCTCCACTTGTTTTCACTGTGCCCTCCTTCTCAGCAGGTATGTTCTGTCCTGTCAGATTTGTCTGTGGTGGTTCTTGTCTGTGCCATCATTCTGTAGTGACTGCTGTTCTACCAGGACTGTTATTTGCGTGGGTAAGAAACGATTTCCAGTGAAGGCAAGAACTATGTGGATTTCCCACATGGATGTCCTTGTCTGGATCCCAGGACCCTGAGAAGGAGCAGTTTATGATGCCAAGAATATTGATTTAAATTTCAGATAACTTTCCCAGAGCCAGAATCTGTTGTAGTTGCAACATCATTCAGAATCTGAGAAATCTGAAAATTCCATGGACTCCTGCTGGACCATGGTAGTCTAGCTTTGTAATTCCTTTTTCTTTGCTGTGGCTTGAAATTCATGACTCTAGTGGCAAACCCTTAGCAGGTACACCTGCTGCTCTTTTCCCTTCAGTTCTGAATAGAAACATTTCAAGGCTTCGGGAAATGCTGGTTTTATATAGCAGTTCTGGTCTGTCTTCTGGTCCTGAAGAGTGAGGATGAGCTTACTTTGGATTAGATGAAAATTCTGAATTGTTTAGACTGTTTTTAAAATGCCCCAGGCAACACTTATAGTCAGCTAGAGAATCAACTGGCAGCAAATCAAATAGATGAGCACTGCAGTAAATCCTCGGTCCCTCCTTTTCTCTGTGTTGGCCATCTATCACTTTTTTAAGGTGAATGACCGTGAACACATTGAGACAATGGTAGCTTGGTTTGGATCAGCTGATCAGACCAGTCAGTCTCTCCACACCACTACCATGCTGGTTGCAGCAGAGTAACTATATTTAAACTGGCAAAAACCTAGAATGGTGGTAACTGATACTGAGTGAACTCCTGTGGTAGAAAATTGACCCATCAAAATTACTTGCACAAAATTTGGAAATAGTGAGTACTTTATGCAGTTAGATTTATTATTTTTATTTTTTTTTAGCTGATAGTGCTCTCAAGCTGAATTTATCACACCCTTGACCTCCGGTCTCAGGCAGATGAGACTTCCAAAATTGCTTGCAATTGAACTTCAGGGTTACTTTGCTTTGAAGTTTATCTAGACACTGTGCTCTGATTGAAAATAGTAATCTCAATACAGTGTTGGAGAGCAGAACAACATGAAAGCAAATAGCAGAGAAATTTTTAAAAGTGGCTATAATGAGATTTGAAATCTCAGAGTTTCCTAGGACATCAGTGTCCTTTTTCTTCCATTTTCTCAGTGTGCAGTGTTTTACACCTACTTGCAAGTTTTCACCCTTCAGTCCATCTTTTTCCTCTATTCTTTATTACTTTGGAAATATCTTACTCAGAAAGAAGAAAATGTGGATTTAAATTACTTCTGAAAGAGAACGAGATATTTATCAGGTGTGTGCTCTGCCACTGTGCTGGGGGGAAAGCAGCTGTGCAGGAAGGTACCTGTGGTCCTTCAAGGGCTTCATTTTCTGTACAGAAGGTCTGTTTTCATCTCTGGCTCATAATTGCTTTGCAAAATAGGTGGAAAAATTTCTGTGTCAGGTCTATACAAATGTTTTCTAATTTGTCAGGATTCCAGAAGTACTGGCAAGAAGGGGATAGAGGAGTGCCAGTGAAGGCTACTTCTTCCTGGGACATAAGGGAAACCAGAACAGTCAAAAGGATGAAAGGTTTTGAAGGAAAAACTGCTGAAAAAGCCACAACCAAACAAAAAGCTCTCTCTTAATTCCCCCCCCCACCACTCACCCCCAGATAGGACAGTCCCTTTCCCTCCTGCATGGGGTGTGTGGTCTTTCTGCTGAGGTCACCTGGTAGGTGGTGGCAGCCCTGTGCTTGTCTCAGTTGGGGGGTTAAGTGTGGGAGCTGCAGCCATCGAGCTCCCACCTGCCTTGCTGGACCTCTGCTCTGTGGAGGCTGCAGTCCTGTCCTCATCCTGTCTCCAGCAGCTGCAGTTGGCTTTCCCTGGGTTCTATTTTAGAGGATGTGGTGTTTTAGGAAGCGTTTTACACATTCAGCTGAAAGACAGGGCTGTAGTGTCCTCCTCTGCACCCCAGCAAATGTCACGAAGATGTGAGGCCATGCCTGCCCAGGGTGTCTGTGAGCTGCTGCTGCCTGGGCTGGCTCACAAGTCAGGTAAGAATTCTGTATTGCTGCACCACTTCAGCATTTCCTGGCTCACTGCTGTGTAATTCTTTGCCCCATCACTGGCTTGGGCAGTGACTCGAGTCACAGGGTGGCTGCAGCTTTATCCTCTCCCTCATTACCCAAGGGGTACAGCTGTGCTGGGATTTACAGGACCTGAGTAGCAGTTTGGGAAGTACACTCTGCTGTTGACTGGTAAACCTCTAGTACAGTTCCTCTTGAACGATATTAAATCTGGCATGCATCTGACTAAGCCACGTGTCTTTGCTCCATAGCACGTAAGAATTGCTGCTTTTCAGAGCAAGAGATCCCAGATTTTGCTTTCTGTGAGGAGCAGGCAGTCCTGAAGGGAGGCAAGGGTGCTGTTTGGCATGCTCCTGAGAGGAGAAAGGTGGCAGACTAGAGCTCATGTGCAGCTGAGGGTTCATTCCACCTGCTTCCAAGTGCCGTTTGCAGTCATAAAAGCTCTGTGGTCTTGCTTTAGCTCTCATCTTGCTGCAGCCCCCATGGAAGAGAGGGGCAGTGTGGCCTGTTCTGAAAAAGCCTGACTGTGCGTGTTCATTGTGTCCCCAGGGCCCAGTCATTTACGCGCAGTTAGATCACTCCGGGGGACAGCACAGCGACAAGATCAACAAGTCAGAGTCTGTGGTCTACGCCGACATTCGGAAGAACTGAGATCCTCAGCTACCCAAAGGACAACACACATTCAGACTGGAATTGCTTGAGCAAGATTTGACCCAGAGAACTCACATGTGGCCTTTGATGCCTAGGCTAGGACCAATGCATGTGCATACAGAGGGAGAGATATATATGTATTGTGTGTAAATAGTCTATTTAATCGTACAGAAGTGAGACCAATGTTGCATGTTGAAATGCGGTAAGAATTTTGCTTATAAATTGCCAATATTCTTTTTTTTTTTTTTTTTTGTATCTTGTGTGACGAGAGAGAAAGTGAAAACTCGCATCACAATTTTAAAATATTTTTATCTTGATTATTAATGGAGAAACTGGAAGATGCCTGAAGATTTTAGATTGACCTGGAGATTCTTTTTTCTTTGCTTATAGGGCCTAATTCTTTTGTTGAGGTGACTATAAAGAAGACATCTTCTTTATATTCAGAATTCTTTATGTATACAGGGTATTTATCTTTCCTTGGTCAGATTCTCAGTACAAGCTGCCTTCTCATGTACACTAGACCCTCTCACTTGGTCTTGTAAGCCAAATTGTGACTCCTAGCTATCAGAAGTGTATGTCTTAGCAGTGTGAGTGGAGGAAATCTTTAGGCCTACCTGACCTGTGTAACATGGGTCACAGAACTGTTTACTTCTCGATGAGCCCAGCTATTCAAACTTAGTCCTTTGAGGTGCAGGGATAGTGTTGATCTAATGAATTTTGTAAAATGGTAGTTTACCCGTGAAAACGAAGGAGATAGTGAGTTAAAGGCATAGGAAGCTGTAGCTGTAGGTGGTTACCTCAGACTCTGTTGAACTTTTCAGTGAAATGTTTCTTCCTCAAAGCTCTGTCATTTCATGTAAGCGTTAAAAAGGGCTCCAAGGGATCTGGAAGCTGTAGTACTCCCATACCTCTCTCTCATGGCTCCATTATACCATTGTCACCTCCTTGGACGTGCTTTATCTGTTCTTGAAAGCCTGTAGTGGAGGCTGAATGACTTCTGGAGGAAATCTAGGGTTCTTTGGTTTTTTTTGATATGTGGGGTTTTTTTGTGTAACCTGTATTTGCACAGAAGATGTGGACGGGCAGTTTATTTCCTTCATCTCTGCAAGTCTGCTGCTTGAATACAATTTCCCAGCCTCTTGTTTCTAGGTTAAACTCCTCCCAGATTGTTAAGGATCTCTGCTGATGAGGATTTCTTTCGCTGGCTCACTGCATCCTGAAATCTGGTGCTCAAAAGTAGAAGTGGCCTTCCAGCAGAGATCTTCTCAGAGTGGCATACAGAAGAAGGGTTTCTTTTTGGTACATCCTAATGTGGTGGTTTTGTTTTGGGCTGGGTTTTTTTGGCAGCAAATAATTTTCAGCTTGGTCTGTTGTAACCCTTTTTCTCTGGCTCTTGCCCATTTCCTAGGTCAGTCTGTTTCACAGAATCAGTCACAGAATGGTTGAAGTTGGAAAGCAGCTCTGGAGATCATCTCATCTTCCTCGAGCAGGGTCAGCCAGAGCCGGCTGCCCAGCAGTGTGCCCAGGTTTGAGCATCTCCACAGGTGGGATCTCTACAGCATCTCTGGGCAACCTGTTCCAAACAAACTCAAGCCCACATTTCACTGTAACACCAAGCACATGAAAAATAGTTACAGGCCCATGGCAGACCCTTTCACAACCACATTAGATAATCCTTTAATTATGACAGTGCAATTTTAATAACTGTTTTGTGTACAGCGGCTTTCTTTTTCCAACAAAGTTAGGTATGCCAACAGTATATTCTTTCATTAGGATTACACTGATTGGTTTCCTGACAACACCTGCCTTTATTAGAAATCAACAGCTTTATTTTTGTGTGCATGCACTGAGTAGATCTTGGGACATTGTCCTCAAAGCCAGAACCAGCTTCTTAAAACTGAGGCTCAGAAGGAAACCATGGATTAATTTATTCCACTGTATGTCAGTTGCTAGTCCTGCAATATCTGAATTTGTGTAATTCTTCTTCCAGGACTTGGCTGGTATCAAAAAAAAGGACATGTTTCAATTTTAAAGGACATTTTTAAGGCATCACTTTTCAGGTATTTGCCAAGTCTCATAGGGAACTGAGTCATTGAGCTGTGGCTAACTAACAGCTCTGTAAATATTTTAGCATTTGATTTTTTGGCAATAACGCATACAAGATGAAAAATGGACAAAATTTCTTCTTCACAGGAGACCTTTAAATATCTTCTTCTGCTTTATGGATTAAGCAGGGTTTTTAACAAGACTCCACATGAAGGGCTATAGTGCTTGTACCCAGTACTAGAAGCTGATGGAGTGGGATCTTCTCACCCCAGACACGCTCACGGGTAGTTTGTTCACTCAAGCTTCCATCTGTTGATAAAATCCACTGTCTTGGTTGCTGCAGTACTGATGTTGGTGACTGCAGCCAGGAAATTCTTTACTCAGAGGATGATGAGGCCCTGGCA
>VZRR01005502.1:258381-373675 GCA_013398015.1 Oreocharis arfaki
CCTGCTCTGCTCGGGGCTGGGGCGGCCTCACCTCCAGTCCTGGGGGCAGTTTTGGGTGCCACAATGTAAAAAAGACATGAAGCCACTAGAGAATGTCCAAGGGAGGCCACGAGGATGGTGAAGGACTGGAGGGGAAGCCTGATGACAAATGGCTGAGGTCACTTGGTCTGCTCAGCCTGGACAAGAGGAGACTGAGGGGAGACCTCATTGTTGTCTTCAACATCTTCATGAGGGGAAGCAGAGGGGCAGGTGAGATCTCTTCACTCTGTGACCAGTGACAGGACCCAAGGGAATGACATGAAGATGAGTCAGGGGAGGTTCAGGTTGGATATCAGGAAAATGTTTTTCACCCAGAGGTTGATTGGGTGCTGAACAGGCTCCCCAGAGAAGGGGTCACAGCACCAACCTGACAGAGTTCAAGAAGTGCTTGGACAATGCTCTCAGGCACATGATGTGACTCTTGGGGTGTCCTGCCTAGGGCCAGGAATTGGACTTGATGATCCTGATGGGTCCCTTCCAACCCAGCATATATTATGATTAAGATCAGGAGGAATCCTGCTGCTGCTGCTTTCCTTATTTATCAGGCTGTTACTTCCCAACATTTATTTTACACTTAATAAAATGCTAATGCTTTGGATATGGTTGGTGGATAAACTTGATTTTGATCTGCCTGTGTTCATCCCTGCACATCACCATCTTTCTCCCCCAGCATTTTTGAGTAAGAGGGAGATTTGTGATGGATGTGGCGATCAGAAACTTGCTGCTATGAGAAGACGGGGCTGGCCTTGCCTCCGAAGTCTGCTACTAATGTTTGCTTCTTTTCCTCCTGGAATGTACTGGAGAATCTGAGCACAATTCTGATGTGGTGCTAACTTTAGGAAGCACACGAATCTGGTGCTAACTTTAGGACTGATCTGGTGCTAACTTTAGGAGACACACTGATCTGGCTGGTATTAACTGACTTGAGGAAAAATCTCCTTGCATGGCTTTTGTTTAGCTGCAGGTATGTTCATATTGCTTAGACTGAGGAGGCTCCCTGCCAGGCTTCTTGAGTCCTCTTTATGAAGGCAGAATGAACTTGGAAGTATTTTTAAAAAACACTAAACATCTTTTTAGAAAGAAACAGAAGTCTTCCCCCAGGAATGGCAGAAATCTGTCTGAATCCCTCTCCAGTGCCAAGGCTGTTGAATTTTTTTTTTCTTTTTTTTTTTTTGTCATGGAAAAGTGAGCAGTGTAATTATTAAGTAACATATTCATGCTGAAGTCAAAAGAACTTCAGGCATTGTGAGACAACACTTGTGAACTTTCTGTTCCTCAGGTTATCTGAGATTGTTTAATGATATGATAACCTGTGCTGATGAAAGGGACTGATGCTGAGTTGGCTTACTTAGTGAAGTCTCAGGAGACAAGAGGGCTTCTCTTCCTTGATAGGTAGAGCAAGCAGAGATTAAAGTCAGAAAAGTCATCATATCCTGATATTCTGGTGACCAGAAGTTTATCTCTGTTTGCTCTGCTTCTGTTCTCTTCATTCTCTGATGCTGTTCCTTGCAGGCGGAAAAGAACAGCTTGGACTTTGAGGAACACAAGGGGTGCTGTCCTTGTCCTGTTGTAGTACTGCTGCCAGCTCTTTTTAGGATGGTCTATTTTCAAACCAAGTGCTGCATGCCAGGCTTGCAGCAGCCCAGAGGAGGAGTAGGCACTTCTCTTGAGGCAGTGGCCAGAGACTAAAACAGTCAGGGGGGTCATTGCTCCTGGATAGCAGACCTGGGAGGGCCTGTGGGATGGAAAAGACTTGCAATAAATTGTCTTTTATTCATCATGCAAACAAAACTGGGATCAATCTGAAATCTTATTTCTGATTACTGTAAATTAATTCCAAGAAGATTACAAATAAGGTATCAATCTAAGTAAATTGGTAGCTGTACTCAGTCCATCAGGTTTCCATGGCCCCTTTTGACTTCAGCAGTTGTTCTGTGAGGAGGATGCTCATCATGTTCACAAAGTAGCATTAAGAGCCATTACAGGGAGGCAGGTGTGTCCCTGTAACTCATTGCCTGATGTGTCATTTATAGCCAGAGACCTGTAGGATTTTGTTTTCTCTCAGAGCTTTAGTGGTATTTCAGTTTGTGACTAGAAGAGCTGTAATTGGGTTTTTAAAGTTTTTAAACCTGTGAGAACTGTCTAGGTAACCATCTGTCTTGTAACTGCAGTAAAGGTGTGTATGCAACTTAAAAGCTGCATCGCCTTGGAGTGGATTCACTGAGGTCAGGTATGGACTGTTTGATTGGTGACCAGAACACCTTCACTCTGTACTGGAATCTTGTCTTGGAATTCTACATTACTAGTGTATCTGCCAAGGACCTCAAATACAAAATGCTCTTATTGTATCGTAGGTGATGGAAATATTTCCTCTATAGAACCACCAAAAGAGAAGAGAAGGTGTGTAAGACTTCTGGGCTGTGGCCACACCTCTGCAGTGTAACATTTTTATATGGGAGACTACAAAATCATATTAACAATGCTCAGCAATTATACTCTTCTTTAGGCTTCTCTTTCCTTTCTCTTCACTGCCCTAAAGCTAATAAGCCCTTTCATTTACAGGTATTTTTGCACTCTAAAATGTAAGTTCGATGCCTTTGGAGATCAGTGTGCTGTGCAATGTTTTCTGTCTCCCTGCAATGCCAACTGTTCTCATGTGCTAAATGTAATTGAAAACATAGACTGGGTACTTTTCTTTTATAAACCTCTGTCCTGGAGGTGTGCAAGACAACAAACACCTGTAAGACAGGTGTATAATCTATGTGAGGGAGCTAGATATGCATTGCATGGCCTGATTACATGAAGAGCCAATGTACCAACTGTTAGTGCTTTTGCTTTTACAGACTCATCTGGAAACAGTTATCTTGGATATTTTTTCTTGAATGGACTTTAATGTTTTCTATTGTAATCTTGTGAATATTTTAATACACTTTTTTTTTTCCCATTACTGGTTTGCTGGATGAGTCTTACCTGGTTGGGGACTGGGAAGGGAGGGGAACTGGAATACACCACCTCTCTCCCTGGCAGTATTCTTCAGTCACTGTGTCCGCTCAGTGACCAACACAGCTGGAGAAGTCACCATTTGAAACCCTGTGTTACTGCTTCAGCCAGAAGGACCGAGGAATGCAGGTGGAACTGCGGCAGGACACAGAACTGACTTCATGGTGGGACAGCCTTTGAAAATGGGGAGCTGACAGACTCATCAGAACCTGCCTTGTCTCAGTTATCTTTTCTCCTGCATATGAATTTCTGAGTGTGGTGCTTCAACACCCCCATATTCTGCCTGGAGTTGTGAAGGATGACAGAGACTACACCAGCAGTGGAACATTTGTTTGGTGTCCTTTTGTTCAGGACAGTGGTGGCTGGGAAACAAATGAAGACACAGACAGCTGAAAGCTGGAACGAATCTTTATGCTACCACGGAAGGAAGAGCATCAGGAAATGAAATGCAAATGCTACTCTTGGATACTGAAATATGGCAAACCCCCACCGAGGTGGTTTCCTGACTGTGACGGGAAAGATCACTTCAGTCTGAGGCTCTGGCTGTCACCAGTACTGTGTCAGTCCCACTACTGTTCAGCAGAGTCAGATAAGGTGAGGCTCAGCAAATCTTTTTAGGCAAAATCCAGCCAGTTTCTTTAAAGAGACAATACAAGACAAACAATTCCACCTTCATTTTAAAAGGTTGCCCTTTATTTAAATGCGTGGAGATACCTTGTTATTTGCACTTAGAAAACATTTGCTCTCTAAACATTTCAATTTTCATCTTTTATTTTCTCAGAGAAAAAAAAAAACATTAAAATTAGTGAAGCTAGGTCCCATGGGGATGGGTTTGTGCGTTGCTAGATTTGATCTGTTGGGTTAAGCATCTCTTTACTGCAGCTGCTGTTGCGCTTTTAGCTCCTGATTATACCTATAGAAATAAAAAAGAAAGAGCACAGGCTAAGAATAGAATAGAACACCAGTTACAATAACAGTGTTCTAGCAATCTGTTCAGCAGAAAAGGTTTAAAACTACAAGACTTGAGGGTGGAAACTCAGGATAGGATAGCTTAATTTGTGTAGGAAGTTCCAAAGCTAAGTTTGCCACATTCTGGCCAGTACCGAAGCCAGAAAACTCCCAAAGTTTCCTTCAAGAAATAATTTTTAAAAAATGCTGCTCTGCTTAAGAATCCTTTGATCCAACTGGAACTGACACAATTCGATGCTGCTCTAGCTGGACTGAAAATATTTACTGCTTCACTCCAACTCACCTGTAAAACTTAACAATGTAGCAACAATGTTCTGTAATGTTTAATGAATCCTTTGGTTCCTCTTGCCCGTTGCACTGACAGAGAGGCTGGCAGCATTTATAAATTCCAGGTTAATGCTTAGCTGTAGTGTGTACCCTTTTTAACACATACCTCCATATTCGGTAGAGCTGGGAGCCACCAGCACAGCCAACAAAGAAATTCACAGCAAACAGACTCCAGTTTTTAGGAATAATAACTAGAGAGTACCGGGACCAAATAAGGCCTGTTGAATAAAATGGAAAGTTTAAAGATATTTCAAGTGAAATACTCACATGTTCCCCTAAGTTTGGAGGCAGATTCATGGGCCAGTTGAAGTAAACAAATTTTACAGCTTCATGTTAGACAACTGCTTTGCTTATAACTACCTTTTTCTCAGTGAAAAGTGCCAGTGGGACACCTACAGGTATGTACTGCATTTTTCTAAAATAGCTACAGTAAGGTCGATCATAGTCTGAATAGCAAACAAAGATTCTCTGTAGTCTACAGCAGCCTAGACCTTACTTCTCCAGCACAGTTGCAGGGTAGTGGTATTTTGCTGTATATCCAGCTTGCTGCACGTTGGAGGTTATGCAAAACCTGTGCAAAATGCACAGGACTGTGTCAGACATCAAAATAAAGTCTGGAGAGCCCTTTCAGACAGGGAAAGCATTGGAAAAAGCTGCCCAGGAAGTGGTGCAGCACCATCCCTGGAGGCATTTGTAAGAAGTGTAGTTGTCCAAGTCCACATTTTAGTGGTGGACTTGGAAGTGCTGGGTTAATGGTTGGACTCAATGATCTTAAAAGTCTTTTCTGACCTAAATGATTCTAGGATTACAGAATATTGTTCTGACAGTGTGAGAATTCTTGGCAGGCAGCAGTGCAGTAGTCCACGTGCCACTGCTTCCAATTTCTTTAACACTTTAAAATTCTTTCCAGTCGTGTTAGTGTAATTACCCTACCAGTCTTAAATCCCTTTAAGTCTGTTCTCAGAAAGTCACTGTATCCTGGACTGATTTCAAAAGGACTTGACTGAAGCAAAAGAGGTCACTTACTGCAGTGAGTGGGTAACTTAAGGGCTGACACTCATGTGGTAACTTGTAGCAACTTGAGCTGAACAATTCCAAATTAAGACACATGCAGAAAACTGTTACAGGATTACAGAAATCTTACTGATTTAATAACAAGTAGAGGTCTGTCCTAGAATTATCATCTAGCAATAGTGACAGCTAGCATGTTAAAATGAAGGTTTTCTCTAGAAGTGGATTAGTACTGATGGAGGATTCTGAGATGGTGCTGTGTAAAAACACGGAGTAAGTGTGGCTTTACCTGTGGCCATCAGTACTGCAGACTGTGCTGTGCTGAGCTTTTCTGCTGGCCTGGCCATGTCAGCCAGTCCAGCACACACCAAACCCTGTAAAGAGAAATTCAGTGAGCACCAGTCTGGGACTCCTTTGCAAGGGGAAGCTGCTTCACAGCTCAGTGCTTATCCTACTGCTTTATGCAGGAGATGGGATGCATTATATGAGCAGTTAAGACTCTGGGAGACACCATCCACATCCAGGCCCTTGTGGTAGGAAAAAGAACAGTTATGGCAGCTACAACTGGGTGGCAATAAAATCCCAGGCACTGGCAGTTTTGTATTAATTCAAGAACAAGGTTAATTTAAACACAGCTGCTTAAAGCAGCTGAAAAAAAACCCCATCCTGGTTTTCATACAACAAATAGAGGCTTATCTAAATAAAGGTCTTCTTCCCACAGGTCAGGCTAAGATACTGCTGGTAAGGGTGACCCCATATAGTCTTCACTCAGCTTCATCTGAGGGGGTAAAAGTGCTTTTTAAATATGATTTGAGTAATAGCAGAAAACTTGGAGGCGAATTGAGGAATAGCTTGGCTGATCTATTTGGCATTAGTAGCAAACACACTGCTTGGTTTGTTTGTTGTGTTATTGCCCTCTACTGGAAATACAGTTTCATGTTCCTGTTACACCAGTTCATTAAAAAACACCCAAATACAACAAAACCAAAAGCCAGAAGTAAGACAGTCCCAATGCTTTTAATTCCCTGACTGGCACCCAGGACTCCACTGGCACAGAAGAACTGCCTGTGTGCTCAGGCTTGGGGAGGGTGTTTCCAGGGAGAACCTCTGAGGAAGGGGAAGGTTAACCATGGTTCCTGCAGCTCCAGCCCAGACAACTGACAAAGAAACGAAGCTGTAGCTTAGAGCACAATGTGTTGCCTGTGGCCTAGAAAACGTTGGTGTTCACAGTGGCAAAGTTACAAAGCAGCTGGCAATGGCAAGAGCAGGTTACATCCTTGCTTGCTATCAGACTAGGAGAACAAACCCTCGTGGGTTTAGAGATCACTTGTGTTATCTGTACCAATGCAACACCTTGGAGGAGTGCAGTGAATTAGGAGGAGGCATTTGCATCACCTGGGCACAAGCACAGCCCAGGGCTGTGGGCAAGTGGGAAGCAGAACCTCACAGGAGGCAGAGCACCACTGACAGCCACAATGGCGGCTGCCTTTGTCTTTTATATCAAGACTACCTTGCACTCTGACATGCTTTAGCCTGCCTTCAAGCTATGAGGCTTAGGAATTGACTTCTTTAAGATACTTCTCAAATTCCTCAATCTCAGAAGAAATACCTGCTCTAAGAGTTTTGCATCATGCCTGCTCGTGCCTACCTTGAGCAACAGCTGGTGTTTCACAAGAGAAATCCTTGGTGAAAGTGAAAAGCACAATTTTTCCACAAAGCATTTTCTCCATGCTGTATCCCCTGCGTGTTGTGCTATCTGTTATTAAGGCTAATTTTGTTCCTCCCCTTACATTAAAAGTTAGAGCCTCAGTATTAATCCTTCTGCAGGCTCAGGTATCTGCTGGGAAACTCTTGCTTGCTCAGTGTGTTGCTACAGACTGCCCTGGGCTTGACACCCAGACACCAGCTGGCATCTTGTACTTACCCATTTCATAACAGGTGCCCAGAAAAACACTGTTTTGGGACCTGAGGGAGGAGGGGAGAAAAGAAGTTAAATTATTCAGGAAGATGTGGCTGTTTTAATAACCACAGTAAGTTTAAGTTGTTTTATTTTGTGGGGGTTTTTTAACAATGAATTGTGTCTGTTAGCAGTTTCTACGAGCTCTAGCACCTAATATTCATAATTCATCCACTCAGTGCATCAACCTTCAGTTGTGTAATCAGTCCACACATTTCTGCAACAGCTGGGTAGGATTTTGTATGTCCATGTTTAAGCAACTGAGGACACCAGAGCAGGCAAAATGCATTTATAATTAAAAGAGTTAGGAAAAGACTTAGGAATAGGGAGGACACCTCAAAAATCTACCAGTAGGCAAAGGAGGATTATGGAGGAAAAGGATGAAATCTCCAGAAGGAAGGGAGAAAAATCCAATGGAATGGGACCTGGGGAAAAACAACTCTCTTACAAATACATGTAATTTTCAGTAGTACTAAAATAGCAACTGGTTGGAAAGCCCTGTAAAGCCACACCTACAACCATGCCAGAAATCATTAATCTGGGACTTCTGCTCCAAGTCTTAAACGAGAGACCACAATCCAAAGTACCAACCCCCCTGGGAGACAGTCAGGACACTGTTCCAATTTATCAAAAAACATTAATGTTTAGGTCACTGCTCAGCACTCTGATAACACACAAGACGAAGCCAAGTTTTCACTGTAATATATTACTTAGGAGTAACCACCAGGAGGAGTTTGGTTGCTTGCTTGCTTTTTTGAGAGCTATTTCTTCACTGACAATTCAGCCTTAAAAAGACCTTGCACTAACTACTTGTGCTTCCAGTTTTAACCACCCTCAAGTTTACGACTTGGGAAACAAAAACTGGCTTGGCAGCCTTGCATAAGGCCCTTTTTAACCCACCCTGCTCATGATCAAGTTTCAAACTGCATTTAATAACTACAAGCACAATACTTTTTGTCTAATATTGTTGAATAATAGGTAACAGCAGCTTAATATTCATCCTTTAGAGATACAAACTTCAGCTGCTGTTCTCTTAGGCACTTACTTGTTATGTCAGTATCAGGCTGCAAATACAGCTTGTTATAAATAAATTAGTCTTACAGAGTAGCTTTAATTACTAACATTTATCTTATTCTAAAACACAAATTCAGATTTGGAGTACTAGAGGATGTGGGGTGAGTATAAATTATTAAACTGACATTCCCTGAACAGCTAGTAGAGTTTTCAAGAAGACTGACAGTAGTTTTTATTAATAATAGAAAACTCAACCATTTCAAACTGCTGACTGCAGAACTAAGAAACAATTGGAGACAGGGAAGGTACCAAGCCAAGTTTGTAATTGGGCAAGACTGTCAAACCTCTCCTGGAGGCACTCCAGCAAGCAGCAAGCCAGGGTGAGTTCTTCCCAGCTCCTGATATCCAGAATTTTTCAAGGATGAGTTTGACAGCAGTACATGAGAGCAGGGGGACACCAGAGGCTAATCTGGATATCACATGTGTGACCAGTTTATAGAATTTATGACTTCCATAAAATATAAGAAGTCTTTGTGCTGAAAACTTGAGTTTATTCAGGCAAAGTGAACCAAAGAGGCCAAAGGGGAGGGAGCACAAGCTCAGCTCATGCTTTCCCATGGCAGCCTGGGGAATTGGTGTGCCAGGCCCTCCACTGAGCTCCAGCAATGCCAGCCAAAGAAACAGTTTTTAACAGGCATCAATTATTTTGCTGGAAGCTTTCTTTATGCCAGTAAAGAAAGCACATTCTTCATGCCTCACAAGTGATTTCTAATTTCCTGACAATGACACTTACATTCCTGAATTAGACTAGAGATTTAGAAGTCACCGGAGAGAAAAGAGAGCCTTTCATTTTTAACCCACTTTTTTTTCTGCAGTCAGAGTGACATCTATTGTGTAACTTTCTCTCAGACACACCTTCAAGACATTCAAGGCTAAAATAGAATTTGCAGGGGTTCAGTTTCTATACTTGCTTATGCTGTGGCTTTTCTCACTTATACCATCAGTATGGATTATGGCAGATAGATACGTGTATATATATATAACATACATATACACAGAGTCCCTAAAAACGGATTTACTAATTACAACATTATGGTGATGACCAAAAGTGGCCCGCAGGCAGTTTTGTGAAGTGAAAAGCACGGCAAGAGAACCTCCAAAACCTCATCCAATCACTACTACAGCTCTGGTGAAGAAGGAACAGAGGTGTTCCCAGTACTGGCTGTGCCTTGTATCCAATAAAAGCATCTGGAAGCTGCCACATTTCACACCGGCGGAATGTGTCTCTCAGTGCTGGACACATTGTCTCTTTATATATAAAAACAATACATTAATGTTAAATATATTGGTGTAGTGAATTCAATACAAATCAAACATTTTGAGAACTGCAGTTTTCACTCTTAGTGGTTTCTTTAGGGCAAGGATTTTCCTTCCAAGAAAGGGCCATTTTAAGAGGACAGAGCAACTGACTGCAAAACAAAGTCCCATTTTCACAGTGCACATTCCAGGTGGGTGAAGAGTCAAGGATGCCTGTGACACTGACACAAAACAAGTGGGGACAGAGCCTATGGAATGCCAGGATTTTATCGGGCACTCGTTTTAACAACCGACGCAATTTGTTTACATGACAAACATCACGTAAATGGCACTGAAGGAGATCATTTTACAAGAGGTTTCTCCCTAATAACACAAACCCCCACGTTTGCTCACGGAAAGGTAAACTGTAGGTCAGGTGAGGGGAACTCATTCCAGGGAAATTCTCTACCCACAGGAGCCCTCCAGCGAATTCACCAAGGGCACGAGTTGCCTTTGGTAGAATCGTGGGACTGAGTACAAGAGAAATAAAGCCAAAGGCTGCCTGACTTGACCAGGGCACATTCCAAGATCAGAAACCCTGGCAGCGCTCTCCCCCATCCCCGGAAGTGTCCAAGGCCAGGTTGGATGGGGCTCTGAGTAACCTGGTCCTGGTGGAAGGTGCCCCTGCCCGTGGCAGGGGTTGGAACTGGATGATCTGTAATATCCCTTCCAACCGAAACCATTCCATCATTCTATGATTCTTCCAGCACATCCTCTTGAAAGAAGCGGCTGCGGAAGCCTCCAGGCCCCTTTAGAGCCATCACATCCCCTGGGCCGGGCTCTGGCAGCCCACCCGATCCCTGGATCCACCCCGCGGCACCGTGACAGCGACACCAGCGTATCCATCCCAGCTGGAACCACCAGCGCCGTGCCTCATTATCTTATTCTCCCTTTACAAACATAATAAATTCCCCGTTAAGGAGCACGACCCCGCTCCAGGGCTGCCTTCCCGTGACAGAACCACCCTGACCGCGTTACTGCGGCCCTGATCTCCCCCCGCCCTCCCCAAGGGCCCAACCGGGGGCCAAGGTGACCCCCGCCCGTTACCCGCTGGGTGGTTGTAGAAGGGCCGGAACCGCGGCGGCAGCATGAGCTCGATGCGGTCGAGCATGCGGTGGTAGGAGGCGCGGAGCCCCGCGATGGAGGCCGCCATGGCGAGGGACGAGGCGAGCGGGGGGCGAGCGGGGGGCGAGTGGGGACCGAGCGGGGACCGCCTTCGGGCCGTCAGTCTGGCCGTCCGTCCTTCCTCCGCCCGGGCCCCGCCCGCCCGCCAACCCTTGCGCTGATTGGTCACTGCCGCAAGGGGCGGGGCGGGGAGGAGAGGTGCTGGCGGCGCTATTGGCTGCCCGCGCTGGCCCCGCCCCCTAAGGAGAGCTGGCGAGCCCGCCGCCCTCGGGAAGGGCACGGGCGCCCGGCTCAGAGATGGCGCCGCCGCTTCGCTCTCCACCCAAGATGGCCGCCCCGGGGGGACAGTGCGCTGCGACGAACGCGCCCAAACCCAAGATGGCCGCTTGGCGGCTTCACGCCGCTTCACTGGAGAGGGCCGCTTTGTACGCGAAGGGGACGAGCGCGCTGACGTCACCCGCCGCGCCCACGACGCCCCCTCTCCTCTGGCGGGGCGGGGCGACGTCACCGGCTCGCGCGAGACGCCCGTTAGTCTCGGGCCCCCTCGACCCCCTCCTTCCCGGTGGGCGTGGCCCCCGCGGATGGGGCGGGCGTGGCCCCGCTCGCGGTGGGCGTGGCCCGGACCCGCCGCGCCTCTGGCTCGCGGTCGGTGCCTCGGCGCGAGGCNGTTGAGGGGGTGGTGCGGACGAGGTCCGGCCGTCCTTGGCTCCGCACCAAGTGAGGAGGGGGGCCCGGAGCCCCTTCCAGGCGCCGCCGCTCCCCCGCTCGGCCGCGCTGTCCCGCAGCTCCGAAGTTTCCTGTGCCCCGCGCGGGGCGGTGACACCTTCCCCAAATCCAGCCCCCGGCCCTCCGCGCCCTCGGGGGTGGTCCGGGACACCCGCACCCCATCCCTCCGCGCTCCCGGGGCGCTCCAGGGCTCCCCCCCGCTCCCGCCCCATCCCTCCGCGCTCCCGGGGTGGTCCGGGGCCCGCCAGGACCTCCCGGTCCCTCGGTGCGCGGCTCCGCTCGCCCGCCCCCCTTGTTTCCCGAAGGAACTGTTGCACGCCGAGATCCAGCCGGGAAGTTGGGCGGCGGCTCAAAATAGCGCCGGTGTCGGCGTTCCGTGCCCGGGGCCGGGCAAGGTCCGGATTTACCGGCGCTGAGCTGCCGGAGGCTGGGAACAAAGCACGTAAACCCCTTCGGGATCATGGCGCGGCCGCTGTCCGGGCGCCCTCGAGGTGTTCCCGGGGCTCTGGGAGAAGCCGAGCCGCTGGAACGCGCTCGGTGCGGGCCGATCCGGCCGCCCTTTGTGTCCCCAAGTGCTCCGCGGCCACCGCGGGGTCCCCGCAGGCGCCCCAGCCCCGGGCTGCCCTGGCCTCCACACCCAAGCCAGGTATTTTCGCTTTGCAAGTTAAAGCCAGCGCCACTTTTAGTTTCCGAGGCCGCGGGGAGGTTTCTGTGGCGTGAAGGAACTATTGATATTCTTTGTCATGGCGCAGGTTCTGCAAAAAGCGTTACCAAAAAAAAAAAAAAAATTTAAAAACCCAGTATTTATTCAGGTGTTTTAGGAGGTGCGGCGATCCATCGTAGCGGCACTGTGGATTTAGGGGGTGGCTCTCCGGGGAAGATGGCTCGGTGGGTCGGGAACGCGGTCTTTTGTGTTCGTGTGGCAAAACGATTCCTGCCTTGGAGTGGAAACCTCGAGTACTCGAGATGGAGCTTGATTTACAGCACTGTTAAACGAGTGACATTCTGTGCCTCCCAGGCTTTCCCGGCTGCGCTCGGTGGGAATGGCTTGTCGTTTGTTTTTTTCCTGGTGGAATTTAAGGTGAGATATCACATTACCGAGCCTAACTCAGGAGTTTTCTGTGTGTAGTCCCTGAGCACTCAGTAATCCACAAAAGGTTAATCGAGGAAATCAAGGTTATTGTTGGTAGGTTTCTACCAATTACAGAGAGGGATGTGTGTGTTGTGTGCAGCGCACAAGTCCCCTGGAAAGAAATTTTGAGTCGTAAAATTAAAAAAAGGTTGAGAAGTAACGATCTAGCTGCTTTTGGTTTTGGTTATGTTTCAAGCTGTGCTTGGCCAAGCCTTAGCTGAGGACTGTTCTAACTTTTAGTGATCAATCCTTCTGACTGGATAATTTTTTTTTCTTTTTGTTAGCTCCAGTTGGAACTGGAAAAACTCAATGTTAAAATTCGGACTGTAGTGTGCAGATTCTGGGGGTTTTTTTGAAGAAGCCTTTTTTTTTCTTTCTTCTTCTGCTTTTACATGGTTGTGTCTCTGACAGGTAAAGTCAGAGTCTACAATAGAACAGTAGAAATCATCTTCCCAGACTTACCAAGATGACTTTTCTGGATGCTGCTCCAATATAATGCACGTAACTTTAGTTAAAAACAAAACCCCTTTGGTGCCTTGGTTAAGGTCTCGTATTTACTGTTTTACCTTTAACCTAAACAAGTTCAGTTGCCTTAGAGCCTTGAAAAAATAGGACCTGGGAGAGCCTTCCCAGTGAATTGATGTTGAGATTTGCATTGGTGGTGGCAAGAGATGCTCAGTCCTTATTTTGGTTTGCTTTTCACCAGGGGGTTGGTACAGGGTGTGCTTGTCTCATGGAACCACCGCACTTTTACCCCAAATGGCGTTTATGGCCTCAATAAACCCACTAATTTGACTGCCAGTCAGGTATGGCTGCTCACGTGCAGATTTCCCAGACAAGAGGCCAGTTGTTGTGCCTTTTTGTGTGCAAGGCAGTGTAGGTGTGGGTCTTTTCTCTTTCAGACTTCAGCAGCTCCATGTAGGAGCTTTGTTCTCTGGCCCACTGCTCAAGACCGCAGTGGTCAGCACTGGTTGTTGGTCACTGCTGGTCTGATCTGCGTGGGAAGTAAGGCTTCTTCCTATTTTTATATGTATTTTAGTAGTTTTTCAGCAGTCTGGCAGACAGAACAAATGCAGGTCAGGCGTTTCATTTTAAGTTAGGAATAGTATTGAGAGATTCGAGGCATTGTCCATGTGCATTTTTCGGTTTTTGTTCGGGCAAATTTTTTTTGCAAATTTGTCTAAACAATTATGGATACCAGTACTAAATGGAGTAGTTTATGTATCTCTTCATTGCCTGCTGCTCTTTTGCAGGCATCAAATCAAAGGAAAAGCATTTTAGCAAGTCCGTGACTAAAAATGCGGTTGGAAGGAAGATGTGTCTGTGTGGATGGTACTTGCATAGTCAGCCCTTCATTGGGATGGTTGTGTTGTGCTACAGTGTACAATAAAATATCAGAAATATCGACAGTGACCATGTTTTGAAGGAAGACAGCTGAGAACTAATTGCTGTTTCCTATTTACTCAGTGTTTCAGTTTCTTGTGAACTGGCAATCAAGTGGCGCTCTATAAATAGCCTCTCTCAGCTTCTGAAAACAGCTGCACCAGGAAGGATCTGTGTAATGTACCTTCCCGTGCACATAGCTCACCCCTGGAATTCATGGCCTTGCAAAAACTCTGTCTGATTTTGATTTTTGCAAGATCCCTAAATAATAATTGCTCTGAAGCCCAGTCAGTTGTGGACAGAGTTCCAGAGAAACAGCTCCTGGAGATGGGGCCGTACGTGCGTCCCTGGGATGTGTCCTTCAGATGTTACCCTTTGGTGAGAGCTCCTGCTGTGATGAGAGAGGGAAGATGTGGGTCTCAGCAATGTATCTCTTAGCTACGTTTCCTTCAGCATTTGTAGGCTAATTAGTCTCAATTTCAGACAGTGCTTTTATTTGAAGTCTCCAGAGGAAGCCGGGCCTGGGGGAGGCTGTCAGTAACTCTCTTTTCTTTGATTCATTTTAGGCATCCTCTTAGCCTGGTGCTGGTGGGAGGAGCCCTGGTGCTGGATCGCAGATGGAAATTTAGTTTCAGAGTGCTTTCAGTAGGACATTGTGGTGCTTTTACCCTGAAAAACATTGCTGCAAACTGTAGTATCCGAGTTAAATTCTGCTTTGAAGCTGGCAAGTGTAATTACTCAGGATACTTTTGCAAGACTCTCCAAATCTTGCAATTTTGTATCATTGTGGGAGTGTTTCGGAGACTAGTGAACAAACCTGTTCTGATGGCAGGTAAAGTGCTCTGTGCCAGCACGATAAAGGTCTCTGTGTGGATTTAATATAGCGTATAATGATTTGACTGGAGAAATGGCAGCGTGGGTTTCTTGCAAGAAAGAGGGATCCATAATTCTTCTGAAGTATTTAATGTGATGGGTTTATTTGCTTTTCTGTGAAGGGACCTGCTGCTGAGAATGGCTCTGTTTAGACGGGAAGAAGAATTTCCTTTCCTTTCTATTTTTATTTGTTTGTTTGGGGGTTTTTGGTTGGTTGTTTTATTTTTGCTGTCTGACATAGCAGGTTATCCAAAGAAAGTCTCTCAATCTTAAAGGAGAGGAATTGATGCTGTATTTTAGCTCAGAGTGGTTGTTGGAAGCTGTGGGCTGAATACAATGGGAGCAAATATCAAAATAATCAGTTCTCCCCAATCTCTGATATCCTCATGCAGATACTATTTTCTGAAATCTTCTTTCTTTGTCATAAGAAATTTTTTAGCTTACTAGATATCTTAGAGATAGCATTGTGATGCTTTCCTGTGAGGTTGCACTCCCCCTTCCTTAAAGATTGTTTCATATCTTACTAAGTTTTTGTCATCCTGGGTTTTGAGATTTGGGGAAAGTTTGAGATCTGTAAAAAATTCACTGTGAGGAAACCACTGATTAGGTTCATTCTGATCAAATTGTGTAAAACTTCACCAGTTCTTACTAAAAAGAGATCTGTGAATATTTGTGTGTAGGGAGAACTTGCTGAACTACTTGGGTTTCAGTAGTTCCCCTTCTTTATTTATAGGGATGAACCACAGTAACCCCAGAACTAATTGCAGTTTTGAAGTTAGTTGATTGCCCTGCTCATGGTAGGGTTGAAAACCAGGCAAGAATAGCTGTTATAACTGATTAGTTTTGATACTGACTGCCTTCCATTCATATCAGTATAAAACTAGTAGTGGCTGGTTGAATGGAGATAGAATTGGGTGTTGCTGTTGAACTTTTGGTACTTCCTAAAATACATTGTCCAGAGAGCAAGAGTGAAATTAAAATTCTTCCTTAAAATACTGTAAAATTTCATTCTCTCTTTTGCTTTTCTGGGACAAAAAACCCAACCAAACCCATCAGAATAAAAACTAGGATGCTGGGGAGAACAACCAAAAAGAGAGGCATTATTTTGCCCAGTTTTTGCTCCAGCTATATTTTAACATGTGGTATCTTGGTCTTTGAAAATAGCGCAGAGTAAGAAGGGTCAGACAGCTTTAAAATGATCAGCTTTGTAGCTGGTGCTCTTGCAAACTTGGAGATGGTCAGAGTATTTAATCAGCCTTCCTTCTTAAATTCTTTGCATAATACTTCTGATGTTTAGGTTTGTTTCAGGTACACTGTTACATTTCATGTCCTAAACCTCTGGAATTAATTTTCTTTTCCAACATGAGTTAAAAACACTCATCTGTCACAGCTAAACTCCAGAACTGGTAGAGGTGTTTTGTGTTATTTTTTTTTCTTCAACTCTAGCAGATTACTGCTGTTTGAAAAAGAAGCATTGTAAATGTACCTGATGTTCTGACTGTAGTAATGTATTCTATCACACNGAATGTACCTGATGGTCTGATTATGAGAACACAGTTCTGTAGTAATGTATTCTATCACACACCAAATACTTTGTGAAACTGGACTAACTGAAGGTTTTAGAAAGATGTAAGTGAACTCCCTAGATTTTTTTCATTAGAGATGTTTTCTGAATAATAGGAATAGGCAGAGGCAGAATTTAAGTTCACGGTGTAATGAATGAGTTGGAGGAGAACACATCTGTAAAGCAGTTTTTATGTGCTCAATCTAATATTGGAAGGAGGCAGGAAGCATGAGGAAGGCAGGAAATTTGGTGTAGTCGTTGGATTTTCACTGGTTGTATAGAAAAGCTTCAGAGGCATAACAACATTGCAGAAAAGGGAGGTAACTTTTTAATTGAAAAAGCCACGAGAGAGGACAGTGATCGGGTATTGTCTTAAATTGGATATCTTTGGAGATTTTTCCTCTTGTTAATGAAAGCAAGGCTTAGTGACTACAGTCCTTAAAAAAGTTACAGATGGGCAATTGAAAGAACAATGTGGCATCGAGACCTGTTGATAACAAATTGAATTTGGAGGAGTTTAATAAAGAGACTGTGTCTGAAATGGATTCCCTGATACTATCTCATTTAAATTGGTACCAAGGAACAGAAAGGCACTGTATGTATGTCTAACACAGCTTGTAGGAAAAGACTTTAGGGGTGATCCTAGCATACAAGATAAATGATTTTTTTTTCCTACTTCAAAGTAAATGAGCTCAGATAATAAAGACACCCATTTTAAAGCCTTTAATGTCAGTAAAGGATAATAAAAGCACAGTGTAACTGAATCATCTGGACAAAACAACAAATAAAAAAATGCTGGCTGGTTATAGTTTGGTACGTAGCAGAAAACCAGAAAAAGATGTGAGCTGGGAGGCAGGATTAAGGTTAGATGAGTATTTCTGTGGCCTGAGTGCTGAATGCTTAGTTTTAATTTCAGTCTAATCAGCCTTCTGTTATCTTTGGGCTTATTTCACTCATAGACCAACTGAGCTATGGGAGTAGAGGACAGGAGCCTAAAAGACCTGCAAGTGGTACAGCCATGTAGCATTAATCTAGGTAAATTTGATAGCTTGTTTTGCTGTTATCTTAGAAATCTTTGCTTGTAGGCAATACCACTGACCTTTTTTCAGTTACATCTTCCTGTGTGTTTTGTGGTTTAATTATTATGGTTTGTGTTACTGCTTCTTTCTCCTAAGTGTTGTTGATGATTATTTTTGTGTATTTTCTTTAAAAAAAACCAAACCATTCAGAATATGGGATTACTCGGTGCCTTCTGTCACTCTGCCCTGAAATAAGAGAATGTTTGTTTTTAGGATGCTGGAGATTGATAGTAGCACAGCTTCTGGTTTTTTATGTGCTAAAACCAGTTTGTGTAAAACTGTAGACCCTTATGGATCACATTATTACGTTCTTTGGTGGGATTACTCTGCAGAAACCTGGTTTTTGTGTTTTGGTTTTTTTTGGTTTTTTTTTTTTAATACTACTGCTGAGATCAGAACTTATCAATGTACCTACTTACTGAGTTTTGATGTTTTAATTTTCTAAACCACCAACTTTTTTGCTGCTGTTGTATTTTGACATGTGAATTAAAATGGAAGGTGGATTTCTGCCACTATATTTGGCCAGCAAGAAATGATGAAAAGTTGGTAAAACTGTTTTAGATTGTTGATTTTCTGTCCCAGAAATTCAAGAGGCCTTTTGAGTTATCTGCAGTTTTGTCAGCGTTTCTTGAAATGGGCTGAACTATGCAGATGTACTTTTTGATTTTAAGGGATTAACCTTATGTGTAATATCTGTGATTAACAGAACATTAATCATGTGTGTTAATGGCTGTCAGGAAATATGAGTGCATGAAAGTGGGTTGTAGTCCCAAGGCTTTGCATGTATGATAATATTGAATTATACTCAGTCTTAGGATGCAAATGTATTTGAAAACTGCAGACATTTGTGTGCACTTCTAATATATTTTCATTTTTGATTGCAATATTTCATTGAATTTACATTGTGTGCTTTTGAAGACTGTCTTTGTACAGGGAATGTGTTTGCTTTGTAAATAACTGCCTGTGCCTTGATACTGAGTGTTTCAGACAGCTTCGTATTTAAGTTGTACCTTGATCTTCTAATAATGAGCTTTGGATACATGAAAGCTGTCTCTTGCTGCAAAAACAAGTCGTGTACAGCATGTACTGGATTTGTATTTCAGGATGAGGCGGTGATGTGAGAGATCCTTTAGATCTCTTTCCTTTATTTATTTATTTTAATTTTTTTCCGCCTCCGTAGCTTTCTTCCAGTTGGATTGCTTCCATTAACTGCATTAGGGCAGACCATCAGACCTGTCTGTGTTCAGTCAGTTCCAAGACGTTGCACTGCAAGTCTGTGAGTTCTCGTGACTTTGCATGTGATTCCTGATCTTCTATCCTTGAGTGTCCCCAAAATAGTCCGGTGGGATATAACCGATCACGTATCAAGAACCTGTTGACACTTGAGACCAGTCTTGTCCTAGCAGTAAGGAAAAAGATCAGTTCAGATACAAACTATGCCAGCCTTCGAACAAAGCTGGATTTTTCACTGTTTGAGTCGAGTCTCGGCGTTTTCACGTCTCTGGGGCTTAGTGAGCTGCTGATTCAGATGTGTCTCAAATGCTTTAGTGTGTGTTGAATCATTAAATATTGAATGTGAATACCATGAGATGTAATCTGAGTCACATCAGTGAATTTTAATATCCCCTTATTTTCCTCATCTTGTTCTTCAAGGATTCGCAGGTTTTCCTCTGGGAAAACTGAATGTGCCATTAATGCTGACTGCTCTCTATTTAACAGATATCATGAGGAAGATGAGAATCTGTCCCTTCTCTTCCCTGTGAACTTTGTGTGATCTGAACCACCAGTGTTTATTCAACCCTTTTTGAACTACTGAAACTTCACCAATATAAAAAACTATTAAAATAAAACTGTTAAACCAGACCCATCTCTTTATTAAGTTGCATGGCTTTGTTGTTACAGTTACTGTAGTGTGTTCCCGTTATTTACCTTTCTAGGAAGTGAGGAAAAAATCTGGTTCCTTTTTAATTTGGTTTTATTTTAGGAACCCTGTCGATGTCCTCAGAACTCTCTTCAGTAAAAGTCTTTGGAGTTAAACAGGTGGGTTTTTTTGTTAGGTAGGATGAATACATATAGTTTAATGCAACAGGCAGTGCAATTTTTAAAAGTAAGGGGTTTTGTCCTCATTTGTTTTTAAATACCCAGTGATAATTTAACCTCTGTCAGTACAGTGTTAACTTAGTAGTCATCGCTATCAAGACTCAGCTTTCTACTTGAGCTCAACTTTTGATGTAATCTGTCTTTAAACTCTAATCCTGGGCAGTTTCCTGGTGTTTACATTCGTAATCTTACGGGTTATGACCTCTATCTGTTACGGTATCTGTATATCTATTTCCCAAGTTCCCCCAAACAAATCCAGTAGTGTACAAGTCCTATACCACCCAGGATTAAATGGTATGTCAAATTAGGCAGGTGTGCAGAATGTTAAATGCCTTAACTCAGTTCTACCCTGTCCAAGGGCTCACTTTCACTTGTGGGAAAGGCAGACCCTGGGGTTTTTCTGCTGGAAGACATGTCTGTAGATATGCTGGTAAGCTTCTGTATAATCACTTCTTAATCTGTTTAAAAATGAGAATCAAGTTAGCTTAAACAACTTTAAATAGTAGGCTTTAATTTCGCCCGGAGCCTTTGTCTGGAATTCCTGGGATTAGTCCTGCTGGCAGAGAGGGAGAAGGAGCAGCCTCTGGCAGGCACTGGAAGGTGATGGCAGGACTGGCAGCAGTGGGGGCACACACTTCCTGCTAGGAATGTGCTCTTCTTAAAAGCAGATTCCACTTTTTCTTCCCTTCTCCTAGTGATTCTGCATGCTCCAGTATTCATTTTGCCTGAGTGCTTGGAGGTGAGAGACCCCTGGTTTGCTACGACCAATTTTAACTTCTGCACTGGGGTGGAGCAACACTTCTTTTCAGCTTCTTAGATACCATCTTTTCTTGCTGGAAAGTGGAGCTCCTAACTAACCTCGGGTGTTACACAGATCAGCAGTACCTGAGAACATAAAGCAGAGTGCCTGATGTGTATTTCCCTGAGTGTTGTTGAGGACTGTCTGGGTTATTATGTGGATGTCATTTTTATAAGAAAATATTTAACATACATTGCTGTTCACGTAACAGTTTCAGATGAAGACTTTTCAAAGTCAAAGGAAAGCATTTCCAAAGACATGTTGAAACCTATAATAATGCTGTTTACTCCAACTTGCAGCAATCTGCATAATATTTCTTTTTGCCTTCAGTTAATAGAAGCCTCCTTTGATTTTTCTTTGGGGAAGAAAGCAGGGCACAAGTGTATTTTTCATGATCTGATAACTACTGTTTTTGTGTTGGTATCTGTTTTAGAATTTCGAGGCGTTTCTTTGGGAGTCCTATTTTAGTGCTGGTGGAGAAAACAGCACAAGCTTTTGCATGTAGTTAGTCCTACATCCAGTTAATCACTTAATCTGTTCCAGGTAGTTTTCTGTTGAGAGGAGTAAGGTGGTACATGTTATCTTTTACATAGATAGAGCTTCTCTTAGTTCTATCACGTGAATTTTGTCCTCTGCCCTGTAGAAATTAGGAATACTTGTGGCATAATATAAAAATTTCAAGTGCCTTTTGTCTCAGTGAGTAGTTTGATCATCGGACTAGTTAAAGGATTGAATAAATATCAAAACTGCTGAAAACTGGCATTTTTTTCCTCCTGACACAAAACCTCACTTGCAATCTGTGGCAAGAACAATACAGAAGACTTTAGTATGGGCAGTGTAAGGGGAAATGTAAGGATATCTGTCAGAATGTGGCGTACTTGTGAATGAAATCCACTTAGCACCAGTCAGTACAGCACAGATAAAGTGCCTTCTCTGAGAAAGGTACGTGTACTTTATCCCCCATTTCCGTCACTGAGAATACCTTAAACACGTGATATTAACGCAGCTGAATTTTATGTAATCTTTTCAGGCATAAACCATGGTAAATATCAAACAGAAATTGTTTTAAAGCTTAAATGCTTGTAACCTTACTAGTTATGGAGCCCGGTGGAGGCTTCTATTTGGAAGTGAGTGCTTTCAATATCTAAAAGATGTTTCAAAGTTAATTACAGCCATTGCTACTAATGCAAGCACATCTTATTTATGCTCTTACCTGTAGTAACCTATTCTTGCAGATTCTGTAGAAGCAAACCTAGACATGAGTATTTTCCAAAATGCTTATTTATTTCCCTAAAATGTACAATGTTGCTGAACTACTTTTTTTTTAAACTTCAGCAGATCTCTTTTTGTGGGTTTTTCTTTGAGACCAGATTTTATATTAATAAACTCACCATGAGACTTGCTGATTTATGACTGAGGGCATAGTGTCCTGTCTTCTGTAGTTCCTGTCTTGGTGGTATAATATCTGAAAGTTTTGTGTTTCTTAATACCTAAAGCTCATTACTAAAGTCTATCTTAGGATTTGAGTACAAGCTTAATTAGCACCAAGTTGTTTGATGCTGGTTGTTTAGTTGCGAAACTCTTACATATTAAAATGGCAAAGAAGTCTCTTTGTAGACAATAGAAATATTTTGAATTTCCTTTATGGTGTTCATACTTTCAGGCTTCGTGATGTATCATTAAGAATAGAGAATAATTAGAGTTACCTGTTTTGAACTAAAACCATAATGAAGTAGTTGTTCATTGTCACTTGACAGGTAGTCTTTTAAACATCGACTGAACCAAGAGTTATGTTTTTTTGGCATTTTTACTGTAGTGCAGAAGAGTGAAGAAATATAACACAGGGCCCTGTTCAAACGACTGGAGGTCACACCAATGGATTTGGTTTCTGGCAGTACTGCTGGTTCACTCTTTCCTTTGATAAATTTCAGTTTCCTGTGTCACAATTTTGATGACTAAAAAGTGGGGCCAGTGTCAGCCTACATAGCTAAAAAATTATTTTTAAGGTTTTAATTAATCTTCAAGAATTTTAACTTACCTTGACAAAAGTGAATTCAGTGCATGTTGTGTATAGTCCTGTTTACTGTATGGTATATGGAGAATTCTGGTTGCTGGAAAAACAGTGTGTTGAGATGTGGATCAGAAGTTATATCATGGTGCAGAGTTTGATGTAGTTGATCCAGCAAAATAAGGTGTATAAAAATGGAGTTACTTCAGAAATGCATGAGTCTACTCTGGAAAGCCAAGAAGTTTCGAAATGCGCTCAGGGTGCAGGATAACATGTGCTCTGCACTGAGAACAGATGCTGGCTCCATTTCAGCTTTAAACTAGGGCATTCCAAATGTCACAGCGAGCCAGCGCTGAGGGACTTGGCCTTGCAAAGAGCCAGCTTGATATAAATGAGTGTTCGTTTGATAAATGGGGTCTATTACTGCATAAGGATTGTCTTTTAAGGTCTCATGCTGTGTTGGTGCTGCTTTGGATCAAAGTTTAGTTAAATTTCAGTGGAGCACAAGCGTGCTTTAAAGCTAAACCTTCATCATGAAATGATCTGTACTTCTTCAATGGGAAATTCTGGAGCGTAGTTTTAAATATATGAAGGTTTTGCACACTCGAAGCATTTAACTTGTCTGCTGTCATCAGTTCTGAAGCAGCTTTGACTAAGTTGCTTACAAAAGAAAAGTATGTGTCTCTCTGCCAAAACAGGCACGTAGAAAGCACCTGATCAGCAATTCCTAAACCAAGGATTGTGACCTAAATGGTGTCGTAACGACTGGGAGTGGGGAGTACAAGGGATGCTGTTGTATTTTGGTATTGCTCCCTGGAGTGAGATTAGAGCTCTGTAAGTGTGCCCAGACACCCAGGTTGGGTAAATCTCCAGGTGGGAGTTGCAAAGCAGCATTTGGTTTGACCTTGTGCACAGTGGATGTTCTGAAGAAATAAAGTTACAAATAAACAGCTGCAGCTTCTCTTTCACCTGCTTTCCCATATTTAAATTCGTATTATGAACGTCTCAAGGTGGGGCTT
Organism: Oreocharis arfaki; assembly: GCA_013398015.1. Lineage (NCBI taxonomy): Eukaryota > Metazoa > Chordata > Aves > Passeriformes > Paramythiidae > Oreocharis > Oreocharis arfaki. Next base: position 281,863 of record VZRR01005502.1, read on the forward strand.
CTTTCATACACAAAATGCTCCCTTAGTCTCCATCTTAATATAAACTGAAGAAATGGTTGATCACTGCAATGAGAGTTTCACTGTACCTTGAGGCTTCAATTGTGCATAATGTTTGGTGAAAATGCGTGGATGGCTAAAAACCAAAAATATTATTGATCCTTGTACTGAGAGTGATGCTGAACCTTGAGGCTTCAGTTGGTGCATATCTAATGGAAGTGGGTGGGTGGAGCATTAGCTTTCCAAATTTCAGCTACGTAAACACTTCACAGGGAGGTCATCACAGCCATTTGAAATTTAACAGGGCTTTTTTTGTTCTGCTTTATCATATTCTTGTTGATAAATTCACCTTAGCAGTTTTGAAAGAAACCCCATGTGTGTTCCACTGTCCAGTGAGATAATGTTGGTGATGACAGCTTGATCACTTGATCCATGCCCTAGGCCTTATTTGAATACAGGATATAATATATTGAAGCACCCTCACAGAATTAAATTATTGCATTTTTAGGGGTACTACATAGTTAAGGGGAAAAATAAATAGTTTTGGGCTTGAGGCTCTGTGCACGGTATTGGAGGGAAAAAATCTAAACATGACAGAGGTGCTGTTGCTGATGTTGTAAGAAAAAAGTACTTTTGGGGTTTTGTTAAAAGTTTGGGTTTTGTTCTTCATCATAGCTGGGAGGGGAGCCAGGAGGGCTGCCTTTGTAGGAAGGTGGAGAGAAGGATTGAGAACATTCTTGTCCCCTGTGAGAGCAGAGTACTTGACACGGAGAATCGGACTCTTAGGATGTATAGCAGTAAGAGCTGAGATGCATCTGAGGAGTAAAAAACAAAACAAACCAAGAAAAATTATTTTAAATTTTTTTTTTAATGTAATAAAAATGGATCCGTGCCAAAAATATTCAAGTGACAAATATCAGAAGCCTCTACTACTTACTGCTGAGCATTTTTATCAAACCAAGTGAACCTGTGAGAGTCATTGCTGAAGTACAAGGAACACAGATTCACTGACTTTGCTCAGCTTTTAACAACAGCAAAAGCAGAGGCACTGTTTTATTTAGATCAATTTTTTTCAAGGAGTTTAGTTTTTTATTTTAGAGTAAAAACAGCACTTAGGATCTGGTGGTTCTAGTTTTGAATGATCAGATGAACTATAAACAATCAATTTAGTTGTCTTACTGAGTTTAGTACTTAATCAAATAAGAGGGGGTTTGGAGACAAAATATTTTAGCTGCTTTCTCCCTTGTCCCCTTTTCCCTTTAGGGAGTATAGAAACTATTTAAGTGCTGTAATTTTGTTTGTATTTAATTCCTTTCTCAAATATTTAGATAAAAAGTGATAAAAGGATAAATAACTAAACACATATATAACAAATCACATATGCAATCCTAATAATTTTTTAAAATGTTTTAAATGGCCCAGTGTTGAGTATATGAGGCACCTTTTGTCTGCATCTCAAGTTTACTGAAACTTGTATGGATACTACGTTCTTATTAAGACCAAAAAATCCTAATCTAACAACAGCAACAAGTTGTTCACATCTTATTTTGTCAACAGATTTCTGTAAGGAAGTAAAAATTGCAACTGAAAATGTGATTAGAACACAGTTGTTGTTTTTTACTTGCTGGTTTAAGTGATTTGGATTAAAACCATAGCATACAGGAAGGAGAAAAATCTGTTGCTCTGTTTGTTTTTAAGAATTAGTTGAATGCATCTTTGGTCTGTGTGTAGAGAGGATTCTCAGCAAGCACCTGCCTGTCGCTCCGCAGAAATCCCTCTTTTCCTGATGTGTTTTATGCACCTGGTGCAATGCCCAACCATCATCTACTGCTATCAGGTTTTTCTGTTCTTCTGTGAAAGTGTGATGGGTCTGGCAAACACTGCGTTCTTGTGTTGGCATATGGAGAACACAGTTCTTGAAGAAGTTATCCTGTTGGAGGTTGTGCATTACTGCTCTGTATTTTGCATTACAGTAGCACCCTTGAAGCAAATTAGGTTTCTGTTATGCAAAGTGATACACAAGCATTCAGCAGGTGATATTTCCCACCCACACTTACTTACAAGCAATTGAAGAAATCAAATTAACCTGAAAGTAGGAATCTTCGTTGAAAACACAGAAATAATTTGATTTGAAGAAATATTAGTATTTCACTGAAAGGTACAGTAAACGAACTGTTAAGAACCTACAGTCAAAGTCTGATCCCGGAGGGGGGAAAAAGTGGGTAAGGAAGAGTGATAAAGAAAGAATAGTGAACTAGGTAGATGTGTGTTCCAAACTGAAGAATACATCCATTCTTGCTAGTAGAGCATGGTGCATAAGATTTAATTATTTTAATCTTTCTCTAATTATGGTTATTTCTGGCTAACAGAAATTGTAGCACCTGAGAATTCACAGCTTCCATGTTTATAAAGTGGGGCATGAGAGAAGTCTGGCTTTTATCTTTTTAAAGCTGGCTCAGACGGGCTTTAAGTGCAAGCACTTTATAACCATTTCACCCACTAAGTACCTCCTCTTGAAAAAGAAAAAAATATTTTGCCAAATTATGATCTTCATCTAATGTGGTACTTAAGCTCTGTTATGAGCAATTTTGTATTTTAGAGGTGGCTTCTAGTTCCAGCAAAACTGAGGTATCAAACCCAGATCTTTGGATGGAGGCAAAGCTGTATGAACATTGGATGGGGTGCAGGTGGAGCTGCGGGAGTTGGTGCTGCTGGAAGGGTGTCCTGGCCTTTGGGGATGGAGTGTGACAGGAATGCTCAGTGCCTGCTTCCAGCCAGGTGGTTGTGAGGGACCAGGTGTGGATATCAGGTGTTCTTTTACAGGGCTGGAGAGTATATGGGAGAAATAAAAGGCATTCAGAGGAAGCTAATGGAGAGAGGAGAAACTGCTTTTCAAATTTGTGCTACACTGCCAGAGGCCTCACTGGGCTCTGATGTGGTTCTGCCTTAAGCTGAGCCAAAGCAAGTTCAGAAATGTAGGAGTTTTCAGATGTGAATTCTGTTGCTGTTATTTTCCTGATTCTAGGTTTTTTAGGTAAATATTGAGTGAATTTCATTGTTACATATTTGGAAACAGTGTAGCCTAGCATAGGCCTACAGTCTGATGCTCTTACCTGGAATTTTGTTCTGAGAGATGTACAAACACAGAATTAAAAAAGGTGTAATGGTCCTTGAGTTTAAGAGTTTCTGGGATTGAAGTAAAAAATATTAGGTTTATCAGTATTTTTCTTTTCTGAAAGTGCTTTCTGGGGAATATTAAGTTCAGTATAACCTGTTTTCATAGAAACAGGACACTCTAAATGAAATGAAAGTTGGAGCCATGTGTTTAAACATCTAGTTCAGGAAAAGACCACATTTTTGTCAGTATACTTTACATTTCCCTCTTCATGTGTTTGGTACAGTAGCGTTTTTGAGTGCAGTGGTAAATCAGTTTGTATATAGGGTATAAGGATATAAAAGTTCCTGGGACCTTGTCTTAGTACGCATTTGTAGATTTCGTCTTTATCCTTCATCTCTTCCTTTGACACCATTTTTATGAAATGGAATGTTACTGGTCTTAAATATTGCTTTTGCAAATGCAAGGGTTGTACTTCTTGAACTATATTATTCTTGCTCCCTCTCAGCTGAGTGAACCAAATAACCACAGGATTAATTTCTGTTTTCTTGCTGTTAGTTTTAGAGGGAGCATCGGTCTGTGAAATGTTCATTTTGCCATTTCTGCACTCTTACTAAAGGTGGTGGAAGAACCAGCAAATGTCATGCTTGTCTTAGGATTTCTAAAATGAGAACCGTATGAATTGTTTCAAGATTTAAATTTCTATTCTGGATCTTTACTGTGTAGGTTTTTACCTGTGAATGGTCATAGCAGGCCCTTAACTACTTCAGTTTTTAAAAATTACGTAATTGATATTTTTCTTCACAGGGAGAAGAGAATTTATCCAAAGATTAAAACTTGAAGCAACCTTGAATGTGCATGATGGATGTGTAAGTCACTTGTTGCTTTTTTGTTTGTTAAAAACTGTTAAATTGAGATTTCATTGCCATGGTAACAGTCCCTTAACTTTAAAGGGCAAATATATTATATTTGTATATTAAAGCTGAGCAGGGCCACTCTGCTTGTTGAGACCTACATCTGAATTCTCTAGCTATTTGTTTCTTCTTGAATATCTGACACCTTACCTTTGAAGCCAAACAAAATCCCATTCCTGTATCTTAATGCTGTGTCAGCTGCTGAATGAATTAATCTCTACTGCCAGTTAAACACATCTTTACCCTTTCAGTTTGGACTCATCTTAAACCTTTAAATGAAGTCTTTTTGTTGTTACACTGTATTGACTTAAAGCTTTATTACTGTTTTGAGCGATTTGTTTTCCAATTTTAAAAAGCAAATCATCAAGTGCTACATGCTGACTTAGAGACAATGAAAACAAAAGTAAGCCTTCCTGAAAGGCAGTAATGTAACTTGAAATATTGCGTATTTAAATATTAATTTTTGAAAGGGGTCCAAATATTTAAAAACATATCATTTTAAATAAAAGGTTTTATCTAAACCTTTTCAGGTCAAAGGTTCAGGTCAAAGAGGCTGCCGTGTTAGCTTTGAGGAATAGAGCAGAAATTCATGGTTGTTGAAGTCTTTGTTGTACGAGATACCTGAAAAATGAAAGTATTCTATAAAAATATCAAAATGTAAGTGCTGCTTTCATACTTTACCATGAATATTTCTAAAGCTGTTTAAATGGAAGGATTATTTTAGCTTGAGTTGCTTGGACTTTTCATTAAGGAGAGTGTTACAGTTTTTAACTAACACAGTAGTCGTTTTAAGGAACAAGTGTTGTTAACATTCAGCATTCTTGAGATCAGAAGTATGATTTTGATGTGCCCATGTTTTTGTGAGCCTGGAAAGTCTGAGAAAGGCAAGGATTAGAATTGTTGTATATAAAATGTGAGCTACTTTTCCCGTGCTGACTACCATTATAAGTCTATGTTCTGGTACAGATGGTGTAATGGAACAAATACATTGATTTATCTTTTTTTTTTCAAGAAATGTTATAAGAATGATTTAAGGTCTCTTCCAACCCAAAAAATTCTATGATTCTATGTGTATTAATTTTTCTATTCAAGATTGTAACAATGATATTTTACTTGAGAATTTCTTCTCAAGTAATTTTTCGTCTTCTCAAATACTTAAGATGAAATTTTTCAAGTTTCTTTTCCTGAGGTTGATTGGGTTTTTTAATTTATTTTTTCTTTATTTCCTTGTAAAAATAGTAGTTTTTTTCCTAGGAAAAGAGAAGACAGGAAAACTGTATTTGTTCACTACTTGTTAAAAATCAACGGATCTCTATTTCAATTATCTGCCTCTGTAACAGAAATTGCAGATTTGGTGTTGGCTGTTGGTGTTGCTTGGATCTACCTGATGGATATGTATTTGAAAACTAATCCTGATTTGATTGTGTTAGCTTTTAAAGTATGCTTTAACATATGGCCTAATTGTTTTAGGGGGTGGAAAATGCTTTAATTGTAAACTTAGAGCATTATTTGCAGGTGTTTAAAGTACTACAGTATTTAAATACAGTATTGAAATACTACAGTTTGAAAAAATGTCTTTAGTAGTTATATTTGCTCAGAACTCTCCACCTTTAAAGAATGGGCTATTGGGAGTTCTTACCTCATTTACTGTGTGAACTTTTGCAAGGAATAATCTTTTAAGGCTAACAATTGCTCAGTATAATTTCTTACTATTTGTTTTTAAAAATCTGTGAAATAAAAGTCAATGAAATTACAATGCTTATACTGATTAAACTGCTTATTACCATCGATGGTAATGAGGCTCTTTTTTTCTCTTTTCTTCTTCCCACAACTGCTCACTCAGCATGCATTTCAGATATGGGGAATGGATGCCATATTGTCCTATTAAGGGTGTTTCTGGCTTTGGGTTTTGGGTGGTTGGGTTTTTTAATGGTGGTTGGATGGCAGGGGTTTGGGGTTTCCTTTGGTTGCTGTTTGGTTGATGGGTGTTTTTGAGAACTTTTGCATTGTTCTGTTGAATAAGTTGTGCCTTATATTTTCTGTATAAAGCATGCTGTGTAATTGGACATGGTGGACAACTTACTTAAGGCAAGAAATTTTTTTACTAATTGAGGATAAAAGTAAAGTCCAAGTTCCTACTTGTTACACGAAAGAGATCCTGTGGGAGATACAGCTGTGTGTATAATCATACCCAGGCAGGATATCTGTGGAGAAGGGACTATTCTATGAATTACTTCACATATCCATGTTCTTGTAGCAGTAATATTGCCATAGCACCTTTCTGTTTAAAAATTGAGTATTTTCACCTCGGAGCTCAGGGATAATTCTCTTTGAAGGAGTTCCGTTCTCCTCTTGGTTTGAAGACACAGTTTCTAGCAGTAGTGTGTGAAGTAATTGAATTGGTTCTACAGAATTATTGATGTTTGCTTGTAGCCTTATCATCCTTCCAGGGCAGGATTTGCCTCTTTCAACAAGGTTCACATGGTCAAATTCAGTAAGATCATTTGTACGCCAGAACTTGCCATTTTCTGTGTTAGCTCTAAAGGGAGCTCAAGGAGATGAGGAAATGTACAGAGGTAGGTGAGCTGTTCTGTATGAAGTGATTAAACCCAAAGGAGAAATGCTGAAAGAGAAGCAATCTGCACCAGCAGCGATGAAGTGTGAGGAAAGTGGAGGATAAAGCAACTCTAAACCATATTGAATTGCAGTAAAAATACGGCTTCTTTTCTTCCCATTTTGGTCCTGTGAAAACTGAGGAAGATTGAAATGCAGCATGTAGATGGAATATCTGACAGGAGTAAATACTACATTTTAAAACAGAAGATTACCCAAAGGGGTAATTTCTCATTTCTATGTATAGGCATTCAGATCAATAACAACTAGCATCCTTCATAGCATTCATCTCCTTCAGGATGGCACTTGGGAACAAGTCATTTTCAGGTGTAGTCCTCAAAGCCAGGCTTAAATCAGCATATGGAGTTTGTGTTTTGTTAGGAACACAATTTTTACCTTGTCTTCCACACATGAAGAGCACTGCCTTTTTCACCCCCTTCCTTGCTTGGGGGATATTCCCAATATTCTGGATATGTATAGTCATTTTTATTTATTTTCTTTTATTTCTTGTATTCTGTTAATCTTTTCTTGTATTTTGTTAATCTCTTCTGTTAGCAAAAGAGTTGATTCTGCTATCACTTCGTATAGAAGTGAGGAGTTTGCTTTTTCAGTTTTTAAGGACTGCCTGCACTGCCTCCTGCATTGTCTTTGAGGAAAACACAGAGATAATAAATTTATATCTGACTAATTGACTAATGAATCAAAAGTGCCCGCTGCCTCCTTGCAAGGCTGGGTGAGTGACAAATAAAATTAGGTACAATTAATAATGTGAAGTACTTAACAGAAAAAAGCTAATTACACACCCTTTGACTTTTCTTACCTTGTTAGTAATTGCCTGTCATTTGTGTGTGATGTATCCTTTCTTTTGGCTCCAGCACCCTTTCCCAAGATTTCCAAACCCTCAGTGTAGTAACTGTTACGTTATGCTTTTACTTGGGTGTTAAGTGGTAGTGCTGGTAGTACAAATATGCAGCTTTTTCCAAATAAAACCCAATTTTCGTGCCAGTCCTCATTTTACATCATAATTTAATAGTAATTTTGCTGCCATGGAATGAGACGAGAACCCTTTTTTTTTTTATTCTGGTTTTGTTGAGCATCTGTTTTTAGAGATCCAGATACAAATTTATTGGGGTTATTCATTGTTGGACAGTAGGTTGTACTGAACACTGTGTGTATTGAGTGGAAAGTCTCTGAAAAAAACCCAAAACAAGCTTATTTGACTGAAAGACTTTGTTACTTTTTGACACATTTATTGTCAGTAATGTTGAGAAGGTGATTGGGTACAGAATAAAAGCCCATTAAGTTGTAGACCTCTAGTATACATTTGGTGATGTCATCTTCAGGATTTTTTTGGACCAACTTTGGTCTGGGTAGAGTATATTGAAATTGCTCAACTGAGGCAATTATTGCAATGAAATTGGAATTTAGAAGGAGAATGATTGATGTCTTGTGTAGGTTTGTGATGCTGCAATTTAGAGTATCTTGTCTCCCCTTTGCATCTTCAATGTTTTCTCTGTTTTGATGTCCATCAGATTTTGGGTTTGTACATAAATATACACATCCACCCCCTCAATTTGTTTAATTTTTGTGCTAACTCTTCTTTCTCACATCATGACTTTTAATTTCTCAGTAGCTTCTTTGTTTTTTCAGTGTTTTGTTCTTGTTTCTATTCCTGTATTCTTACATTAGCATTTTGGTTTCTTTAGGGCAACGATAATAATATTTTTCTGCCTGAGAGGAAATGTAGATGAAAATAAACATTGTTGGGTTGCGTGTTTGCCCTTGCTGGAGTACTGTGCAATGTTTGACAACATTTTAGAGTACAGCCGTTGTCAGGACAGGTTGTTTCAATGATAGATGGTTCTGGGGGCTAACTTAAGTTGTGGTTCTTGGTGATTGACAGCCAGAGTTATAAAATCATAAGAGTAGCTATGCAAGGTCATACCAAAGCTCAGTGGAGCCCAATAACGTGGCCCTGAGAGTGGCTGGCACATGTTTTTGGAGGAAGTTGAGGTAGGGCAAGCAGGGTGTATTAGATGGGTGTTCTAGAGAAGACACCACACTTTAATGGGCAGATGGAGGTGGAAGCTGCACCTTTCTTCCTGACCATTTTTCTTTGATGAATATGTATATTCTTCCACTTCTGGTGCTTAGGGTGTTCCACAACAATGATTTCCAGTTTCATTAAAAAGCCATGTGTCATCTGATGGTTTCATTTAAGGCCTTCCATTTCCTGTACTGTGAAGATCCAAGGAAAATTGCTTTTTCCATGTCACTCATGTTTTCATAAGCTTCTATCATATCCCTTCCCTAGAGCAGTACAAATTATTTGTTTCTTGCAATAAAAACTTTTAGATATCTATGTAATAGATAGCCCAGTAATTCCTTGTCATAATTTCTCTTTCCAAATGGGCAGTAATAGAAATGGAGAATAAGGGAGCGGGGTACGAACCCAAACTGCATACTGTGGGAGACGTGGGATTGCCATGCATGGATGTATACCCTGCTCTTCTGAGCATTTCCTGATAAATCCTAACAATATCTAACAATATCTGACTGCTACTGAGCACTGAGCTAACCCTGACATGTTTAACACCAAGATCTGTCCTCAAGTTCCTCCACTTAAGAATATCGAGGTGGTGGTGTCCCTTTGATGCACCTGAAACTGCTAACTCTGATTTTGCAACTAACCCCAACTAAATTTTCCATTAAAACAGTAATGAGAATGGGTGTATTTATTTTAAACAAAAATTATTTTTGGTTTGGGGGGGCTCAGAGTGAAACATTAGAATTAAAAAAAAAAAAGGGGCATAAGAAAATAATTTAGAACAAAGTGGTTTTTTTACCAATTCTGTAGTCCACTCTGATACATCACACTAAGGCAGCTGTTCTGCCAACAGAATCTAGCCAGCAGAAAATGATGATGGCTGCAGTTTGACACTTTAAGGTATTTTAGAGTCTTACTTGGAATAATGATGGTCTTGCATGCAGTCTTTGGTGCTTGTGCATGAGCTGCTGCTTGGAGGATACCTTTTGAGCTTCCTGGATTTTGAGTGCTTTCACAGCTTTGTTTCACTGACACATTATTAAGCACAGTCTTGTGAAAAGGAGAATTGATAAGGAAATATATTGTAAAGCTCTCCCAATACAATTCTGTACCTCACTGTAGGATTCTTCTTTCCCAGCGTACTCACACTTTTCAAAAGGGATCTGAGATGGATTCTGCAGTGCTTTTCCCTGAGAAGGTGTGGTCACTGAAAAGTGTGCAAAGCAATGGATGGTCAGAATTTGGATATGGTGAAGAAACAATAACGAGAGCACTGTGATGCCCTCCAGTTCAAATTCAGAGAACTCTCTGTGGAGTAGATTTGGTACATTAAAGCACCAGAATGTGTAAAATTGTGGCTACTGTGGCAAGCTTAATTTACCTGATGAACTCTTGAGGAGCAGAGGGAGTAATTGAGATGCCATAGGTGAAGCAGGTGATTCCCTTATCAATTTGTTTTAAAAACACAATTTTTTTTTTATGCTAGCTGCTTAGAAATTCCATCATTTCAGTTGAATTTGTTAACTCCTCTTTCTGTAGTGCTGGATGAGTATTAATGTTTTAATGTAGTGAAAATTGAATTAATGTGAGTCTAAACAAGTTCTTTTTTTTTAATTCGTGCAGGTGAATACAATTTGCTGGAATGATACAGGAGAATATATCTTATCTGGTTCAGATGACACCAACCTGGTAATTAGTAATCCCTACAGCAGAAAGGTAGGTTTGTTTCTGGCTGCTGGTTAATTTTCAAATAGGATGCAAGTTACTATTTTTCAACATATTAAAGATATTTTTCAATGTATCAGTTTTCAGTTATTAATTATTATGTGACAAAGATAATATCATGCACTTCCTAGTGTTTATAAATGGGAATAAAACTTCACAGTGCTTTAAAACCTTAGAGTTCTAATCCTTTGTGACACTGGTATTATCCCATTTTATGGTACATGGCCGGGCACAAAGGGAACATGGTCTCACCACAGATTAGTGTCAGAACCAGCAATAGGATTCAGTAATTCTTGTGAAATCTTGTAGTCAGATAAACTGTTTTCCTCTCACTTCAGTTTAAAAACGTTGTATTGGCTTTTGCTCTGTGTAATGTACTGAGTTGTCTTTCTGCATAACGTTGTTGGGGTGCCAATCTTGATTAAAATAGTTCACTCCAATTTAAAACTACATTGCCTTGCGTGTGCCTGCGTGTGGATGGAGAATAATTTGTGCTGAAATAGGGGTTACAACGCAGCTGAGAGGCTCCCAGTAGTGCCAGCTGGCACCCATCAGGTAGTGGCACTGTCCCACACTTTTCTGTGTAAGGAGCTGCTGTTAGTTTGGTAGAACAGATGCTCTGAACTGTGTCCTCTCAGAGGCTGACAAACGCTGAGGACATGCTCAAAAATTAAATGTGTGGGAGAAACAAAATGTTTGGTTGGTATGATGGAAGAGAGTTTGAGTAGAAAACAATACCTTGTTTTCCTGAAGGGTTGTAGTGGGAAAATGGTAGTGATTTGGAGTGTTGCATGTGCCTATAGGTAAGGCCCTTTTGCTCACCCCCTCAAATAAGCCATAGCTTCCAAACTTCATCTCTTCTATTCAGTTACTGACAGAGTTCAGACCAGTATCACTAGATAGGGTTTCTCTGGGACTGGGAGTTCTGCTGGAAAAGAGGTATCCAAGACAGCTATGAAGTGGATGATGGATATATTCCAAAGTGAGTGTTTATGGAGAGACTTGCAGAGTAAGAATTTTTCGTGCAAATAAAGCAAACAAACATGTTCAATGTTATTTATTGGGCAGAGTTTATTTTAATATCCTATTATGGGAAAGTTGCTTATTATCATTTTTACATTAGAATATTGTAATATTTTAATGGATACTGCAACTGAAGTTTTATGCTTTCATGGGACAATTTTTCTCCCATTGTGTACTACTCCTCTACTTAAGCCTGATGAGGAATATGGGGGATGTCTTGTTTTCTTTTTTTTTTCTTTTTTTTTTTTACTGTTAGCTGAGTTATTTATCTTTTGTAACAGCAGAGCAGATGATTTTTAATTTTTTTTCTTTCCCCAGTACATGCAAATGCAATTATAAAACAGCAGGTACCAGCAAGAAGACTCAATAATCAGTATTATTCCTGAAATGTGCTAGAGATGTGATTTTTAATGAATGTTACAATTGTGTTAGCTTATTTCCTCTGGCTTGAGTAAGAGAACCAATACAGGAAAAGGCAGAAAATTGGTATCAGAACTGTGCTGTAGTTCTGTCATCTTGCCCAATACTCTTATCACCATATTTTCTGTTATGAGCTAGGTAAAGTAACAAAAATAGACTTCAGCCATCAATATTGTGTACCTTTCAGAATATGCAGATACAGTGTTAAATTTCTTTAGTGGGAATTATTTAAAAGGTGTGCAATAGCACTTCTGAAATGTTAGGCATGAGCTGTTACTGACAGAGGAACTTAATTTGCAGAACACTTTCTTTGATTGAGTTAATTGAGTGGAAATTTGGAAGTAATTTTCATACTGTAAACAACTTGATAAGTATTTTTTTCCTAATGGGAGTGGTGAAAATGCAGTTTGGTTTAAGTGCTGCAGATGGGGGAAATAAGAATATGATGTTCACTTGTTCACAGGAAAGCATGTGGAGGTTTTTTCAGTTTTGGTAGACTAATAAGAAGTATTTGAGGAAGGATGAAGGGTCACCACAAAGTGTTTAAAATCAACTGTGGTGGTGAAGTAAATCGTATGTTTTTCTACTTTTCTGTAGATGAATGAGAGACTAAGTCAAGTCTTGGTTTATTGCCCTGTAATCAGGTTCTTAAAAGTTTATTTATTTTTTGGCTGGTTTCAAAACAGCCTTCCTTATAAACTTCAGTTCTCCTTTTCAGAGTGAGTGTAAGAGTAACATCAATTTTTAAAGTCTATAAAGTTGGCTTGGATTACAGTACCTTATTCTTCTTGACTTACAGTATTCCAGATCTTCTAAGTCTCTCTTCTCTGACATGCTGGGTGGCTGCACCATCACCCTGACTAATGTTTCACTCGGAGAAACCTGATGTGATGTGCAACCAGCACTGCAAAAACAAAAGGTGGCAGCTGCATTCCAGCCCTTGTATTTTGCAGACTCCTTCCTGCAAGTGCCTGAGCAAATCTCTCTTGTAGAACCACGTTGTTCTTAGAAGAAATGTGGTGTAAAGACAGCTTCTCTGTTCTGTTCTGTTGAACTGTAGGTCCGTGGCAGCCTGTGCATAGCTGGTGTTTCACAGTCCGAGTTATTTTTCCATTCTTTGTTTCCTTGGAAAACATTGACCTGATGCAGCCTCCCTTTTTCTTTGTCCTTTAGGTTCTCACAACGATTCGCTCAGGACACAGGGCCAACATTTTCAGTGCAAAGTTCTTACCATGCACCAATGACAAACAGATTGTTTCTTGTTCCGGAGACGGAGTCATTTTCTACACGAATGTTGAACAGGATGCAGAGACCAACAGGCAATGCCAGTACACCTGCCACTATGGGACTACCTACGAGGTACCTCACAAAATACAGCTTGTTTTTAAGATGGGTAAAATACATGTTTTGTTGTCTTCTTGCCCAAGATTTTAACAGGACTGCTGAAAACTTTGTTTCAGTGAGAGTTACAGAACTTTTCTTCTGTCTTTTTTGAGTAGGCTTTTCCCCCCCCTCCTAAAGTAGGCTTGAACAGAGAAATGTGCTGTAAATTAAATGGAGAACTTTCCAAAAAGTCGTGTTGTTAAGACCACTTTGCAAATACAAATTCACCTTCACTGAATGAATGTTCTGCAGAGCAAAACAGATTTAAATTGTGCTGTGAATTTCTTCCTGAAGTAGGCTGGGGGGGGTGGGGGCAGTGGCTGTTTTGCATTTTTATTTTTATTCTTTCCCTACTGCCTCTCCCCACTTCCCTGAGCCTTTCAGCAGTTTCATGTCTTTTTCACAATTTAAATCCTTCTAGGAAATGCTTTTTTCAGCATGTGTGAACAACTTAATCTGAAAAATGTGTTTACAGTTGTAGATAATTTTTCTATTGTGTATTCTAGTTAACTCTTCAGGTGTAAATTTAGCCACAGTGTTTCCAGTCCTCCCTTGGAAGTTTTCTTCACATAAAATTAGGCAAGTGAGGAAGCAAAGTGTTACTTAAGTTAGGAAGATAATAAGATTTATTGTTCTATCTGCTTCTTTTAAATGACAGCAAAAGCTGTTGCTTGCAAAACTTACTGTGCTTAAAATAGAAAAAATACTGCAATTTTTTTCTTAGGTTATAAATATTCCTGTTTCTTTCACTATTTATTTGTTGGGGGTTTTTAACACCAACACAATACACACACGGGAAAAAAAACCCAAATCCATCGCTTTTTTAACTATTCAGCTCAGATTTTGTAACAACCTTTTAGATCTCTTTCTTTGCATGTTAAGTGAACAAAATTTTTAAAAACTTTTCATAATAAAATTTGGAGTGTGTGAAAAAAGAAAGTGGCTGAAGTACTGCCAGAGTTAATTTTTGTTCATGTAGTAAAAGTGTCCTTATGGTTGTAATTACACCAGTTACATTTGCCTGCTGTATTGCACAGTGAAAATGGGCTTATTTGGGATGATTTTTATTCAGCAATAATGTTAACAAGAGAGCATTATTGTTGTTTTGAATAACAGGAGTGTGATACAGTTTTGGTTGTTTATGCTGCTTTTAAATACACTTAATGGAAGGAATATCAAAACCTCTATACAATATTGACTATTTTAACAACTCTGTCTCTTCTTGAAGTTATTTTTTTCTTATCCTGTTTTGCACTGAGGTTTAACGTATCTAAATTTGAGCTCTCCTCAAACAGATGTGTTCGTAGTACATCTTGTGAGATACTTTTTATAAAGGCTATAAATTCTGTCACTGGGTCTTAAACCCGATATTTGAACATAAAATGCATGTGTTTTGTGGCATAACAGACCTTTTTAAAAATAATATAATAGAGTAAATAGCAGGGGTTTTAAGAAAATGGCTGAGACACAGCTTCAGCTTCTGACATAACCCAGCTTTGTCGTTGAGAGGTTCCTGCAGTGGGGAGAGAATTTCTAAGTATTGTGACGTTACTGCCCAGCTGTATGTAACCACATCATCATGTTAAATATAGAACTTTGACTCACTGGGTTCTCTAAATAACAAAAGCTAAAAGCTGCCCCTGAGGTACCAATTCTAAATTTGAATCTGGTTTGAATTTATACAGCTCTTGGAGTTTGTGGCAGTTCAAGGCACTGCAAAAACATGGAACAGAGGAATGTGGAAATTGGTGTAGATTGTTGTAAACTGTGAGATAATTGTACAATTGTTTTTAGTTCTGAGTGAGAATAGAATAAGTAGAGGGAGAAGCTCTTGAGACATGTTGCTGAAGAATTTATTGTTTGCACAAGGGGATGACAAGTTTGTTTTTACTCAACCAAATGCTTTTCTTTATTGCCTTTCATGTGAATTGCATTTCAGAAAGAGATTGTACTTTTATGTACACCTCTTACTTTCCTGTTTTACATACAGTAAAACGATCATATAGATATGCACTTTTGAAGAAAAGTAGCAAACAAGTTTTTAGTCACTAAAAATCAATTTTGTATGTAAAATGCGTACTTGTTGAACTTAAATGTAGTAATATTTACTCGATTATTGGAGCTTGCACTTCTCCATTTCTCTGGTTTAGTGCTTATAAAGTACTTAGGAGGTCTATAAGCACCAAGCATAAACGTTGCCATGTGCACGTTATTTTACATGTATAGGGTGAAATAGCATCAGTGTGAACAAAAATGAAATACAGCTACTAGAAATAAGAACTTGCCACATTCAGCAACATTATTGGAGTGAAATGTTTCCACTGAAAGCCCTGCTAAATGCTGGAAGAATTTAGTGGATTGAAGAACAATTGCTGACTTTTAAAACTATCCAAATAAAGTTAACTTGAATGAAATGTGTAGTGAAAATCAGTCTTTTCAATATGTTACGCTGATATATTGAGGAATAGTGATCATAATTCAGACATTTATTGTTCTATTGGTATTCAAACCTTGGCTTCGTTCTACGAGTTAAACTTCTTATTTGGCACACCAAGCATTGTCTCAGTTATTGAGCTGAGCATTATAAGAGAGACTGATCTCTTCAGCTGTTACCTTTGTACCCCCACTTCAGGCAGAGAGATTTGCAGATATCCACAGGTTACTTTTAATAAGAGTTTTGGGAGGTGGGGGCGATAAATCATCATATTAAAAATGTTAAAGAATCACTCATGCTCTGTGTGCAATGAATGCATTACACTATTAACCATTTTTATTGCATTATAAATTTCTACTGATAGTAGCAGGAGTGTAGGAAAAAAAAACCTGTCACATCATTCTCTCTTTTCTGTTTTAGGAGATAGAATGTAAAAACCTGGCATTTCCTGTGCATTCATTGACTTGAGGAATTCAGGTTATATTTAACATTATGGTCACTTGCCTTTTTATTTTGTCTTGAGGAGGCCTTGCATAAAGCCATCCATGTGAGACTCCATCAGAGTCATCCCTAGTCAGAGAAGAGCTAAGCTTAGAAAAATGGTTCAATACAGTGCCTCTTAAAAAAAAAAGAAATTGCAGTGAGGAGGTAGGTTGGTAAGAGGCTTTAATGCAGACTTGCTGCAGGGAACTACCTAGAATGTAAAGGAGTGGCCAAATGGGAATAAAAGCCATTTACTACTTTCAAGGCTTTCAGACTTCTGAGGACTTTGTAATTGTCTCCTATTACTTGATAGAGAATAAACTGAGCTTTTGTTGAATTATTGCAGCAAACTGATAAGTTATCTGCAAAGTGATTGCTGTAAATGTATGTTGTGTATTAAAAGATAACAGAAACAACTGTAAGCCTTGACCTATGGATATTTAATCTTATGTGACATTTAAAAGTTTCCTTTGACTTCAACAGTTCAGACCTTTTCTTGAAAATGAAGAAACATCATGAGTTTTTCAGTTTTCCTCATTACTTCACTAGAAAGCTTGACTTGAGTCCTAACAGCACTAATACAAAAGTAAAAGCATCAATATTTGGAGCAGCATTAAGGCAATTTCAGGAGGTATTAATTATCTTTTTTTTTCTTTCTCTTGAACAGATTATGACAGTACCAAATGATCCCTACACTTTCCTCTCTTGTGGTGAGGATGGCACTGTGAGATGGTTTGATACTCGCATCAAAACAAGTTGCACAAAGGAAGATTGTAAAGATGTAAGAATGAAACCTTTAAAGATGCTTTAATAATAACAATAATAATATTTTAAAATCTTTTAATAAAGATGTCCTGAATGTAGAACTGTGCATCAGACAAACATAGGATATGAATTCTGGTAAAGCTTTTAGAAATAATAGATTTCAGGGTCGTTGAGGGAGATGACAGTATGTTTCCAAAGAAACAATAAAAGTTTGGGGAGTTTTTTAAAAATTTTTATTTTTAAAATTTTCATATCTCCTGTGGCAATTTTTATTTTATAAACTTTGGTGTGAGGCTTCAGATATGATAGAAAAGATTGTCTGTTGAAGTTGAATCTCTTGGTCTGGTTTACACTAATAATGTAGCGTGCAAAACTGAAAGCAGAAAATGAGCCTTGAGAGTCACCTGCAGCCTTGTGTTCTTGAGCATTATTTGTCCCTCTGTAAGCAAAGATTTGGTAATGATTTGTATTAGATCACTGATATTACCAGTGTCCACTGTGTTCAGATTTTGGAAACAATTTTAATATTGGAGAAAAATTATCTAAGTATGTGTTGCTAGTCTTGATTGATTTTGTTCAGCCTTGTGCACATTTACCAGTTCTAGGGGTTTCTTTCATTTTTTCCCCTCTACCCAGTTATCTGCCTGTAGATGGAACCTACTCTGATCCTTTAATTAATTTAAACTGTTTCTGCATATTTAGTACTCTTCTGCCATCACAGTTACTGTGTTTCCATAAGAAAATCCAAGGTGCAAGGTAGTTTATAAATCTGTAATTTTTAGCTTATTTATTTCTAAATGTTGTTCCCATGTTATTGTTTTTGCTTGGTTTCTTTTTTAGCTGTTCTGGTGCCAGTTTTTCTTTCTCTGATAGTTTTCCTTCTGTGCAGTGGCTTTTCTGATAACACATTTATGACCTATCTTCACAGGGCCAGACCTGTTTTCTCAAAATCTCCTTGACTAAGGGAGGGGCCTGTGTCCTGAAACAAAAAAACAAAACCAAAAACAAACAAAAAATGAAAAGAGAAAGAATTATACTTCACATGTTCAGAGCTCTCATTTCAATGCTGCATGTTTGTGTGTTGCAGGATATTTTAATAAACTGTCGTCGTGCTGCCACCTCTGTCGCTATCTGTCCACCCATCCCCTACTATCTGGCTGTGGGTTGTTCTGACAGCTCAGTGAGGATCTACGACAGGAGAATGCTTGGCACAAGGGCAACAGGTAGGAACCACACACTGCAGCGAGCATTTCTACCCACTGGCAGTGCCAAATTCAGGTTATTTTCAGAATAGGTGGTGAATGACTCAAGTGTTGCAGTGTAGAAGTGTAGCTTTCTTCTCTGGGAGCTATGGTTTGTGCTAATAGAGTCATTTCACTCTAATATTTGCTAATGCAGGAATCTTCAAGGAAGTAAACCCTAATGTCTTCATGCATCTTAGAATGCATTGTATACTGAATGTAGAAAAAGACCTTTTGTAATGTCTCTTATTTCGTCTTGAAACAAAATCCTTGTGATTCCAGGATTCCAAAAAGCTGGGGATTGCAGCCTCCAGTGGTCCACATGAATTTTAATTAAGTTCTTGCCTTGTACTCTGTTGTGCTGGAACTTGATGCTTCTTATGTGAGGAGATCTTATGAACTCCTTAATATCCTGCACTGTGCTCACCTTTGCAGCAGTTACTGCTGTATCTAACACAATTTCACTGAAAATCTGCAAGTTCCTCAGGTGAAAGCTGGCATGCTTCAGATGCTTACCTAAGGATTTTATTTAAAAATTCAGGTGCACAAAAATGTGTTACATCATTCTAACATAGCTCTTGGTTATAATGTATGCTCAGTGTTTGTTTGGACGTGTAGGAATTAATAATACAGCTGTGACATCCATGTCAATAAGCAGTGGCACAAAATCTGTCATTTTGTGCAGCATTTTCCTGTTGATGATTGGGGTGGAGGAGAAAAGGCACAGTAAAGATCACTAAACATAGAAATATCCCTCATCAGGCTGACATTCTATAGGAGCTCTCGCTTTCATCACAGTGGTCAGCAAAATTCTGTGAGAAGTGCCTGGGAACAGATTCTAGGGGTTGGCTGAAATGTCCTGTGTGTGTGCTCTAGTATTGTACAGGAATAACTTGAGTTTGGCCTGGAGAGCAAAGGAGAGAAAAATTAAGATTTTGAAGACTGTTTTTTTTGAAAAATATTGGTATACTGGTCTATTGTATCTGTGGGTTTGTGTGGAGTTTTTGGTTTTTTGTTTTTTCCAAGAGGTCAGTTATTCCGTGTCCAGTGAGCAAACTTGATTTTCATTTCGTCATTTCTGCCATGTAGGAAACAGTTACATGTCGAATTAGGAGGTTTTGGAACAGTCTGTTTTTCTCAGTGTTAGAGCTTCTCATAGGTAACTTTTATGTGCTCACAGACTTGTAATTCTAGAATTTAAGATTGTTTTTAGTGTTTGGATTAGTGTGCAGGAAAGCCTGGTAAGTGTAGTGTATAGTTCTGCAGTTTCAAAGTGACCATATTCATCTGTCTTGAAGAAAAATTAGTTTGGTTTTTTTTTAATTGGGTAGAGAAGAGATGTATGCCCTAAATCTTTGAAGTTTCATGTACTGAATTTCTTCCTAATTTGTGTGTAGATATAGATTTGGATTATTGTTTTTGTACCACATTTGAGAGCATCCATATAACACCATGTGGTAGGTAGATGAGACATTTGTATATTTGTGTGTGTGTTTTCATCTCTTTTTTTTTTTTGGTAATGTACATAGCATTTATTAACAAAAATAATAAAGACTGTAAAATCTGATACATCATTCTCCAGATCAAAATTATTACAGAAACTACAGGATACATAGCTTTTCCCTGATTGTCTTTTGTTGGATGCTAAATGAGGGGTTTATTGAAGCTGTTGAAAATTTGCAATAGTAAATGTGTAATTCTTTTCTTCTTCCTCTCTCCCCCCATCCTTTTTTTTTTTTTTTTTTTTTTTTNTTTTTTTTTTTTTTTTTTTTGATAAAGGGAATTATGCTGGCAGGGGCACTGTTGGAATGGTGGCACGTTTTGTCCCTCCTCATCTCAACAACAAATCCTGCAGGGTAACATCCCTGTGTTACAGTGAAGATGGCCAAGAGATCCTTGTGAGCTACTCCTCGGATTACATTTACTTGTTTGATCCCAAGGATGACACAGCACGAGAACTTAAAGTCCCTTCTTCTGAAGAGAGAAGGGAAGAGGCAAGTGATTAAGATGCCCTCCTTTCATGTTTTATGGTTTTTAACTTGCAGAGCACAAGAAATACCATCAGTTGTGTTTCCCTTTAATCCCAAAATAATGTGGCTGGTCATGGACTGAGGTGTGACAAGTAGATTGTCACAAAAATTGTGTGTTTTTAATACATACTTATTTAGGTATGTATTTATTTACAATATTTTGTCACTCTTGTCTGGTTTCCCTCTCTTAGACGTGAGAAGGCGTCTGCCTGAATCTTGGGTTATAACACCAGTAAGGGTGTCAGGTCACTTGTGTAACTGAGTTGTATGTTCTTTTTCATGCCATGAGAAGCATATTCCTTGAAATCAAATGTTAACACTCCTTGGTGAAAGTTATCTTTTCAAGAGAGATATGAGGGAGTACAAGATGTTTAGATCAAGGAGACGAGCCACTGTTACTGAGCTGTATTAAAATTTTCAGAACTCAAGCAGCTGTTCATTATCAGCTCAGTTACAGTGGTGCTGACCCTCCCAGTCTAAATTTTCTGATCAGTATAAAAAAATGCCTTTAACTACAGTGAAGTTGTTTCTGTCCCTCCCTGCACTCCCCCAACCATCCACTGCTTTTTTTTCTGGTGTTTTGCTCATCACAAACTCTGTTTCTCAAGCTCCTTATCTTTAGTCTGAGACCACAAGGGAGTTTACAACGAGTTGTCAGCATCCTGCTGTCCTCACCTGCAGGATCAATGTGATGATGATTTCTCTTTCCTCTTTGCTGTGAGAAGTGTGATGTTGACATTTCCTCCCTTCATTTTTTTAGAATCTCTTTGGAGCCATTTTGATACATTTTCCAACACATTTTATGTGATGTGTTTTCTTAGTCAGCAATACAGCATGATTTTGCTTTTAAATGCTTATTCTTTGTCCTTGTTGTTATCCCTAAGAGTTGCTGCTTGAGTATTTTTATTTCAGCCAGCCCTAAAGTTGTATAGAGTAGAAGAAACATAAAGACTTCTTCCTAAATCTGCTGATAGAGTCATGAAAGTTAAAACTTTGATATTCTTTCTCACCACAGGGCCTTTGCATTTACTTTAAAATTGTCAGCTCAATTTTTTTGTTGGTTGGTTTTTTTGGTTGGTTGGTTTTTTTGGTTGGTTGGTTTTTTTGGTTGTTTTTTTTTTTGGTTTCTTTTTTTTTTTTTTTTAAGGCCAGAAATATCCAGCCAATAGACTTGATTTCAAATTCTGACCTGCCTTTCTAAATGAGCAAAGCCCTCCCTGTTTCTCTTGAAGTTGCTGAAAGTAACACCATCCATTTAGGGATTATTTTATACTTTCTACGGCAAAAAAAGCGTTATAAAAATTAAAAAGAAAATAGGTTTAAAAATAAACTGGAGTTTATTTGCATTAAAATTTCCTTTTTTTTTTTTTTAAATGTCTGATTGTTTTTTCCTTTTGCTTAATTGCAAGTCCACATTTTGTTAAACTGAAACCCCCATATAGTTTTTGATGTGAAGAGGTGAATATTTCTGCAGAATTCAGGCTGAATTCAAGAAAACCCTAATCATTATTGGGCACTATAGAAAGATTCAATTAACATAATAAAGTTAGTTTAAAATAAAAGCTGCATTAGTTCTGGGAATCATTTATTTAGGCTGTTGAAGCTTAAACTCGTGCACGTTGTTGATAAGTGTTGTGCTTATTCATGGCTGATCTGAACATAAGGCTGGCATTCTGTTTTTTGGTGACAGATATGAATTTAGGTGACTCAAGAAAATGAAGATTTATATTCAGCCTTAGAATCCTGTACTGTAAACATAAATAGCTGTGTGATGCTTTTTTCTGTGTTTTTTTCTCCCCCAGTTACGTCAGCCTCCCGTTAAACGTCTGCGGCTCAGAGGGGATTGGTCAGATACCGGGCCAAGAGCAAGGCCTGAGAGTGAGAGAGAGAGAGATGGTAAAAGCATTTGCACTTGGAGGGGGGCTGTTGTTCTTGTTGCTGTGTTTTGTTGGGTTTTCTTGTATTGGTTTGGTTTGGGTTTTATTTTCCCAAAATATTATTTTTTCTGAAGTATTCCCGGAAGTTGTGCTTCAGATTGTCTTTGGTTTAACAACCAGCCAAGCCTTAAGATGGTTTTTTTTAGAGTTTAACACAGAACTGCTATTCTACAATGACTTTTAAATTTGAAAATATTGAAAATATTTTTACCATAATGATTATATTGCTTCAGTTAGGCTGATGTAAGTAAAGGAGAGCTTTTTTTTCCTTGTCATTGCTTAGGGACTAACACCAGCACTTGCGTCTTTTTTTTGTAGTTACACCTCACGTGCTATCACAATTACAAATGAAATGCTCTTTAATGATTACATTAGGGGACTGGAATTCAGAGCAATAGGATTCTAATATTATACTTTTCATTTTTATAATGTAATTTATTCACAAAGGGTGGCTAATTTTTATACTTATATTTTCATGTTTATTATATGTTACTCAATTGCTTGAGATTTTAGCAAATAGAGCATTTCCAAAGCTGTGCTTGGGTATCAAAAAATGGGATACCAAAGCAGGGCAGAGCACTTTTTGTCACTCATCTTAATTTTCATCTAATAATGTGTTTCTGTTTAAATCTGACAAGCTGTGGGATTACAAGTATTTGGTTCTAGTTCCCTTAAATCTTCCTCCCTTTTCTGCCTACAGTTTCCCTTTCCAGATTCTCTGTGCTGGTGTTCTCATTTTCCTGCTTCCCCAAACTAGCATAGAAGTGTCTAGGATTTTGTACTGACACAGGCAGTAGGAGATGCTTTTTAGGGAGAGAATATGAGCCTGCCCTCTTACCTTAGTCTGTCTTTGTTGTTCCTCCAGTATTTGGAATTACTGGATTAGAAGTATTGGATGGTATGATCCCATCTGCTCCTTCACAATCTGCATGTGGTTCTATTGCCTGTGAGCTTCTGTAATGCTGTTTTTTTTAACTTGTTGATTCTATTTCCTGTAATATCTCCTATCATTAACTACCTTTTGGCTTTGTTTTCTTTGGCTGTTGCAACTCCTTTTTTTGTGTTTTAAGGTCAGAGCTCCTCTGCTTGAGGTACAGGAAGGGGATGAGGGATCCCAACAGAGGGTCAGAGACCTGTAGTGTGGAAATGAGGATAGACAAGGGGCATTGGGATCAGGTGGAAGGGAACTGTTTGTTGTGGGAGAAGGGGATGAGGGGTGGTCTCCATTCCTGGAAGAAATGAGGGGTGAAAGGTACTCTTTGGTAAATCTTTAGATAAAACTTCAGCATTACTTGTTTTACAGGGGAGCAGAGTCCCAATGTCTCTCTGATGCAGAGGATGTCAGACATGCTGTCAAGGTGGTTTGAAGAAGCCAGTGAAGTTGCACAGAGCAATCGAGGACGAGGAAGATCACGGTCCAGAGGTGATTTCCTTCTTTTCAACAACGACTACAACAGAAGTAGTGTTTATAGTGGATGTGTGGGCTTGGAATATCAGCCTTTCCTAGATTTAAACAAAATTTTAGTGCACTGAAGAACTGAGCACATTTATTTGCCATAGGAATGGTAGTGCAAAGGGATCTTTAGAGGCAGAGTAAGTTTACTTTTGAGCTCTTTTTCTCGCTTTTTTGTTCTATTTTCAATCAAAGGTGGGACTAATCGGACAGATGCTCCTGCTACTAATAACATGGCACCCAGTAGAGAATCAGAAACTGCAATGGAAGTAGATGGTTCTGAACAGCTTCCATCATCTTCCTCTTCTACCATGTCAGCTCAAGCTCCTTCAACATCATCCTCGACAGAAAGTCCCCCTTCAACTTCATTACTGTCCTCTCCTGATAACGAACAAAGGCCTTCTTTAGGGGCCTCAACTCAGCCTGTGCTGCATCAGTCTGGTGAGAAGAAATCCATCTTGTCATTGTTTATGAAAAATAAGAAACAATTTCAATAAGAAACAATTATCTTTTAGGATATTTTGGGTAATTGATCTCCGTCTGTTTTCTTCCTTGCACATCCTTAATGAGACTTAAGTTTTATAGTTACCAAGTGGTTGCAGCTGTGGTTTAAAGAGAGAGTGAAACCATCAACTTCTTAACTTTGCCTGAAAAAGAAATTTCCAAGGGGATCACCAGTATTGTGTTTTGAAGTAGAAATAAAAATTTTTTGCTTATTTTTTTCTAAACTTACTGTTGTCTTCCTGGAGTGTAGTAACACCCTGCCCTCTTCCACTGAGATTTGGCTGTAGCAGCATCAGTGCAATGAATAGCAGAACCTGTGCCTGTTGCAATCAGGGGAGGCAGGGGATGTCCCTCCTTCAGGAGGAACCTCCATCCTCAACATTTCAGAGTCAGCAGTGTTGGGTTTTAGCTTCTCAAAAGTATTCGGATAAACAAGGCTCACCTAGCATGACATTCCATTATTGGTTAATAAATTATACCACATCTTGATATTTGAATTTGTATATCTTGAAGAAACTCCTCTGTATTTAATACAGGCTTACATTCTTCTCGTGGGAAAAAGAAAGAAGTATATTCTGCTGTCAGAATGTCAGAAATTAATTTGGGTAGTTACAGAGCACCTTATGCTTTGACTTGACCTTTTCCATTTCAATGCCACAGCCTTTAGAGTGGAATATTTGCACAAGAATTTATTTTTACTTTTTAAAATTGAGTTTCCAGGCCTCACAGTTATCGTGGAAAGGCCGATGTGACCTGAAAGACCAACAGCTTTAGACCTTTTGTCTTATATAGATTCTGTTGTAAAAAAATCAGCTCTTTGTCTTTGGAAAGATGAGTGATAGCATTTTCAGGCCTTAAATTTGATATTCTGGAGTACAGGAGAGATGGGGATTTCCCAGAGAGAGTGTGCCATTCAATGCACTGTGGCTGCTGCAGCCAAAATCTTTGAGATGGGTGAGAAATGATGAGGTACCTGGTACCTGAAAGACAGGGAATATGACGACGTAAGTTGAAATTCAGGAAACATGTCATTTTTGCTTTTTAAACCATGCAATTAGTCTGATAGTTATGTAGAGATTAATAAACAGTGAGCAGGAAAATGGCAATACACACAGGAAATTTAGAAAATGCTAGAAAGTTTGAGTATCAGAGGCTTTTAGTCACCTATGTTTTTTATTAGCATGGGTGTCAGCTTGCTGCAATCTCAAGTTTTTTCACAATACACACACAAGAAGATGATTAAGGGGTCTGCTCTAATTCAGTGCAACCCGGTTTAGCTGACATTGTCTTTGATCCAGAAGGATAGCCATCAAAGGACACATGTACCTTTACCAAAGGTCCTCATTGATCTATTTATTTATTTTTAAAAGTATATGGTTTATTCTGGAACTTAGAGAGGCCAGGAGAGTATCTACCATATTAAAAATAATTGCTCCAAGCTATGTCATTGAAACATTGTGGGTTTCATAAAGATAATGCACCAGAGAGCATTTCTGGAATTGTGAGGCATTTTCTAGCCTGCATTTTAAGGAAACTGTGCTGACCAGAAAAATCTTTTTCTCTTAATCTGCTTGAATTTCTAAGCAAAAGTTTATTTTGCTAGCATGAAGCTGAAGTTGTTATTTCGTAATCCAGCTCTTCTCTTAGAGCATTTCCTCTTTCCCAGTTTTACTTTGGACTTGAGAATATATTTAGTTTTCAAAAGGATAGGTAGTGATGGTTGGCAGACAGGGGATACTTTCTAATTTGCTGTATAATATTTGATAGATTCTTTGATTAAACCTAAGCATGTTGTCAGATTGGCAGCTCAAAATTGTCTGCAGGACTCCTGCAGGCATAAATTTAATAGTACAGGGTGTTTGCACACCTGATATTCCTGTTTCAGAAGCAGTGCAAATGAGGCACCGCAGTTACAGTAAAACAAGTGTTTGGGAAACATGGGTGAGTTCAGGGAGAGGGGAAGCTCCTGGGCAGAGGGAGCAGCTCGTGGCAGAGGGGTAGCACTGGGTCTGTGAATGAGCAGGCTGGGTTGGGAATGTCCTTTTTGCAGTGTTTATGTACCCTGGAAACCCATGGCTGTGCTCAGCTGGGAGATTTTATTTACTCACAGTCTGTAGTCTTTAAATCTGTCTGCAAACACTGCCCTCTGCATCAAGGGCAGGATTCCCTGGGCTTGTTCCCCTGCATTTAAAGGTGAATAAAACCTGCTGCTTTTTTGGGGTGACAGGAGAGGGAAAGTGCTAATAGGAATAGTTTAAATCCAGTGGGGCTGAGTAGGAAGCCCAGACAGAGGTGTGTTGTAAGAGGTGGACAACTGAGGAGGCATTTTGGAAGGTGGAAGAAGGAGAAAAGAGGTTTTCAGCCACCATTTTGTGTAAAGTCATGGCAGATACAGGTTTGAATATTGTAGCAAAGAGTCAGAAAATGAAGAATGTGTTTTCAGGAAACGACTTTGGAATCAGAGCATGAATTCCTAACCCAGGCTTGGAAACAGCTTTCCATAAATCATTTCTGCAGATTTCTGCACTCAACATGGGCACTTGTGGTGATCCTGTGTTTGAAATAGCAATATCTTTGCATAAATATTTCAGTTCAAATATACTGCTGATTTGATGTTCCAGAAAATGTATCACGTGGTGAGCATTTGAGCTTCTACATCTGAATTACTTTTAAAAATATTAACAGATGAAGTACCTGTGCAAAATAGTCAGTACATAAATGGTTTAGTGCTGGAGTTTGTTGGGATAGGTCTCTTCAGCAGAATGTGTACTCTAGAAGTTTGAACATTTAAGTTACAATTAAATAACAAAATCAGTGCGAAATCTTAGTAGCCTGTTACTGCCAGTACATTTGAATAATTTTTTTATATGTGTATATAATGACAACAATTGCTGGAGATTGTCATGCTTGTCACTAAGGAAAAATACAACAAATTTATTTTCTTGCCCTGCTTGGGCCGTTCAATGTAAACCTTTAATTTTTGTATGTTAGTTTTAACATGCTGATGTTTTAAACCACTAGTAAACATCAGGTACAACAAAAAGTAAAATATAATACAATTTTTCTCATAAATAAAATTTCAGATATGCATTGGTACCATTGGGAGGGGATGTGAGGGGCAATTGGCTAATTAGTACAAAGCTTAACACTAATATGTGTTCTGATATTAGGTAACTGCTTTTAAATTTTGAATGAGAATGTGACAATAACTGGGTTTTTAAATTTATTTCTATTTCCTCACTCCATTTGCTGGCAAAATAAACATTTGCTTAGATATTCTGAAATACCTTAAGTGTTGTCACAGAACATATCCAGGATAGCAGCTGTCTTTTATATTTGGTATTGTAGTTCTTGTTACATCTTAAATTTTGGCTGCCTCTGAACTGAGTGGAACTGAATCAGCAGCAAGTACTGAAAACTGCAATTTTAGGCATCATTGAAATTCCCTTAAAAGTATTCCCTAGGTGGATTGGAGTTTTTATTTCCATAAATGTTTTTGGGTCATGAAAACTATTCATAGCAAATCTCTTTGATGGAATATTCCTTTCAGGAACTATATCTTTATTTTTGTTGCACCTTATCAACCCTAAACTGGGAGAATGTTTTTCCCAGAACTGATATTAGACTAAGTACATTAAACCTCATGACCATTCAGTATTAACTGGTGCTTGTCACTGACTTTCCATCTGGTTTTGGGTTTGTTTCTCTTTAGAAAGGAAAATTAAAAATTTGTTTGTTTCACTCTGTGGATAAGGGTTACAGAATATTTGTTAAGCTTTTACCTGGATGAAAGGCTCCATGGTAATGTAATGCTCTACTGTTTTAACATTTCAGTGTGATTCAGACACTGCTATTAAAGACAAAATCTGTGTTATTTAAAGAGAAGCATTTGCCACACAGCACTTGTGTGAGGGGAGGAAATCTGCAAAGGGCATGGAAAGAATAAAAAATTGCTTGGACACCTGGTTTTACAGCAGTTTGCAAAAGGACTGGTAATCAGGCAATGAACTTGACATGCCAGAAAAATAGTTAAACTGGCAAATTAATAAAGCCAAAATGATGAAAACAATGAAGCCTCTAAAGGTGGAACTAAAAGAGTAATCTATTAAGAGAATGATCCTAAGAATTGCTTGTGATCCTATAAATTACTTTGTCAGACCACTTAACAGTGATTTCGGACTGTGAATCCTCACCCACTGGGAATGTCTGAAGTTAAAAATGAGTTCATAGTGAAGTGTATTTTTTGGTTTAGCTGTTTTTCTGCCACCTCTTTCTATAGTTCCAGTTTACTTTTTGCACTGGTTTGTTTCGATCAAAATTTACCCTTTTTTTGGGAAACATCAGGAAGCTATTACATTCATTTTGAAAACTTACCTGTAGACTCCAGTTGCATAGTTTTACATCACAAATATTCTCATTTGTTCTGTGTATTAGGAACATAGAAATGAATACATCTGTTGTCTGCTTTGTTCTGACTTAAGCAGGCTGTATCTATTTTCCTTAAATAATTCTTTGTTAAATGGTTTCATTGCTGGACATGGGGAGGGGGTTGTAATGTATGGCACGAATCCTGGACATTTAAGTCCTGTGATTCATGCCTTTAGGAAGAGAAAACCAATTTCAATATTTCTATTTTCTGATTTGTGGATGTTAGTAAATTTTTCTTTCAGTGTAATGACACTTAGCATCTGTTGCTTGTCCCTTTGGTCAGTCCCCCCACCCCTCCTGTCTGTTGTATATACTGACTGCTCAATGCTTCTCTCTTTACACCCTTTCTCTGTCTCCCCTCCCTGTTTGTCAGAGTTAATGGGACCCGAGTTAGCAATAATCCGTAGGGGCCTGCAGCGGCTGAGGCTTAGGAAGGCAGAACAGCAGAGACAGCGAGAGCTGGCTGAGGGTTCTGCACCACAGCCCTCCTCTTCTGAGCAGGCCTCCCCTAAGGCCTCACAGGACCCTCAGGCAGCAGGTTGTCACTTGCCAAGGTTTCTCCAGCAGATGATGTAGCTGTAGTTTGTGCTGCTGTTGTTTGCTGAGATGCTTCTCCTCCAGAACAAGGCATTTCCTGCATTGGCTGCTTGTCTCGCCTTGCACGTGGTGGTGTTTATCATCACATGGTCAGGGAAACAGTTGTTTTGGCAGGTTTATTGATCTAACATGTTTGGATTAATGATACTATTTGGAAATGGTTTTCTAGGTGCATGGTATGAGGTATGTGCAATGGTCATTAGAGCAGCTGAACGAGAAATTGCTACATCCCGAGTAGAACAAGAATGACACACTTGAAATTGCATTTTGGTGCTACTTGTATCCAACAGTAGCATTTACTACTTGGCTTTGGGTTAGCATATGTTCTAAATCAGAGTAATAGTTCAGTAAAACAGAGTTTTGGCACTCTTCAGTGCTATGGTTTTATAATAAGTGTAGTGAAAATACTCGTACCTAGCCAAAGTCCCCAGATATGCTCTCCTTTTTTTGAACAGAGCAACTTTTCATTTCACCATCTTCTTTCTCTCTTGTCTTATTGAAATTAAAAATAATTACAAGAAAGCCTCAAATATGTTTGCAATAACATATTTGAGAAAGTTAGGGCAGAAGCACACATATGAATAGAGGCAAACCCTAAAGCATAAACTTGAAGCCAACTTTGTCGTGGCACCATGTAAAAATGAGTGACCTGCATGCTGTGTGAGAATTCAGTGTATTTTGTGTTGCAAAATCATGTCTAGCAGTGTCTCTTCTGTAGGTAAATCCTGTGACAGTTGAGATGTGGCTAAATTGCTTTTAAGGATTATGTCACACATTCACAGCCGTCTTGCCATGGTTCAGTCAATTCACTAATTTGGAGCCCTACAGAACAATCTGATGTAACAGTGGCTGATGCTGCAGTCACAATATGCAGTTACTGAACTCTGAATAACTTTCTACACTAGAAAATACTGCAGTGAGGTTTTAGAGTGTTTTGGAAACCAGTACATCCTGGGAGGGATGTGTTTTTATTCTAAGGATGGCAACCGTGGGTGCGTGTTACCTGTAGGAGGAGAACAGGAAAAGCAGTGGTAGCAGTGGCCTTGTAGGGGGCTGTAGTTTCCTGCCAGAACAAAAAAACACCCAAAAAATCTACCAGTTTTGGTTTGGGGTTTGGGTTTTTTTTCAGCAAACTGAACATCAGAATTTATTGACTCAAAGATAAGTATTGAGAGAGGAAAAATTGTAATTAACACAGTCGATAGATCGTGGTCTTCGACTTCCTTTTCAGAATGGCTTAATCTTTAATTTTTTTACTAAATTGCTTCTCATCAAATTGAGGTTGGGAAGGAATAAAGTTTGTTTACAGCCATGTCTGGAGGTTTGTCTGCGGGGATTTTACTACCTCTGAAGTGTGTGTTGGTCTGGGTTTCACTTGATACATCTCTCCCATCTCTTCCTTAGTGCTCCTTCAAGAAGGCAGTGTAAATTTTTTACTCCCCATTGCTTGTGGGGTTCCTATAGCACACTGTGAGATCTATAATGCCACAAATATGAGAGTTTAAACTGAGTAATTGCTTTGACTGGGAGTCAGAGGTGTCAGAACATAGTTTGGACCCCCTCAACACTGCCTCTTGGAGTTCTGAGTTCCCACATGCTTAGAACTTTAAGGGAACTGTTGGAAACATCCAATCCTTTTGTTTGGGATCACCAGGAACCACAGAACACATACACAGCCTTGGAGGAAACTTATATTCAAATATTTATCTCTTTCTGCATGTAATGACAATGAATTTGCAAATTTAACCATTTCACTTATTAAATAATTGTTTTGAGAGACAGATATAGTCAGTGCTGTGGAAACATTTATTTCTGTGGAGGAGAGGGGGGAACCATTTTTCTCCCGGAGCTCCAGTTCATTAGGATGTATCCTCTTGAGGTTTGGTCTGAGGGGTGCAATTGTTGCCCTTAGCAGTATAGAGAGTGGAAGATATAAAAAGAGAAATTTAAATTTTAAAATATTTAATGTGTTTTGTCAACTACTCCTCAAGAAATTTGATAAAAGATTAAATTGTCTTATCCCTTCTATTTATATGTGTAAATACAAGATATCCTGTTGTGCTTCATCAACTTCTTTCATTGCATCCCTCCATTCCCCTGATATGGGAGGGATCAAATGAAGCTCATTTCTTTTGATTGGGCATCACCTTTGCATTGTTTATTTACTTCATAAGATTTCTGCACTCTGGGTGTGGAGTTATTCTCTATACTTGCTCATTTATTTTTATGGAAGTTACTTGGTTTTGTTTTCCCTTTCTGACCTCCCAAGATTTATTTTTGGAAGTTGGTTATTCACAATCTATTCCTTTGGAATAGCAGAGCTGCACATTTTTGGTCTCCTGCTTCTCCATAGACAGAGTTGTTTTCTAACCCTTGTGCTTAGTTGACTTTTCAGAAATACGGTAGGAGAAAAATAACTGATCAGTTTTGGGTTGTTGGGGGTCTTTTAAAAGTGATAAATTCCTATACAGAGACAATCTCTTTTTATTTTTTCGGGTAAGGTTGTCTTTGCTGCCCTGTCATGAGGCGGGTGTTCAGTTTTGAGGCACCTACTAGTTGTAAATTTTCAAACAAAAAAATACACCCCCAAATGTGTCTGTAAATTCTCAATCCCTGCTCTGGTAAAACTTGTATAATTTGCAGTTGCAGTTCTGGAGGGAGTTCAGTATGTGACTAAGGCCACTTCTTCTGGCTTGTACTTCATTATTAATCCTTACTTTTGCAACCACAGAAGCCCGAGTAGGAGGAGAAAAAATATCCCAGCCATGTAAGAAATTACAAGTAGAAAATGTCAAGAGCTGAAAGCTTTTATAGGTTCAATAGAAAATTAGACTCTGTGGTAGTTATTCTGTCTTCCCAGTCACATGAAGATTTGTAAGATCAATCTGTAGTAGTTAACCTTCACTGTTTAGAAAAATACGGTCAAAAGTTTATATTTTTGAATGTGAAAGTGAGATGAGTAATGAT
The DNA here is from genome assembly GCA_013398015.1 of Oreocharis arfaki. NCBI lineage: Eukaryota > Metazoa > Chordata > Aves > Passeriformes > Paramythiidae > Oreocharis > Oreocharis arfaki. The sequence goes on from VZRR01005502.1 coordinate 313,939, forward strand.
TCACTGTTTGACACAAAAGGTCTCGGTTGACAGAGACTTCATTTTTGTGGATACTCTCATAAGTGTTGTGTAAACTTGGCTGAATTTTAGAAGCAATGTGTGCTGCACATTATCAAGTCTATTTTGTCTTCAAGCCTTTGCTTAGGTGTTGAATAGATTCCGATTTTTTTTGGTAGCCACTTTATTTAATCAGGGAACTGTGGTAAAACTTTCCATTTAGTTTGGATTTTTGTTTATTGTATGGTTTCTCCCACAAAGCCTAGTTTTTACTTGCATTTTTGTGGCATTTCATAACATTTAGATCCTGTGAAGTATTTAAACAACTGCATTTATGTGCCATATGCAAACAACAAGAAAAGTAAACCTTTTAAACTTGTTGTTATTGCTGCTATGACACATGAGCATCACCATTACTACATCACTTCTCATGCTGAGAACTTTTAAGGGGATTGACTTCAATTTGAAAAGTAACAGAAACATGAACCAGCTGATCATGAAGTGAAAAAGAAAAAAACAAATTATAGATCAAGGGTTCCTGTAGTGGTCATTGTACCTAATCTTACCCACAAAAACATGAATTAATATGAACCTTTTTGTTTTTTTAACTGAGGAATAAAATTTGATTTATACTGCATTTGTTGTGGAATGCAGATATATACATGTGCATGCTGTCATACTGCAGAACCTGTGCTGCAGACTGACTTTTTTTAAAACTTTTGGTTGATCTATACAGTCAGTGTCTTTAAAGCAGAGCAATCCGGATCTTCATTTCTGTGTTAAAGCTTTTGGAGAAGAAAAAGGGAATGACTGCAGTTTTTATTACTAGATTCTTTGCAAACACCCAGATGTAGAAATATCCATTTGAAGTCCACAATACGTAACTGAGAGCTTATTCATTGTGCAAAGCAATTATTCATAGTTATTAAATCAAGTATTTAATTTCTCAGACTCCTCGACGGGTACCATGTTTAGGACTTTTAAAACAGATCTCACTGCTTTAGACCTCACCCTGAAGCTGGTGTTGGAGTGATGCAAGGAGGAATTTTTTCAACCAAAACTGAAGTGGCATGCTAATATTTTGGTGAAGTCAGATGCTGATTGCCCAAACTATAGGAAGCTCCTTCAGCATTTAACTGACCTTAAAATTATCTTCTATTTTCTGTTTGAGGTTCCCCAAATTTATGAATCTCCAGTTCCCTCTTTAAGTGGTGCTCCAGTTTAGAATGTACTGGTGACATTACAACCAGTGGTGAACTGCATTGGGATGTAGACCCAGCCTGTGAAGGCTCAGGTAAGAGTTTGGATTTTTGTTTGTTTTTTTAACTATATGGCACAGTTTTGGTAATACTTTTTTTTCAAAAGCTTTATAAGAAATTATGAAAGTATTTTTTTTCAGACTTTTTTACAAAACAAAGCCATATATTAAAAAAAGAGGCATTTACCTGAGCTTCTCTAGGCTGGTTTCATGGTTGTGCTGATTTCCCTGCCTGAGGTGGGGGGTTCTAGACTGCAGAGCCACTTCAGGGGGTGCTGGTGATCTGTGGCTTCAGGGCACTTGAAATAGGAAACAAGGGAGTTTCAAATTGCTACAAAGAACTCGTTTCTTAACCATGCTAATTCAGGTATTTAGGATGTTTCCTATATGTTGATTAAATATCCATTTATTAAAGTGAAATACATTCACAAAGTTGTATGGAGACTTGGATGTAATAGTGAGATGTGGGAGGTTTAAGCCTCCGTTGGCATGGACTTCTACCTAGAAACCTTTTCATTTTCACTTACTGTGATTGAATGATCCACGTGGTAAAACCTACCTACTTTTTTATTTACTGCTGTGTAGTGTGAGGTCTTAATAAAATTAGAAATGCTGGTAAGGGTAGTAGATGTAATTTCTTGTGTTTCTAATTAAAATATGTTGGTTCAGTCTTCTGATCATACAGGTCTGAATTACAGAGTTGATAAGATGAGCTTTTCCAGCCAAGTGAAATATTTGACAGCACAGAACACCTTTTAAACAAGGGCATATGAGCTTTTGGAAAGGGTTGGAGTGCAGGAATGGAGCATGGCTGGGATCACTGTCATGCATTAGGTTTCTCAGCTTGCAGTCCAGGATCTCCCCTCCCTTTAGCACTTCTGATATGAGTTAATCATGGACTTGGTGTGTGATCAAAGCCAGCCCTCGGAAGAGGCACAGATTCCTGTGCTGAGTCAGCTGGAACACAAGGAGATCATCTCATGATGTGGAGCATCTGTACACCAGCTTTTTGCTCTGGTTTAAATTCTAAAAAGTGGCTTACTAGTCCATTGAAAAAACTCCCCAGTAAATACTTTTCTTCTAATTTAGATATTATATATAGAGCACTCTTTACTTTTGGAAAGTGAAATATATTAATGCTGCAAATCTTCTACTTTTATGCCATGTAGCTATAATCTAGAGGATAAATTCTGTGGTCTGACTTAGGTGTGCTTAGTGCAAGGCATGGGCGTGATTGAACCAGGAGGACAAACCAGAACCAATTTAATATTCCTCGGTTACAGAAAGAAGCCATGTAAGCCCCATTCCCAAAACAAGGCAGCTTCCAGAACACACTGCTTCAGACTTTCCTGCTCTCTCCTTTGCTCCTCCTCCCCTTCCCTGCACCTGGATATCAGTGTAGCAAAGGAACACACTGCCATTCTTGCTCCAATGGCTGGGAGTGAAGTACTGCTTGAGAATATACATACTTAAAGCAGCTTGCTCAATTTAGCAGGTTTTATGGCTGTACTACAAAATAGGTGCCACTGGTGATTCTGGCTCAAAGCTGGAAGGGAGCTTCCTGTAGGAGAGATTATTATTTCATTGCTTTCCTTGTCTAGGATCTACATTTATGTTAAAATTCATTTAGCGTGCTGTGATGTTGGCAGACTGTGACTCGGTTTGTAATACAGGATATTAAATCCTTTTAGTTTAGGATGAATTTGTTTATAACAGAAGATTAACAAGTGGAACCAAGATATGATACTCTAGCCAATGTCTTTGAAATACTGCATTAATTTATGTGCATCAGCTCATCTTCAGGTAATACAGAAGTAAGATCTGGTCTTCAGAGGTGACAGGGGAAATAGACTCACAGAAAATGCTGAATATTGCATCTGTTGTGTCTGTGCAATGAATGAGTGCTGGTGATAGTTATTAACTGCTAGTGTCCAGGGGGAAAAAAGGCACTTATCTGCTGGCGGGGCTTGATTATTCTGTTTGTTTGTTCATTTATGTGATTGATGGGGATTGTTTTAAGACTGACGGGTGTGGTACTGTGATAAACTCATCAAGACTTGTTCTCAGTCATCAGAGGTGCAGCATCTGAGAATGCAGACTTACCAAACTGTCATAAAAGTGAGATGTATTTTGGTGCTTTGATGTTTTAAAACATTATTATTAAAACAGTATTTAAATATTGGAGGTACTGGTATGCCATGGATATACCATTATACTTATGCTGAAGTATAAATATTCTGAAATTTACATTTACTGGTGTCATTTGGTAGTTGGAGCAAAGGCTTTAGGAGTCATGACTCTTCAGTGTTTTTCCTGACATGTTGGATGTGTGAAGAACACAGTAAAATATTTGGTAATGGACAGGCATTTTTATTATCAACATGTCAGCAAGCTTCAGGCTGTTCAGTGAATAAATAATGGTTTGAAACAAGTGGCTTTGCTTCTGTCATGCCTAGAAAATGCAATATGGCTGGCTGCTCATTAAACAAACCCAAAGCTTCCTTATGTTGCTGCTTTTTTTATTTTAAACTAACATATGATCGTGACATTGCTGTGCAGTTCTCTGCTGCTTATGTTTTAAGTTGAAATCTCGTTTTTGTTTCAGATTCTCCTTCTTCAGTGGTTAACAAACAGCTTGGATCCATGTCACTTGATGAGCCACAGGGTGCGTGTGACAGGAAATGCGCTATACCCAGCCATAGCTGATTGCAATGCTTCCTTTTAAAGTTGCTTTTCATGATGAGAAACAGTCTAAAAATGCTGTTCATCCACATAAAGTAGAATTCTGTAAGCAGATCTGCTGGAAACTCATTATTTAATGATCAATATGATTAACAGAGTGAGGTTAATTGTTGTTTTTGAAAGCCATCCTAAGCTCAATTCTTCATGCAATTACTACAGTTCAGTGTAGGTACCATAAATGTTCCATGTATTCTACAGACAGCTGGAATATTTTTGTGAAATGCAAAGTAAAATTAATTATTTCAACGGGTTGGGTTTTTTTCTGAATGATTCTTCTTGGATCAAAGGGCAAACATCAAGATTGAAATAACCTTTAATCTCATAATGCCACATTAATTTCTCTTATGCATGAGTGACGTGCAGCTTTGTTATTCCTGCACAGTCTGAGTAACTCCAGAGCACCTCTTGCACTGAGGTGCATCTTCCCTCTGTATCCCCTTGTCCTTCACCCTTCCTGCTGAACAGGTGCTGGTGTTTCTTGTAGGATCCCTGTGGGCTGGGGGTGGACAGAATGCTTGTAGGCTTTCTCTGTGCCCGTTATGCATCAGTCTCCAAACTGTGAGCACTGAAGTGGGCCATAGGTGACCCTATTCCAGCTGCATCAATGTCATCTGCAGGGAATATTTATGGCTGAATAATTAAGGAGTGATAGATGCTAATCTAAAAATAGATTGCCATACACTCTGCATTATGCTTCCATATCAAAGCCTCTGTAGAGATTTAATAGCTTAAATCCCACGAGAGAGCTTTGTCTTCTTTCACATTCTAAATTAGAAAGCCATTTTGAAATCCCACTTCTGAAAAATAGCCTGTTTGGCAACTGTTGAGATTATGGTTTATTTGAGGTTGCCACAATGTTGGGGAAAAAAATCAAGCTGCACCTCGACAAAATAAATTATTTTTGTGGAAATACATTTTGTGATGAAATAGCCTTAAACCTCAATGTGTAAATTTACCAATTATTCCAATAGTCAGGTTTAGCTGGAAAACTTGCTTATAACAAGTGGCCAGGTTATGCTCTCTGTTCTGAACTCAGAATAAACATTATTTGATCAGAGTATAATAAGCCAGAACTAACATAGAAAGTCTAGAAGTTTACTGAGATTCTTATAACTGTAAAAATTTGGGAAAACTGGGTTTTTTTCTGTCTTAAGAAGTTACTTGCACTAAGAGATTCCCTCTTATAGAAGCACTTCAGGTTTTTTAATATGCAAAAATAAAACCCCAAAATACATTTGTTTTTTGGTACACCAGTTCTCCAGTTGTTTTAAGGCAATGTTTTTCTGCTTTGTTGGCAGACAGTATTACTTCTGATTTGGAAAACTAGGAATTTGAAAAAGGAGCAAATGTATTAGGAAACCTTTTGTTCAAATGATAACCAGAAAGAATAATTTGCTGAGATCCAGTTGGACTTCTGAAGTTAAACTGCATTCATTTCACTTAAATTTGAAGTCTCAAAATAGTGGAAGCAGTTAATGAAGGAAGTCATAACAGTTCTTTGCATACAGAATTACCTTTCCTTTCTTATTCCTGTCTTCTCTTAATTTAGTTCTGGATCAGCTGTCTTCTGTTGGACCAGTCTCTCTTGTTGGCATTTGGGTTTTAAGATTGGTTTTTGGTTTAAAGATCTTTTGATTCCTATTGCAATCGCAGACATTTATAATGCCATCATTCTGGCAGTCCAGCAGAACCCAAAAGTCATTCCTATGTGTACAGAATGGTTTCAAATGGATCACAGTTGTCTACACTTGAGTTTTTAAAAATGTTTTGGACTGCAATTGTAATAGTGGAGGGTTGGCCTTTAGATCTATTGCAGTGTTAGGATTTTAAGGCACTGCCTGAGTTGGAATGAGTAAAGAAGGAACCTGAGGCCTGACTAAATTTCATGTGTTAAGCCTTCTCACGAAATTCCTGGTTTTCTGAAGTACACCACTTATTTTCTCCTCTTTGGATCAATTTTTCTCCCTTCCAGAAGTGTACTTCTCTGGGGTCTTCACACAGAGTATAGTGCTGGATAGGAATTATTTTGGGTTTTATTCATGAGAAGTCATCTATCCTCTTCTCCATGAGGTTGCCAATAGATGAGTGGACAGGGCAGCATTTCAGATGTGGAAACTGGCTTGAAGTTCCTTGCAGTGTTAATTTAACTAGAAGGTGCAATCTGTAACCTTGTCCTTACTCACTTACCCCTTCATAGTTGAGAGCCCCAGTTTCTGTGAAGTTACACTTGCACAGATTCATTTTCTGAGGGAAGAAGTGTCTGAAGGGTATTGCTGTCAGTTGTGCAGTTTGGGTTTGTGGATTTGTTTTTCCATGTAAGGTTATGAATGAAATTTTCACTTCATTTTTAAGAGTGGTAGTTTAAAAGTACCTTCTTCCTGTAGGCACGTGGAGAACAGACCATTTCATGGGAGTGTGCTTTAGGACAGGGTTGCTTATGAAATAACTGTAAGTTGTTGATAGTATCTTCAAAATATCTTATGTTTGGCTGTAAAATTAAGTAAAGTTTGAAGGTATTTTTGAGGAATTTGGAATAGTTTAGCAAGGGGTTGACATTTCTCTTGTAGCAGTGATTACCCTGCTATGGTTGGCAAGCAGATTAATAAGCGGAATTGCCTAAATCACAGAATTTGGACCCTTCTCCTCTTCTTCCCTTCATTATGAATGTGATAATTGATCAATGTGATCTGCCCTGATGGCATGAACTTAGTAGTGGAAGAGAACAGAGCTTCATTCTGATCTGGGCAGTCTTTGGCAATCACATTTCTCCCTGAAACCAGAGTTCAAGACTTGTGGGGTTTAGGTGGCTTCTCTGAAAGAATGTTCAGTTATGTAGGAGGGCAAAGCTTATTTGTTTTCCTTGCAGAGGCTCCCATTCAGCTTTCATTAGCACTGTTAACTCAATATCAAATATTGAACTACACAACTAATTCTCTGCAGTTTATTATCAGTTTCTTCTCTCCTCTGTCTTTTAAAAAAGTTTCTTGTTCTTTTTAGTGTCTGTGTTATGCCCTAAAGCCACTTGAAAGAAGAAACTGACCCCATCCAAATTGTAGTTCATGTTTTTGTAGATTTAAGAAAATGCTGTTATCCAGTATGGTTTAACAGCTGTTTCCAGAAACTTGTGAAAATAATTTCTCAGTCAGTGCCCTCTTTAGTTAAGTCCACAGCAATTCTTGCAACTTTTTGGGTGTGAAAAAATACGAGCATTGCTTCCAGAGTAAGTGTAGCCAGTCCTCATGCATCTTAGTTAGATTTTCAGATACTGAGATTTTAAGACAAGAAATACCAGCCTGGTATTCAATTAGGTTCTTTGTAGATAGCAATGTTTGGTGGTCACTTTGTAGTAAGTGGCAGTATTAAGAGGTTTTGTGCTGAAGCCAACCTTGCACAGCAGTCGGAAGTCCATGAGTACAGTCGTTGTTTGGGAGTTGTCTTGGATTGTTCACAGCAGGAAATTATCTGTCTTCAGCTGGGTTCCCAGCTCAAAGATCTGTCTTGTCTGTAGCTGTTACAGGGAAGCTGAAGAATTCTCCAGCTTGGTCACTTTTGGCTTTCAGTGTCAGTTCCTGGTGACTTGTGCAGTAGGTGGGATTGATCAGTATTTCTACTTGCTGAGGAAGGGATGCTTAAAGTTTGAGCAGACTCTTAATAAAAAGAGATTTTATAAACCCTAGATTGTCAAAAAATAGCAAAAGCACCTGTTCAGTTAAGAAAGAACGTCACTTCTGTTGAAACTGTCTGTATAGCACTATAAAATATTTCCTTACATTTCTTTCTTAGGTTTCCAGTTCCTTAAATAAACTTTCTTTAATCAGTTTTATCCTTGCTCCACTCTAACAAGAGTGTAATTGGAAGTGGTAAATTAAAGGGGCTATGAGCTTTTCTTTACATAGAATGAGGCCTGTACCTTGTGCATTAATAGGATCATGGTTGTAATTGGTTAATTCTCTTTCACATGAAAATATCCTAATTTGTTCTTTCAGGGGTTTTGCGGTATGTTTTGGAGTTTAAAATTCTCTTTAGAAGATGTAGAAGTGCATATTTAAGGTTCTTTGGCACAGCAGATCATTGCTGTGATCCTGTGAGTGGGCCTCTGCCTGTCAGCAGTTTAAAAATATGGGCATTGATTGTTAGGTTAAATTCTGATGTGCTATCTCATAGTTACTATAATTTAATTGTATCTTTAAGATGAAGTATCCTGTCGCAGTATTGCAGCCATTACTGTTATGATAACAGCCTTTTTAGTGGGGAAATTTGTAGGCTTGTGTTTGAATGGAACATTAGGATTTAACTGACTTCCACAAAGATGATCTGGAGCTTTTCCTTTATTACACTTGTCAGTGTGCTGCCAGTACTGCAAGGATATTTATAGTCCAATTTCTGTATTCTATAAACTGAAGAAAGGACTGAAGGTTTTGTGCAAGTAATCCAGAGATAAAAGGCTCAGTATTCACGAAAAGCAAGACTGCAGAGACTTTTAGTGGCCATTTGAATGTTCCTAATACTAAATACACCTTCCCTCTGAGTTCTGAGAGAATGGCACCTCTGCAATGAGGCTCAATCTGATGGTGCTTTCCATGAACTTTTTAATATTGCCCAGCTTCAGGATTGATGGCAGATTTGTCATTTGTGGATAGATGGTGACCATGAACTTTACTCAAGAGGGATGGATGGATGGATGGATGGATGGATGGATGGATGGATGGATGGATGGATGGCATTGAGCAGTTCTGTTCTGAAGGAGCCCAGTAACATCCTTAGATCTCTGCAGCAGAGCAGTGGCCAGCGTGCTGTGGTTTTCAGTTCCATTCACTTCTGCTGCTTTTGAACATCATGAATGAGCTCATTTTGCAAGTGCTCCCCATCTGCTTGCACTTATTATAATGTAAAGTAGGGTTTTAAACATAAAACTCTTGAAACATGAATTTACAGTATTTTTATGACAACTGACTGACAATTTACAGCAGTCCTAAGGGTACTGGTAGTTGTCTGGGTTCTAAGCAGGCAACAAAGTAGAGGATGGTGATTTTTCTAGGCTGTGTCTGGATCTCATCATCTCTTTTTCATGTGTATTTACTGAGGCAAAAAGAATGAATATCGCTTCCAAAAAATTATAATCCTATTAATATATTTGGTATAAAATGGATCTGCTTATTAATTATTATATTGTGTGTACACATATCTATCTGCAATTTTATTTACTTGCATGTTGAAGGACAGCATCTCCTTTGTTTGCTCTTATAATTAGAAATAATTTTAGACCATTTTTCAAGCATTGCAAATTTGGTGTGTTTACTCTGGAACTTTTTAACTTTTTGCTTGGGCTGTAAGAGATCTTAAACAGACATTTTATATGTTACTACCACATTTGATAATTAAATTAATCTTCAAAATTATAGCAACTTTATGTATATTACTAATGCCTCTTCAAACTTTATCAACCCCATATTTACAGAGAGTGATAAGCCACGAACAGGAACAGGTGAACCAGTTTTAAGTTTGCACTACAGTACAGAAGGAACGACTACAAGCACAATAAAACTGGACTTCACTGATGAGTGGTAAGAACAAGTTAATTTTGGTTTTGACTAGTTCATGATCAGCACATATCAATAACACTTGTCTAGCATAGCTATAAATTATTTTCCCTATCGTTTATGTCTATTTTTAGGTGTATTTAGAGAATTTGAAATGGCTGGTAGTTCTTAATGCATTCAGAACATAACACGGCCATACTTTAATGTCAAATTTATACAAGAGGCTTCTTTTTTGTGTATTTACTGGGAATCTCTATAATGCAAACATAATTCAAAGCATGCTATTTTCATCAACCCCTGGCATAATATCAGGGTGTTAGAAAGCAGGGTAGTGCAGTGGTGGAATGGTACTCCAAACTTCTTATATGGTATTCTGCAAATGAGTCTTTCTGTGACTCAGTTCCTGAGTTGTAAACACTGAAATTCATATTTCTGTGGCTGAGGAGTGTTGATGAATGCACAAGGCTGAGATAGGAACATTGTGGACTGCTTAGGTGTTACAGTGATGACATCCTTTGCACATAATGACCACACACTGCCTAATGGCCCCATGTACTTGGCTTTGTGTCCAAGCCTATCAATAGAGCATCTTGGCATCTCCCAAAACATCCATCATCCTTACTTTATCTCATCTTATTTCTATTCCTCTACTTATGTTTTCAAAATCATTGTAGGAGAGAGTAAGTAGAAATGCTTGCTCATTGTTACTGAGGGGAAAAAACCTCACAAAACCCAACCCCATTTAGCTACTCTTAGGTGCTGTGGCTTTAGACATAACACATACACCTTGCTCACAGCAGTTTGGAAACTTAAAACCACTGATTTTGCCTCCAAAATCCAGCAAACTTTGAAAAAATTAGTTTTGCTATGATGCTTTCACCTAATTCTGCAGTTAGTCAGCAAACCCTGTGGAGTTTCGTGGTGAGTGGTGTGGTGTGGGCAGTGAGAGGAAGAAGCGTTTCCTGGTAGGACCAAGTTGCAAGTCCTTGTCAGTTCAGAGGCTGACTAAAAACATTGTGCTGAAGAACGGAGCAAGAGGAGCAGGATGCAATTCCATCTAACAAAATAATGCAACTGAGAACAGATAACAACCCCCTAATCTGAGAACTGGAAGTTGTGCAGATGAAATGGAGGAAGATATGTAAATTGAGCATTGAGCTACAAAGTAGATTCCTAAGAGTCAAAAACAAATCTTTGTGTTTAGACTGTGGTTAGGTTTATGAAATGAGACATGAAATAGCAAAGACTCCTCCACTTGGTGTCTAGCAGTACCCTTCTTGTCTGGCCATTCAGAAACAATGCTGAAAATTCTGGATTTCGAAGAAATACTGAAACGGCTAACAAAAAATTTCCCTACAGCTTCCAAATCCAGTAGAGCAATGAGGAGTAAAGGCTCTCATTTAACATAGGACAAGAAATTCCTGAAGTCTAGACTGGATTCTCGAGAATATCAACTAAGCATGATTTCCTGGAAGCATTTCTGCTTCTAGCAGTGTAGCATATAAAATATATACAGGTCAGAAGATATCTGTAAAGAGACAGTCTAAATTCTTGAGAATCATGCTTATAATTGCCTTTTTTTCTGCTTTTGTCCAATGATTTGCCTGAGTTTTAGGCCACATCACATTAGAGAGCTCAGCAACAAGACTTTGCATTTCCTGAAAGTCTTTTCCAGAGTCTAAACACATGAATTTCAATGACATTCAGGACAGCATTTTACATATTTCCCAAGGATTCATTTTCCATATTGTAAACAGAAATTGGTGTCCCACAATAATTATCTAAACATGAATGGTGTAAATGTCAAATACCAGCTTATAGTAAATCTTGAGAAATAGTAAGACTTTGGGAACTGAAAGTCCATACCTCAAAAGGTACAGGAATGATAATTAATGGTGAAGGACCTGGAGAATTTTATCTGAATGAGATAATTGAATTGAATGGGATAACATTACTTATTTGTGCTCAGCTGGTAGCTTGTCATACCTCTAATAAGATCTCTGATTATTTATACATCTAAAAAGTGTGCAAATAGTGAAATAAAGCAAATCCTTTGGAATTCTTATATTATTTGGAAAAGCAGTGAAGGCATTCTTTGAAGGTTAAAGAAACGAGGTCAGAAGGAGAGAACAGGGTTCTGTGATGCAGAGGAATTGTGTGGGATGAGTGGCAACAGACACAATAAAAGAGAATTATGCAATTGCTGTGAATTGGTTGTAGCTGCTGCCAGGAACTCTTGAATGGTGAGACTGCAGTGAGAAAGATGATGTTGGTCAGGCTGTGCTGTTGCAATGATCTTCTCTATCTACGTGATCCTAAATGATTTTCTTTCCCAATGTTACATTGCCAGGAGCAGCACAAATTCAAGCTCTAGAGGGAGTGGAAGTCACTGCAAAACTGAAGGCCAAGAAGACTCTGTAAAAATGAAAGCTTCGGACGAGTCAGGGCCTGAAGGGGAAGAAACAAGTAAGATACAGTGGAATTTCTAATGCTAAGGCAAAAATTCTGCCCTCCTATGTCCCCGACTCCCACTGCGCACACTGGGAGTCTCATACGTGCACATGAAGGCAGAATACTGCCATAATAAAGCATGATTTTTTTTAGGAAAGAAGAAGATACCAACCAACCTGAGATAGCTGCAAATAAATATAAACAACATTAAATTATCTTGTCTTTAGTTCTAGAACCATTATTCTTCTCAGGGACGTATTGTGCCCCAATTTGTGTAGAAAAATAGAACAACTGCACTTTGCAGTCAAAAATGAGTGCTCGGAATTTTGTTAGATTTCTTTCAGGCTTTCACCGTGTTTTATTAAATGTTTTTGTCTTGCTCAGTTCATTGCCAAAAGGGCAGTCAAGTCAAATGACTGGTTCCAGAGAAATATTTTTTTAAAAATCCCTTTTAATAGACTGATAACTTCATTTGTCTTCAGAAATAATAGTAAGTGTCTTAAGTGTATTAAGAGTACAAATGCTATTTTTGCTGCTAAAGTTCTCATAGCCTGGGATCTTAAATACGTTAAGGAACAAGAAATGACTCCATTTTTCTTTGTTAGTCTGTTGACCTGGTCAACTTGATAGGTTTATATATAAATCTATCTGACTTTAATGTGACTGATATCTGAGATTGCAGTAAAGAGATGTTGGCTTTGGAGTGGATTGCTTGGATTGGTTTCTTCTAGGAGTGCTGGTGTCATTTAGACTTGCTTACATTATAGATGTGCATCTAAATGAAATCACGTGGTTTATTATTAAATTGCTTAATTTAGGGGTTCCTGATGAATCTCACAAGGAGGATGCACGTGCTGAAGAGCTGAAAAATACAGATGAAGCTGTAGAAACAACAGAAGCAAGTATGTATCTGTACTCTTTCAAAGAGTTATAGGAAGAAGTAGAGAATGAAATATGAACTCAGTTTGCACAATTAAATTTCTGTGACCATTTCTAATGTCTTCTAAAATCGACTGTAATCATTAATGGCGTGACTTATTTCCCCAATATTTGCTTTTCAGCAGTATCAGATAAACCTGGTCCTGAGCACTCTGGAATTCAACCAGAAAAAAGCGGCCCCGATGCCGATGCCGTGTCTGGGAACGCAGAGGAAGAAGCCTCCCGTGAGAAGGCTGCAAACCAAGAGCTTTGCAGCCCGAGCAGCGCCCCCGCTGGCAGCGCGCTCCCTCCGAGCGAGGAGCCGCAGCCGGAGCCCTCGGGGCTCGCGGCTCCGGACGAGGCCTCCGCCAGGAGCTCGGCTCTGCAGGAAACCGATGACAGCGATGACGATCCTGTCCTCATCCCAGGGGCCAGGTACCGAGGAGGCCCCGGACACAGGTGAGGGGAATACTTGTCTCTGCTTGGCAAAACGCTTTTTGCTTCTTTTTTTACTTTCTTGGTTTTTTTTTTTTGAATGAAAGATCTAGAAACTCAGGCCCCATATCCTTAATTAAAATAAGTTGTTCTTTGACAACTGGCCAAGAGCTTGATGGCTGAATCTAATTTGCCTATTTGTAAGATACGTACAGCTGCATTTTCCCTGCCAGCCAGGAAGGCTCTTACAGGTCTGATACCTGTTTATGCTGATTTCTTGCCTGCTGATTACCTCGGTGCTAAATATTTGCGGCTTATTTTTTATTATCCTCCCTCTAGTATAGAAAGTTCATACATTTGGGTAGAGGGACCTACATTTTCTTTCAGCTGTACCTTAGGTGTTCTTGTTTTAGCAAAGCAAGAGCTTTTAACTGTGGTTGTGCAGCAGTGGTGTGTTTGTAGTACAAACATTAAGACTGATGTGTTCAATTTTTCACTCTTCTTTTTCTCTGAAAGAGAAACTGTAATCTTTTTCCTTTTGTTGGTTATTGAGTATCAGTACATATGTCAGGAAAAAGGAAAGATAGACTGCTAGCAGTTACCATTAATAAAAGATGCATTTAGTAAACTTTGTGCTATTTTTTATATAAACAGCTGTACACACTTGTTTGACCATTCAGTAAACTGAGCCCTCAGGTTGCTATTGTTGGTTTAATACCTTTGTTCACTAATTTCCAAACTGTAAAATTACGTAAGCAACATTTCTGTTGTTAGACTTCAGACAATACCTTTTTTACTAGTTTTAGATGTAATTTAACCTCGTGTCAGATGCCTTTGCTTTACTCCTGTTCCAAGGCAGTGCTATTAATTCCTTATGCTAGCAATGCAAATTCTTTACAGCAATTTACAATATGTATTCATTAGGAAATCAAGAAGAATTTAGTAGTTGTTTCTAGAGAAGGTTTTGAATAATTTGCAGTTAAAATAGAAGTCATAAGCCACCACATTGTCAGTAGTGACAAAAAGAACAGTCAGTGGTTGTTTATTACAAAGCACAAGTAATTCTGCTCCCTAAATGACAGCTTTTATGAATAAGCCAATATACACAGATTCTGTCTTAATCCATTAACTTTCCACACAGTACTAAGTATCTGTAGGCAGATATGGAATGGCAGAAACATCTTCCCCTGCAGAGCCAATGTTCATTATGATCCAGTGATTGAAGAACAAGCTGTGAAAAGCCCTGCAATTTTAATCCCATCTCCATTTTCAAGCAGGATTCATAGCTTCTCTCCATGCATCATGTTGTCTCTGTGATGTAATAGTTTCTGTAGTAACGTGATAAGAACGACACTTCCAGGTATCACGCAGCTGTTACCATTTCCCACTAGTGGAGACACCCTAAATGAAGTTACAATTCATCTGACACACTTTCTTTCCTCTGTGTGCAGTGAGATCTCTTCCTGTAACAGTTTAAATTTATCACCTAGGAAAGATCGTTTAACTAAATGAATGATATAATTAAAATTCCTTATGCAGTCCCCTGCTCCCTTATTCTTTCTCCAAATAAAATCTGGAAAAAAGTTGCTTTGAAGTCAGTGTTGGTTTAGGATTGCCTGCAGGCTTTCATTGCTCAGGTTTAATGCCTGACCAGATCATTTTGTTCTGCTTTTGTGTGTGTGCAAGCAGTGAAGCTTTCTAGTTTAACTTCTGAGCATTACATTCCCTCCTGTTCTTTTGGCTTCAGGAGTTTGTAAATACACTCGGAGATGCTAAGGAAAAGTAAGAGCACACATCCTGTGTGTGCTCAAAGGAATGTGGATTTCCAGAAAGAAAGCAGACACTGATGGTCTTAAAGGCTATAGCTATAAGCTCTCATAGTATTTATATCTTGTATTAGAGTGAAAGGAACTGGAAGTCCTCTCTACTACTACTATGGCAGTTGTTATAGCCTAAAATCCCTTTCAGAAACTGATGGAATTTGTACAAAATCCCCCATGTCCCTTAACGAGTAGGAAGCTAACTCAAAGCATTGCTGCTACCACGTGTTTACATGAACTAAAATTGGTCATTTTGTTCTGTGCTAACATTTTGTTTTGATTGAAATAATTTTTCACACCCAGTGCTCATCATTGAATAACGTTCATCCTGTCCATTTTCAGGTTTTGTCTCCTTAAGACTGAGTGACAAATTTTTTCACTTTTAGCAGTAAAAATTTGTGGGTTTCCTGCCATCATGCTAATTTCTGTCTGCTCTTCATGTTTCACTTCTTGCCTGAATGTGGTAGCCCAGCCCCCTGCACTGTTTGGGTTTTGCTGGAGTAATTCTGTGATTGTTACTCTCGGCCTAGAGAGGATTCTCTGAGCACAATGAGCTGGAGCTGTGTCCTCCTCCTCTCTTGCTTGTGGCTGTTCCCATGGGGGCTCGTGGTCAGACACAAGCCCAGCAGCCTGCACTCTTTCCTGCTTTGTCATTCCTAATGGATGAGTGTTCCCTTTCACCAGAAGGAAGCTCAGAGGTGTGTAACTCAGTTTTATCCTGCTGAGTTTCTACCCATCTCTTTTTCTCAAGGCCCTACAGTCCCCTTTCTATTAATAAGTTCCCCACCCTCAATGTGCTGCATGATTCCATTCCTACACCCTGCTCAAGGACCATTAGCAGTACATGGCACAGAATTGCCTGCAAGTCTGGGGCTTCACTCCACCAGGATGCTTTCTGTAGGCTGCTTTTCTCTTTCCTCACTCAGTAAATTGTGTTACCTAACAGTTCCTTTACTAAATCTCATTTTTTTCAAGTTTATCTAATACTTTCCAATGTGTCGTTAGATAATTAATGGCATTAATATCTGAGTAATAAAGTAGGGGTTTTTTTCTCTCTAGAATACTTAGGGGAAGCTGCTTTGGGGGGGTATTTTTGTAGTTTTGGTTTGGAGGGGTTTTTTTTTTTCTTTCTGAAGAAGAAAGACTAGCCTGCAGTAGTCTACCTTTTGTGAATGCATTTTGTGTAATGAAGAAAAAAAGTTTCCTTTTTCTTTGTAGCCTCCAGAAACAGAATGCTAAGAACTGTTTGACTAATAAGCCTTTCCCAATATGCAGCATTACCAGCTTTGTCTACAATTAATTTCTTTTTCTTTAGGCTATGTTTTCTTTTAAGCCAAATAGCTCTTGTTTACATTGAGCAGAAACTCTACAGGTGGAGAAATTAAGATAAAGGAAACTGTCTCAGAGCCATTTTCCCACTGTGAAGTAGAATTTTCTGCACTGAAAAAGAAGGGTAGATTTCTGATTCTGTGCTCTGAAATCATGATCTGTAGCTTCCTCTTAAGGAAAAGAAGTGGCAGAAACAGCCTTTTGATAGCTCTGTTAAACTGCTAAATAAATTGAGAGCTTCGTGCTGCATCTCATCTTCTTTTAAGTAAGATGGATGTAGATTTCAGATTTAGGAATAAATATGCTCATTTTGCAAATCTAATTGTACAAGGCTTCCATTATTTGAATTTTATTTGCGTACAAATCCAACTTCTAATGTTTTCAAGCTAAAGGTTTGATCTTTTTCTCAAAAAATCTATGAATAGATACAAGGGACATAATCTCATATTGTGGATGCTTCTAAATCTCAAAACATAGTGAGGATAGGTGAGTTCTCACCAACTAACCTGAAACTGAGCCATCAGGAAGCACTGGGCAAAGTCTGCACCTGCTTAAATATTTTGAAAAGGACTTTAAGTAGTAGCAGCAAAATGTGGAAGAAATTCCATGATCCTTTGGTTGATTGGCTGAGTCAGCTGCATGTTGACTAGGAGTCATCTAAGAAGAGTTTTGACACAGAAGGAGATTTCTTTAAAAGAAATAATTAAGAATGTGACATGTGACTTTTTTCAGCAGCATTTCTGTAGCCACTGAGCATCACTGTAGGAATGGTCTTGTCAAGTGGCTAGAAGAAGCTAAGCAGTTATTTCATTTTTCATGCTGTTGGGCCAGTCAATGCATGGATAAGGAAAATGGATAAGGAAGTGCACAGAATATTTCAAAATGAAAAAAAAATGAACCTCATTTGTGTACAGCAGAGCAGTTTAGCTAGATACTCACCAGAGAAAATAACCTCCTGTGCATTTTAGGGAATCCCCAGGAAAAGGTGCCTTCTCTGACAAATAAGACGAGATGTGCAGCTCTTCCAGTCTGGATATATGCAAGGGCATTTCTTCTTTAAAACTTTCTGGGTCCAGCAAGTTTAGTTGAAACAGAGGGTTTTACATTGTAATCTGTGAGAGGGGGGAAAAAAAATCTGTGCAAAATGTTCTTCATACACAGTACAGTTTTTAATGGATTGATCTTAATTTTCACGAATTAGTCAAAACAGCTCCCTGAGGGCTGATTTCCTACTTAAATGACTGAATTAATTTTGTTTGGACTTTGAAGTTGATCTGGGGGTGGAGGCTAAGCCTGGAAAAAGCTACAACTAGTAGGTTAAAATCGAAAGAAATATGAATGTAAAATGGAAATTATGATACAGCTGCTGTGATCTGTGAAGAATTACTGCATTTTGTAACTTAACTTTGTGTACTGTTATATAATCTGAATACTATTTTTGCTGAAATCCAAGTAGTCTCATATACTGACTCATACATTGGGAAGGAGCCTTCTCAGTTGGAATTCATAGAGCACATTTTGTAAGAGATACTAACCTTTGAAAAACATGGTACCCAGCATTTGTGAATGACTTCAGTTGTTATTCCCTTTACTAGATATAATATCAGAGGAACAGCGATAGGTGATAGAATAATGAGGTAATTAATTATTTTATTCCTCCCCTCCTCCTTTATATTGCCGTATATTGGATTTATCAGGTCCTTGTTGTTCGTATCTAACTGGCATTTTAAGAATTGCTGTACTTCAAATGCTATGAATTACAGAGCATATTGCTTGAGTTATATTTAGCTGCATGTGTTGCATGGAAATTGAAAAGAAATGGCAGTGTATACGTTTTACAACCTATTAACATTTTTATTGTGTGCCATAGAAATTAATGGAATTTGAAAAGTGTGTAGTTTGTGAAAAGAAATACCTTTTCTTTTTAATAATGGAGCTGCTGAGGAACGAGTTATATTTGCATGGGCTACTGCTGACTTGCTTTGTCTGGTAGTAGAGAACATCCAGTTCTGGACAAAAATATAAGACTACAAGGATCAAAGACAATTTATATTTTTTGCCTGAACAAGGTTATGGAACTGAGCATAATTATTAGAGCTATATTGGGTAATACACATTTGGCAAGATAGATGCTAAATGTTTTACAGTATTGCTTTTCATGAAGTTAAATGAAAAAGTCACTTGATCTCATATTCCTCATTGAAATACTTGAGGGAAGCAGTTTTAAGGACATACAAGGCAATTTGGGTAATTGTGTTTCATGCCCTAAGAGGGAGAAACTCTGCTGTGATTTCAGCCAAAGGCCATCTGGAGGGGAAATGGCCCAAAGTCATTCTGATGATGAAAATGAACATCTTGGCTTCGTGTGGCTGGAAAGGCAAAGGTGCAGGATGAGGTTCTATAAAAGACTTAACCTGAGTCCTATATTTTAAATGCCTTCAGGAAAATAGTGCAGATCTGTATTTCTTTGTCTTATATTTTCATCTTAGCTACAATTGGAATACCTGGATTTAACTCATCAGCTTTCTTAGAGGTTCAGGAGTCTGTGTGCTTTTTGTAGTTTACATTTTACAATTGGCATTCTTTCTATATTCAGCATGCTTATCAAGGAGTTCTTTAGCTCTTCAGCACAGCCCAGGGGAATATTAGTTTCATGTTGCTATAAATTTAATATAAAATAAATGATGCATTCAGCATAGATTTTTTTTTATCAGTCTCTTTTTCTCTGCTTTTCATCATCATTCAGCAGCATATCAGGTGAAAATTTAAAAATGTTTTGTAACTGAGAATAGTTGAAACATTGATTGTGTTTGAAAGCTGGAAAATGACCTAGGAGTGCATGACAGTAAACATTTCTTTTTGTATGATCAGCAGTGAAATAACTTGGGCTTTAGGGTAGTGTCAGTGTGCCGTTAACAGGATGGTTTTGCCTTTGGTGTTGAGCTATCTTAATGCTTGAAATTTGTCAGCAGCAGTAAATCTCTTCCATAGCTTCAGAGGCTTCTAAAGGAAGTAATGTCAGAAATATAATCAAATGTTGGTGTTTAGACAAGGAATCTCTTTTAATATGGTGGTTAAGACAAGTTTTTGGAATTCTTGGGCGGGACCCTGGTAGCTGGCAGGTGGATTCCTTTACCAGGTCAGTGAAGAAATGACAGACCTGGATCAAGGGTTTGCTGCAATGGTTTAGATACACACACACAAATTATGTCAGAATCGTGGAATATCCTGAGTCGGAAGGAGCCCACAGATGAGCCCTACTCCATTGGACACCCCCAGGAATCACTCCATGTGCCTGAGAGCATTGTCCAAGTGACCATAAGGCACTGGAGAAATAAGATCTAAGTTAATGGTTATAAGCCTTAGGTTGTCTGCAATTGTTTTGGATAGGGAAAATAATTCAAAGGAGAAGATGGCAACAAGAGGGGATAAAAAATGAGGTCTTAACTTGGAAGAGCTCAAGAGAAGGAATCAGGGTTTGTGGTCCTCAGCACTGATCCAGTGGAAGATGTCTCTGCCCCTGGCAGGGGTTTAGAATGAGATGATCTTTAAGGTCCCTTCCAGCCCAAAGCTGTCTGCTATGAAAAAGAGACCATGCTTGTCTGTGTGTGAGTACCTTTGGAAACTTAAGAAGTGACAAAAATCCTTAGTAGTGAAGGAATCAATACTGGTGCTCAATCCTGGGTGCAGAGCTGACACAAGAGGGATGGAGCAAGGAAGCAGGGAGAGGTGAGCTCTGCATCCAGCTGCTGCAGCTGAGCTCAGGAGACTGACCATTATCAGTCTGGGATAATGGTGTTTGGAAGAGGCAGGATTATCTCAGGCACCAGATGAGTTTTTTGACAGCCACTACATTATTATCCTTTAACAAACAAACCAGTTATTTAATTGTGCAAACTGTACAGATTTTTGTTGTTTAAAAAATCCTCATTACACTTCAGAACTTCTAAATATACAGAAAACGCCCTATGTGACAACTTAGATATTTCAAGACTTAACCTATTTGTATACATATTTCCCATTTCTCTCCATTTGTAATATATAGCTGTGGATCAGTTTGCATAGAGGATTTTTGTGGGTTTGGTCTTTTTGTTCGCTTGGTTTGAACCCATGTTTAACTAAAAAAATATGGCTTCACTTCTGAATCCCTATTCCATTCATCTTGGGCTTAATTTAAATGGACTTGTGATAATTCATTACAACAATTAACTTTGAAGACTTCAAACCTGGCTGATCATAAGGGGAAAAGCAGTGCTCTGTGAATACTTCCTAAAACTGTACCCATTGATGGGGCTGCCTGAGGAGTGCGACACAACGTGCATAAATTCCATTGTCTGACATTTTGTGCTTGGAAGAGCAGTTTGGAAGGGAAGCAGCAGCTCTCAGCCAGGCTCAGCTCAAGCTGAACCTCAGAACAATTCAAATTGCACAGCACACTTCTATACCCCCTGATGCTCCAAGGGATGAGGCTGCTCTCTGTGTTTGCATTGGCAAAGACGGGAGTTGCTCATCACAAATACAAATGAAAGCAGCTATGTCAGATTTTAAAATTCTTGTGTGTGTACGACTTTAAAAAATGTATAGAAAATCTGTAGTTATCAACAAGCAATACCTCTCAGAGAGAAGACTTTTTCCTAGAGTGTTCTTTGTTCTGAAATGTCATTAAATTGGGCTCGTATTTAAGTTTTCTGGAGCAGACCTGCCTCTGGCACATTCCTGTTTCTGCAGGGTGTTGTTAAGGGCTTGATCACAGTATCACAGTTAGAGCTGTGTGTGCTTGGCTGCCTTCTCCCTGGTGAAGGTAATCATCAGCTTCCCAAGATAGCTACATAGAAAGCCATTTTCCTTCTAAAATACGGCCCAAAATCAGGAGGTTAAATTCAGAGCTCCATTTGATTGAAGGACAGTTTTACCCAAAAGTTGCTTCTGTGCTTCTGTTTTTATTTTAAAATGCATGATCCTGACTGCTGAGTAGTATTGAGGTTTTTTTGTAATGTCTGCACATTTCAGCCTAGGGGAATGGAGAGGAGGAGATGAATTTTTCTAGAGATGTTTGGACAAAAAATTATGCAAGAAAATACTCTGCTTTACCAATTAGCTACTTTAATACCATCTTCTAATCCCAAGACTTGTTAGTGCTATCCAGCAAGTAACCCTTCTGAAACAGCTGGACAAGTCTATTTCTCTGCCAGTCCTAATGGTGTGTAACTTCCCAGCCTCTTCACTGCACATCTTTAATTAATTAATGTGAATAAATACACCAAAATTACAAAAAGCAATCACAGTAAATGAGAGGTGCTTTTACTTTCTCACACAAACCCCATCTTTTTTTAAAAGCAAGTAAAACCTAAATCTGCACAAATAATGATATAAAGTTTCTCTAAATGTTTGATGCAGCCTATAATGTGCATGCCACTCTTTTTCCTTTATGTAGAAGCAAACTGGTGAGCAGAATAATTCAGTGATCTTTAAATAAAGCACAGTAGATAAAGAACTGGTTTTTCCCCCTTCATTGTATGAAGACGTTGTGAAGAACCCTCTTCTTAAATCTGTTGAAGATTAAAGTTGAAACTCTGCATATTATCAGGACTAACTAAAAAATACAGTGTATTTATTTACTGGAGTATAAAAAGGATGAACCAAGAAATTGCCTAGGGATTGAAAGGATAGAAAACTCTCACCAAGGAAGTAGTAGTAGTCTACTTTTTCTGGTGCTGTTTGCCAGGCAAACATCTAAGAAATGTATTTTAATAAATAGCACACTGTTAAGTGGATCTGTTGGCTGGTGCTTTCAAATCTCTTCTGGTTTCTATAAAAAAAGGATTAAAATTTATTTTAAAAGCTTAGCTGTATTAGGTGATCTGTCTTAGTAAAACAGTATGTGGTTTGTTGGTTTATTTGGTTTTTATAGTAAATAAATTTGCATTAATGACTTGCTTTCCTTTTCCTTTATTGCTTAGCTGCAGCATAACATTTATTTCCACTTCACTTTTTGGTGCAACTTTCTCCTATGGCAAAAATTAGGCAAAAATGTAAGCAGATCACTGGCTGAGAGAATTAGTTATGAGATAGACCTGGTGGGGTTTTTTTCTGGAGTAAAGTACTTGTTGCTGGAGTCTCCAGGATCAGTGACTAAAACACTGGCCAACATTACTTAAAAAAAGCATTCAGGTTACTTTCTGGCAGCAGTGTAGTGAGCTTCTGGATCAGTTTAATTTTTAGGATCATATAAATTGCCATAATAGTTTCACTGCTTGCATTCTGCTAAAATCTGTACCTGCTTCTTCTTGAGAGTGACGTTCCTCTTGGACTGTGTTCAGGACCTCAAAGCTAATAATGACAAGGAATAACAGAAGAAAAAGAACTGGGATGTGACTGTCTGGTTATAGATGGAATTATGGGGATCTGCAAACTGAAGAGCTAAACAGGAAAAAATTGACACCAAGGTCTTTTCACAGATTAATAAAAAAATAAGTTCCTGGAATTAAACATTCACAAAAAAATTTATGTAATTTAGCTCTGTTTTTCTCTGTTATTTTAGGAAATCTCCAGCTGTAAACCCTACTGCTACCATATGGGACAGCTGTTCCAATAATTGATCTCAAATCATCTTTTGCCTTAGTAGGAACTTTTAAAAAGCTGTCTAAATCTTGAGTCTCGTCATAGAGAAATAATGAAGAGAAATAAATTGGACAAAATTTTATGAAAAACCAAATCACACTGAGAGACCCATTAGATCCTTAATGGCTTTTTAAAATTTAAAAACTTCTGTTCTGGCATAGATGGTTTTCTTTTCCCACTTCAGAATTTTGCTACCTCAATATGGGTGGAGGATGAAAATAAAATAGCATGTGAATTTTGCCAACAGCTGAAGTTTGTTCTACAGAGGGGGAATAAAACCTGGCATCACTTGACATTCCACTGTCTTGCATGCTATTCTTGTTGTAAGCCAGGATGGAAAAAATTCAAGTCTGCAGTTTTACAGTCGGGATTATGTTGATGTCTGTCTCAAACTCATGGAGAATGTGTTGGGAGTGCCTAATGATTATTTCTGAGAGCCCCTCGCGGTGTTTGGGGCGGGGCTCTCAGTGCTGTTCTCTCTGGAATTCCCAGGCGATCCGCTGTCGCCCGCATCCAGGAGCTCTTCAGGAGGAGGAAGGAGAGGAAGGAGATGGAGGAGCTGGAGACGCTGAACATCAGGCGCCCCTTGATAAAGATGGTTTATAAAGGTCACCGCAACTCCCGGACCATGGTACGGACGCTGGCTGTGCTTTAGGGGCTGCGGGGCTTTACGGGCTCACTCGGCCTAGCTGCCCCTTGCTGTGCTTGCCAAAAAGGATATTGGGATGCACTGGAAGCACTTGGAAGGCACAGAATTTGCTCGAAATGAAAATTAAAATTAGCGTGACTCGTGTCACTGTGACGCGAGTGTTCCTCGTATTCGTATTAAATTCACGAATTTAGGTATTCCTGAGTTTAAGACTTTCTCTCCTTAACATCCTTCAAAATTTGGGGTATTTTCCTTCTTTTTCATTTTCTCTCTCGGCTTAAATGGTCTAAAATGTGCCTACCTTCCAAATTAGGATTTAATCCTCGCTTTCCCTTCCAAGCTGTTTAAAATTATTATTTAATCTTTAGCTTTGAAGAGCTTGGAAGGGAAAGCAAGGATTAAATCATAGCTTTGAAGAACCTTGACATCTCTGAATTAAAAAAAGGAACTAGTGCTAGTTATTAAATTATAATTTAGCTAGTAGATGCCTTGTCTTTTTCATACAAAATGCTGTATTTTAAGAAAAACGAAGTTATTGTGTTTGTAAAGCAATGGTGCATGAAAAACAGAGGCTGCTTTCCTTGCTATTTCTTCTTTTGATTTTTTGCAGTACTTTGAAGATGTGAAATTCTGAGTTCTAGGTGGTATTTTGCAGAGGTAGCTGGTGTGTTATTGTGCAGGATGTGAGGAGTAGCCCCTTTACCCCCAAAGCCATTTTCTAGGCTGTGTGTGAATAGCTTTGATTACACTGGGAAAAATGCTTCAGTAAATGCATATTTCAGTCCACATAAACAGCAGGGCTTAGAATAAACCTTGATTAATGACAAGAAGTTTTGCACTGTATTTCAGAAATCGATTTTAATTGCTCAAACCCCCATTAGTTTAAAAGTCCTGGCATCAAGCACTTTGTGGTTAAGAGATACTAAAAGTGAGCTCATCTAAGTCTTAATTCAGTCTCTGTCTGCATATCTGTTATTACATAGATTATTTAACAGATTTTGTTGTTTGGTTTCTTGGGGATGTGGGTTGGTCTCTTTGCTTTTGTTTCACTCAAGCACCTGTGGCAAGGAATGCACAGAATGAAAGAAAATGTACTTTTATTTTCCCTGTTGGTCTCTATGGTTGCAAACTTCATTTTAACCTGTTGGTTTGGGTGCTACCCTCATTCCTGGAAAGCGAGGGCTGATAAAATTTCACTTTCAAATTTGTGAAGGAGACAGCTTTAAAAAGCTTTGTTTCCGACACACCTGAGCAGCCCAGGGATAAAGCTGTATTGTCAATTACATGAACAATTTATATATATGTATGTGTATAATTTTTATGTATATATACATATATATGGGGATATAGGTATATAATTAAGGTTATGCAGGCAAATGGAATAATTCTGGTTTTTTCTTACTTTTGAGGACTTAATTTGGAAATCTTATTTTTTTTATAGTCCCACTTTTAAAACAGTGACTTTCAGAAACTTTTCTTCAATGGAGCATCTGAGTGTAAATGAAAAATGGGATATGTTGTGTTAACATACAGAAGTGTGTATATGAGTTTGAAAATCAAAATTTTTGAATGTGAGTTTCAATTCTGTTCATTTCTGTGGTGCTTAAATTAGATTTTATGAGTATTGAGAAGTATGAGTAAGAGAATACAAAGGAAACAGGAAGAGGTCATCATTGAAAATTAAAATATAAAATTAAAAGCTTTTATTATTGGGGATAATCTAGATGTAACAGGATAATGAAAATATATATTAAGAGGAGCTGTAAGACAAAAGCTGCTGAAAGATTAATATATTGGAATTCACTACAGAACTCAGGAATGCAGCTTCTCTGATTTATTTTTAGATACATCAGGGCGACTTTATTGCACTGACTGCAGCCATTGAGACAAACTCTATGGACAAAGATCTGTCGAGCCTGAAATTTAAAACTGGCTATACTTATGGTAGAAATAAATCACATATTTCTGACAGCACTAAGGGTTCAACTTACCAGCAGGAGTCTGTATCAAGGTAGCTGAGGCAAAGCACAGAGCGAGGCAGCATCTCTGCCCTTCCCTTCAGGCATTTTCTGAGGGAAGTGTGCAGAAAGAGAGAGAAGGATACAGGCGTGGCCCTCTTTAGAGCCTTACCTGGAAAATGATTCACAGTAGGATTCTGTGTAAATAGTCTCAAACTCAAAATTCTGTCCCTTATGCTGGAGTTACTCTTAAATGCCAAACTGAACTTGCAGCAGTGGAAATGCTCTGTGTGAGCTCTGCAAGCTGCTGCACAGGGAACTCCTGCTTGCACAGGTACCTCTCTTGCCCAGGGTTTGTCAGTCAAAAGAGTTTATAAGAGGTACTGCTGCTTCTCAAAATAATAATTCTACATCTACACTTCACCTTCCAGGCTTTTTCCTGCAGCACAAACACCAGACTTTCGTGGAGCTCTCAGCTCACCTCCCGTGATTCAGTTTTCTGACTGTTGTTGAAGCAATGTCCCTTCTCCCTCTGCCACCCCATCCAACCTCTCACCTGTACAGGACACAGGACAGCAAATTCATATCATTTAACAATGGTTATTTTGAGGTCCTACTCTGAGTAAAATCAGAAGTGATTTCTGAAGAAGGTTCTTGCCTTTAGTGAAGGAAGTGACCTGCTCTTGTTTGTTCAGACTAATTGTTTGGCATCATTTGGGTTACAACTTATAGGAAGGGAGGCAAGACAGGCCTTGGCATAGAAAGATTATTCTACATTTAAGAAACCTAATAGTTGCTTCTTGGAAAAATATTTTAGGATGGCTTTTCTTGGCTCAGAAATTGAATAAGGCACATTCTTTCAAGCTGTAATTATCAGGGTATCTTGAATGTAGCAGGTGCATAGTAGCAACATTATATTTCAAGGAAATGGATATCTGATCCTACTTCCATTTCTCCTGGCCTGCAGTATTGATCATTTCTCTGCTGCTGTTTTATAGGACAGACTGCTTCAGGTGCAGTCCGTTCCAAATTCTGTTTTCCCACTAAATTAGTAAATGCACAAGGAACAGATAATACATTCACCACACACAGAATTGTTTATAAATAATATATAAGAAATACAAATAGTATACCTAATGTAAATAATAAATTATTAATCCATACCAAAATATAGCTAATATGCATAAATTATTATCAGATAATAACATAGTTCTGATAATACTTATAATACTTATTGTTCCTCCTGTACAATAGCACATTTTGTGACTGGGAGGCACTTTCTTCTACTCTTGCTGTAATAGATGAAGCTGAAGGGTTGTTTCTACCTGGATGCCTTCATTTGTTCAGTGATTTATAAATTTATTTTGGCATTGGACTAAGAGGTCTTAGTTTTTGTCTTATTTGTTATAGCAAGGGGGGAGAAAAAAAATTGTAAGTTTTTGATTTCATGACCATTTTTATCTATCAGACCCAGTTAATTCCCACCCCCAAGTCTTTATAAGCTTCTGTCTTGTCTCCTCTTTCTCTGTAAATGGAAAACTCCTCCCTCCAAGGATTAGCCTGTCACACATTCTAACTTAGCCAAACTCTTCCTAAAACTCCTTGCATACCCCTGTCTCCAGGATCATTCCTATCACTTTACAAAGTGGCAGATCTGCTGACATTAGTTTTCAAACTGCTCAGTCTGCCCCAACTCCTCTCTTTTTTTTTTTCCTGTTAGCACCTACTTTGCTCTGAAATCTAAAACTTTCTGAACTTTCTATTTTTAATCATTCTTCTTTAAATGTTTCCTTTAAAGTGTCTTAAACGTTTCTGCATGGGCAGAGCTCTTCCTTCAGCAGCAACGTTATTGCAGACACAGGAGTGTGCTCTTGGATGGGCTTTTCACTGGCTGGGTGTTACAAAGTTTCGTTTTTCTTGCAGATAAAGGAAGCCAACTTTTGGGGATCCAACTTTGTCATGAGTGGTTCAGACTGCGGCCACATTTTCATCTGGGACCGCCACACTGCTGAGCACCTCATGCTGCTGGAGGCTGACAACCACGTGGTGAACTGTCTGCAGCCTCACCCCTTCGACCCCAGTAAGAGCAGCGTTCTCACACTCTGCATGTCCAGTTTATCCTCAGCAGAGCACTTTAAAGCTCAGTCTTAAACTGTCTCAGCAGAGCATTGCAATGATTAATGGACTGTTGTTCATGTTTCCCCATATAATTTAGATAATACTGCTTTTAATTTTGCCTCTTACTAATGACCTTTGCCCCTTCAATCCCTCCTTACTTAATAATGTATTGAAATGAAACTATTACTGACATAGAATTTATAGAAATATTGTCAGATGTAATAAGAAGAATCTCAATTTTTCGCTGCCCTCAACACGTAAAATGTTTTCTATGACACTAATTAGGGACACATGGGGTTGCTGAAATGCCAGCAATGCTTATGATGTTGGAATCTGGTCTCTGCTTTGTTCTGTTCAAAAAAACTGAGTGAAGTGGGTGTCTCCCTCTCACTGGCATTGTGAGATTAGAAGAATTAATAAAATTCATAGAAATTCTAATAATTTGTATTCAGAGAAAAACCGTCATAGAAAAGATGGACCAAAGTAGTTGAAGGAATCACATGTAGCTGAAAAATCTGAACCATCCTGCAGCTTCTGACACAGTCAGAGAAAGTATTTGTGTTATTTCTTTTTTCACAGCTTACATGGCTGTATAGTAAGTCAGCTATTAGTAAATTAGCAAGTAAAGCTGTTATAAAATACCAGAAGAGGCTGGGGGGTTTTCTAACATGGATTACTGTCCTACATAGAGTAAGCCTTGAACTTTTACATTTTTTTAATGGAAATTGAGTTCTTGTAAGTGTCCTGAGCCGTATACTCCCTTTGGAAGCACCTTTCAAAGTGCCCTGTAGCTTTGTTGATTTCTTGTTGGAGTGTGGCTGTCTCCCTGTCACATTCTGAGAGTGTCATTAAGAGAGCTCATCCTCCTTGTAGGACAGTTAATCTTGTTCAGTTTCCCAGTTACTGACACCTTTCTATGGAATTTTAATTCCTGCAGTGGTTTTTGTGCAATGATCTAGAAAATGTTCTGCAACTTTTCACATTTTTCATGCCTTATTTATAACAGCATCCATTGCATCTTTATACTTCAATATCTAATAAATTTACATGAAATTCACTGAAATTATCAAATAAAGTTTAGAAATTATCTTGGTTCTGCCTTTTTACCTGGGTCTACAAATCCTAAAGCTTTGTTATTAATGTATCTACTTATCAGCAGAAATGTATTAGTGGTGGCTGGGTTTGCTTTGACTTTCTGCTTCTATCTTTTGTATAGTCTGGTGATTTTTTTAAAGTTTAAAACAGGGAGCTCTTGATGCTTGCATTTGTTTTCTTCATACATATATATAGATAGATAGATTCAAAGCCATATAATCTGTAGTGCAGATCTCATGTGGAGACTTGGTAATTACAAGCTCTGTTCAGCGTGAGATCTGACATTTGCAAACAAATGCTTCAAGTGAAGTATTCTTCTTCCATTTAAGGGCAGAAAATACCAGTAAAGACATAACACATTTAATTTAGAATTACTGTTACTTACTTCTAGTTCTGGCCTCTTCGGGTATTGATTATGATATAAAAATTTGGTCGCCATTGGAAGAATCCAAGATTTTTAACAGAAAACTTGCAGATGAGGTAAGCACCTTTCCTCCTTTTTCATGGTAATGTTGCATCTTTAATTCTATAAAAGCCTCTGGTACAAATTACTGATGTTGAATTAACAGAGTTATTTAATGTTTGACAAATGAGCTACAAATAAAAAGCTGCCCTTCAGAACAGCTGACTTTCATATCCTTGGCACTTTGCATTTCGTCAGCTCTCCTAGAAATTATATAACATGATCTGGTATTATGTACATGAAAGGAGTTGGAAGAAGTGTGAACACTCAGATATAGAAGGAAAACTGGCAGGAATTAATAAATTAATGCAGTGCTTGTCTCTGAACAAATAAATGAAGGGAATAAACAGAAGGAAATAGAAAGATATACAGAACAGCAAGGAGTGCAAAAATCAATCCTAATAAATATTCAGTGGCATCAAAGGGATGTTAATGGAATGAAATGGAAAGTTCATGGAATAAAGCAAACATTGCAAGCCCAGTCAGTTATAAATGTCCAATGTAAAGTTATGTAACTCATTATTTTCATGTTGCCCTCAGAGCAATAACTGGATATAGCAACTGGCCTGGGGTGACCATATAGCTAACTGCTGAATAATCGTATTTCAGTGATTTACATAACAAAATGTATCAAAATGTTATATGGTGTTCTGTAAGTAATATTATAGGACAGATTTGGTTGTGGGATGGTCAGTTTGGGGGATTCTTTTTTTGTGAAATCTCTTGGGCAGCACGGATATAGTAGACTGGGGTTTTTTAAATCATTATTTCTCTTTAGTAGTGCTAGATATATTTTAAACAAACAGAAACTCACAACCCTTAGGCACCACGCCACATCCCTTGAAAAAACCCCAGACCATCCACTTGTGAATTTTGAACTTTTCCCATTTCCTTAGCACTGAGTGAAGTGACACTTCTTTGCATGTTGTGTGACAGCTTTAGTTGTGACATGTTTTGGAGCCTTTGGGGTTTAGAAGTGTTGCTAAACATAAATGTATGCTAAAAGTAATTATTATACTTTAGTTCCCTCACTTTATTTCTAATAATTGCAAACTATTTAGATATTTAGTTATGTTTTCTTATATAAAAATGTAGATCTTTCAGAAGAATTGACTGCAGTGCAGTTTGTAATTTTACATGTTTTTTCTTTTTTAATTTAATCCCGTTATTGGAATACCTGTGTAGGGGACAGGAGATGTTTATAGCAATAAAATACTTTTTACTCTGTTAAGTTTTGCTGGAGTAAGTGTCCAACATACCTGAACTGAATTTTCTATAGAAGGGGGAAGGTCTGGGGAGAAAACACTGTGTTTGAGGAAAGTTCCATATAGATATAGAACTGTATTTAAAATTGAGAGAGGCCATGACCTTTGTGAATAGGAAAAGACACTGGGGATGAACACAAACCTTTGAACAGAGAAAAAGCCTCAGCAGCAGGTTGTCAGGGGATGTTACTGATGATGCACTGGAGAAATAGGGGGTGAAAGAGGAATAAACAGCAGCCTGCTGCCTTCTCAGTTTGCTTCTGTTAGGGAGTGATCAGCTGTGCTAAGTGCCTGGCAAACAGGTGAGAATGACAGAAGAGAGGTGCTTCGACTAGGGAGGGAGAAGGGCACTGCAAACATTTGCAAGAACATGTTCCTCACAAGAGGAACGGGCTTGAAGAGTCTCAGGGAGAACAAGAATTACATTATTTTCCTGTCTTACAGCAGCTGATCGGGGAGAAAAGACTGAAAAATGGTCAGAATTTGTCTCAACCTCAAGAAATTTTTGTGCATAAGGGTAACAAAAGAATACAGTCTAAAAGCTGGGACAAGCTGCAGTGTGGGATTAGAATTTATGGAGGAAGAAAGAAGGATGGCAAGGAAGTACCATGAGGAAGGAATGAAGGAAGAGAAAGCTAAAAGTATTCATTAGTGGGGGTTTTTTTTCCTTGAAAATGAGACAGTAGGAGCTGACTCTTTCAAGTCATTTAGAGGCAAGCTGTAGCTCTGTTTACAAAGAATTATGGAGCTAAAGAGTGTTCCTGAAGTGGGATAGAAAATGGCTTGTGTTCCTTGGATTTTCTCCAAAAGCTTCAAGCAGCATGAAGGTAGGAGTTGAGGGTAACCTCATCTCTTTTCCTTCCCACATTCTTGGCCAGCACTGGTGCTAGAACTTTGTTCTCTACAACAGTTGCCATCTGGGAACAGCACTTTCTCTCATCAGTCTGCTTTACTTCATGCAAGATTTCCAGAGTTTTTCTTAGTCACTCATCTTAATATCGGCCATGCATGTGGACAATGGAACCATGGTCTTGCTGGAATATTCTTTAGACAGACAATTGGGTACCTGCAGGCAGAGTCCCCTGTCTGACTTTTCTTAGAGACAGCTGATGTAACAGCATTCAATACCAATTACTAAAATATTGCTCCCTTATGGTAAATTTGGACTCTGTAAAATGGCTCTTGCATAGAAGCTTTGTATCTACAAGCCCGTATCGATGCAGTATAAATTCGTGTTTATTTCTGATGCTGTTTTTTTCCCTGCCTCCAGGTTATAACTCGTAATGAATTAATGCTGGAAGAGACCAGAAACACCATCACTGTTCCAGCTTCCTTCATGCTCCGAATGTTGGCTTCGTTGAATCATATAAGAGCAGGTGAGAGACTTCTGAAGAGCTTGTCCACAGCACTGGTCTGTGAAATAGCAGGTGGATTGGGAAATCATCAAGATCTTCAGCTCTCTGTGGCTGTACTTGGGGTTGGTGAGAAGATTCAAGGGTTGTTCAAGGTTCTCTTAATAGAAGGAATTGCTTCTCTGGTGTGAGACTTGCAACACCTTTGCAGCTGTTATTTTTTTATCTCAAAACAAAGAGCAAAATATATTTTTAAATGTTGAAAAATACTTTCTTCAGGAATGATCTTTTAAGTGAGTGCTGTGTAATGGGAAAACAACTGGGGAGGACTGGAATGAGTTGTAAGATAAAATGACTGTGATTGTGGGCTTGGAGTTGTCTAGGGGTGAAGGAGGGTGTGAAGATAGAGGGCTGTGGGAGGCACTGCAGAGGCTGCTGGCAGCTGTTCCCAGGGCAGCAGCCCTAGGATCTTCCTCCAGTTCCCATGGGGCTGAAACTGGTGATAAGAGGGTTGCAGGGAGGAACCATCACTGGGAACTGGATGTTAGTGCTGGAGAGGTTGAGTGCAGTGGATTGACCCTGAAGATGGAGGACAGTGGAGAGACATCATACACTGTAGGAAGCAAGGAGATGAAGTTTTGGGAGGCTGGCATGGCATATGGGGCAAAAACCTATCAGACCTGTAGATGAAGGTGAAAGTGACTGAAGATACTGAAAATGGGGACTCTGGCTGAGCAGAGCAGTGGCTTGCAGTGGTGAGGTGGGAAGGAAGCTGTGCCTGGTGGCAGCTGCTGCTCCTCTCTCACTTTTGGCTGCTCTGTGAGCCCTGGGAGCCAGGAGGGTGCCATGTGTCCAGCTCAGTGCTACACCTCCCTGTGTTTCCTTCAGTTGTCATTATCTCTTTTGAGTGAAACACTAGAAGAACTGCCCAACACTTCAGTTACAACAATTTCAGCAAAAATCTGTTATGGCTGGGTGGAGTGTTTCTAAACCTGACTGCATGTTGCTTGAGTGATTGATCTTGAGGCAGTCATGTTCCCTCACACATTTCTGTATTTGCCTTTCTCTAAATACTTACATCAAAAGGCACTTCTCCTGATGTACTGAGGTGATAGGCAGTGATCCCCCAGTTTCTGGACTATTCAAATTTCTAACTGTAGCTATTGTAGTTTGAGCTCCCCAGCACAGCACTTCTGTCCCTTGTATTCACCATCTCATTTTAATGTTATGCTTGCATTCATCTTTTCTGTGCTGACAGCCAGTCAGCAGCTACAAGGTTTTTCCTTTTGTACACAGATTTTGCTTTCATGCCTGGAAATCCTTTAGGGCATTTCTCCTTTTCTCCTTTCTTGTGGTAACATTTCTACCCACTCTCTGCTGTCAGTCCCCACAGACTTTCTTCTACCATAAAACCCACAGCCATTTCCCATTGTGTAATAGCCCAGGGAGACAGCATGTTATAAATATCTACCAGAAAAAGAAAACTTTGCAAGTTCTCTTTACTAAATCTGTGTTTTGCAGACCGATTGGAAGGTGACAGATCAGAAGGATCTGGCCAGGAGAACGAAAATGAAGATGAAGAGTAACCAACAGCTGTGTGTGAGCACCTGGAGATCAATGAAATTTGTATAAGACATTAATTATATTTTTCCTTACAGAGCTTTAGTGCAATTCTGAGGTATTGCTTTTGGATAACCTAACCTTTTGTTTTTCTGAATGACTGTGTGCATGACCTGGGGAGAGTGTGCAAGTTAAAATAAGCAAAAATGTTTTTAAAATGTTTTGCCATGTATGAGGGGTGCTAGAAGATGCCAAGTGCAATATTTTCCTTAAACAGCAAATGTGGGAGCTTGGATCAATGTTTTAAAGTAACTTTCATTATAGTAAAAACGTTGGTTCAAATAAATTTCTATACCTGCTGTTTGCATGTTTGTTGCTTTCTAATTAAAAGATTTGGTTGTTTTAAGTAGTTTTGTGGTTTTTCTTTGTGCAGCCATTGGTTTATCACCTTGGAACAACAACCCCATTGCTGCCTTTGCAGTATTTGCATTCTCTTTTACAATGTCTGTGAAGTGACAAATACAATTATTTCTTGCAGTGAGCACTGGGCATTTTGAGACCCCACGTCTCTTAGTTCCTGCATTTCCATAGGAAACCCAAATAGAGGCAAAAATTATCTCTCCCTCAGTTGTATCGTGCCACTTCCCATTCTCTGTGCTTGGGTGTGGTGAAATAGTTGTATTTCACTGATAGATCTGTGAGTTTGCCTTGTTTGCCACAGCAGTAGATACATCTCAATTTCCACTGGATTTAGGGAACATGAATTTGAAAATTCCCGTGCATTGTTTCCTAAGAGTAATTATTTGGGAAGGCTGTTCAGTCTGATTTATGGGTTTTACCCTTCCTCCCTAAATTTTTGGATGGCAGTGGGGAAGAGAAAGTGAAGGAAGGAAGGAAGGTGGAGCAGTGGAAAGAGCTGTTTGCTCAATGGCAGTTCTTGCCAAGGATGGCAGATGCTGAGAGGCTCCATTGGGGAATACGGAATGCTGGGGAGAATTCTAAATCAAGGATGAGGGTACTGAAGGTTTCATTACCCTGTTGGCATCAAAATACACATTCATCACACGAGCTTCACAAACTTTGCTTACACCAACAAAAGGAATTCCCCACGCCAAATAGAAAAGAACATTAGCACAGCATTCTGGTATCCTGATTCACAGTGCAGGCAGGCTGAAGGGAGACAGGGAAGGGATATAAAGCACAGAAACAGAGGGAGAAGGGAAAACTAAAACAACTGAAAGAGAGGAAGAGAAATTTGTGAGGGAGGAGAAGTGGGAATCACATGGAACTCAGCTGGCAGTAATAGTGAAGATACTTGGGCAAGGGAAGAATAACATGAGGGGAGAGGAAACGTGTGAGGGGATGGGTAAGGGTGGCTGGGTGGTTTCCTTGTTTGTTTTAAAGGAGAAGTTAAGAAATCACTGAGGAAGAGCAAATTATTAGAAGCTTTGAAAGTGATGCAGTGAAGAGAATTTGGCAAAGGAGAAAATACCTGTTGGGTAAAGAAGTTTTTGGAGGCAGAGTGTGCTGAGAAGAATGGACACCTCAAACACTGGAGTGCTGTGAAACCCAGGAAACTTCACATCTCAAGGAGGTCAGTGCAACAGAGGATGGAGATCTTCTAAGTGTTTGAGAAGGTCTCTGATATCAACAAGGGAGGGTAGAAAATGTCAAGGTAAGATGCTTGTTTGTTAAGAAAAGGGAGTGAGAGTAACAGCTAATATGGATATCTGTCTTTTCTGGTGGAGTGGCCCTTCTGTGGGAGAAGGGAGCATAACTAGTTTTTATTCGTGGCATAACATTTTGGTCAAGCCTGTTCAGATCAGCAAGAAATGAAAGACTATTTTATGACTTTGTGGTGGATCTGTTTGGGAAGGGGGGAACACAGGGGTCTAGCACTGTTCAAACCTTGCTGTTCATAGCACTGCACTGAGCAATGGTTTTCTATCACATGTAAATTAACCTTGAGTTTTTATAACACGAGTTCTGCTCTCATTAAATTTAAAAGAACTAGACAGGAAATACATATAAGGTATTTAGTGCATAGGTAAAGTAGGGTTGTCTGCCCCACTGCTGGGGCTCCTGAGCAATTTTGTGCATGAAATACAGTAACACAATGTTCAATGCAGTTGTGTTCTCTGTAGATGATATTGGACATATTTTCTTCCAAAAAAAGCCCTGGTGTTTCTACAGAAGCCTGACTCTTCTTATTTAGAAATTATTAATTTTTTGCCTTGAAAATAAATTCTCTCTCAAGTAAATATATGGAAGGGATAGCTTCTGTCTTCACCAGAGAGGTTTACTAAATCACTGGGGATGTCTTTCTGAAAATAAAAAGCTGCTTCTGCCACTTTTGCTTTAGTCATAGCAATTGCCAGCAAAGAGCATACCAAAAGCAATAATCTTGTCTTTTTTTCCAGAGTTCCCCAACAGGCACATTATTCCCAAAACGTTTATTATTCAAAAGCTAAATATTAACTTTAATTCCTGATGCATAGATGCGGGTTTATTGATTAAAAGGAGGATTGAATCTCAATAAGGGAAAAAGTTTAGTATCTGGAAGATTTTTCGAACTTCACTGAAGCTTTTTGAGCAGTTTTTCTAAAACTAAGATAATCCATAGTGTTTGGGTTGTTTTTTTTTAAATTAACATTTATGTGATGGGTTAAATCTCAGTTCCTAGAACCATACAATAATAGGAGCTGCCGGCAGAAAGGGGGATGCTGATAATTCTAGAGTTTGTAGCAGCAAAAGAGTATTTGAAAATGTTACCCAAATGTGCACAGAGGTTAATCGAAGTACTGAGCCACCCCAAAGCCTCCCAAGTTCAGCAGCCAGTGTCGTGCTCGGGGTCTGGTTCCAGGCTGGGGCTCGGAGGTGGGCGGTGCTGCCGGAGCTCCCTCTAGTGCCCCGTTCCTGCTGCACTCGGACAAGCGTGTCCCCTGTGCACACGCAGGATGCAAAAATCCGGGATGGGGGCGGCACCCTGGCTCGGTTCCTGCCGTGGTGACACCGTACTGCAGACCACCATCCTTGCTTTGCAGTGAGCCAGTGGGGGGGAAAGACCAACAAGCTGCAGACCTTAACACTCCTGCTGAGCATCAAACGACCAGATGATATAGCTGCATGTTTAAAGAGATATCCAAAACGTTTATTTTCTAATAACAGCCCAAATTTGATGATGGTGATAAAGATAGAGGGAACACCTTCTCCTGCTGTGTGGACGGAGGATTGCACATGCACTTAAGCACTTGTGTGTCAGTGCTTGTGTGCTGGGAAGAGCGAGGTTCAGGTGTCACTTCTGTGAAGGATATTCCTTAAGACCATTGCAAAGATCAAAGCCAACTTCTTTGATGTGTTGCTACAATTCCTGGTAAATAATTTGGTGTCTTGAAGCTTGGGGAGATGGTCCCAATCTCTTGTTTAAATGTGGAAGATGCTGAGCTTGTTCAAACCACTCTTAAGTTCTGGTTCTTCGTGCCTTCCCCCCACGGAGGCAGGACAAAGTTCATTAATTGCATCCTGCATCACTGTGACTGTGAATTTTTCTTACCTAAGTAAGAAAGAGGTATATTTATCTACCTAAGTAGATAAATGCTACAGTAGACTATTGTGTACACCTTTAGCTCTTTGAGGATATCCCAGATGATGTTTCTG
Organism: Oreocharis arfaki; assembly: GCA_013398015.1. NCBI lineage: Eukaryota > Metazoa > Chordata > Aves > Passeriformes > Paramythiidae > Oreocharis > Oreocharis arfaki. The sequence goes on from VZRR01005502.1 coordinate 351,167, forward strand.
AGGAAGAAATTCCAGAAGTAAATGTTCAATAGGGGTTTCACTGTCCTTGCATCAACAAAATAACCACTGAGTGTGTGTGCTTGTGTACGCTCAGAGGAGCTGCCTGGGAGAGCTGAGTGCTCATTCTACAAAGCCACTTTTTTATGGAAAGATCCCACTGAGCCAGGCTCAGGCCATCACTCACAATCCTTGGGAATAGTCCTGTTCTGTGGGCAGAGCTGGCAGCACTGTTGAGAAATGAGCTGAAGTTAGGAGCAGTTGGGTCCCAGCCCATATTCCTCCTGATCCAGTCACACACACGACAAGAGGCCAACTCCAAAAGCCTCAGCTGAAGGACAGGGAATGACACAAGTGTGAGGTCACTGCTCTGCCTAAACAGAGATTGAAGGAGTCTTTGAAGTGTGGAGTGAAATCAATTTTAAGCTATTTCCCATGAATTATAACATGCACAAATGCCTTTATCTGTGTATGCATCCCGTTTGTCTTAGTTACATTCTCTGCTGCTGAGCCTGGGGTTATTTAAGGTAATAGAGATTTATTTTCCTTAGGTTTAAATGTTTGTTATTTGCATTTGCTTTGTTCTTTTGATGGAAAGGTACCATCCACCTTCTCAGTGCGTTTTAAGAACTTTGTCAATGTTCCTCTCCAGATTAATTTCCCTTTACTGGCAGAGCAAACTGAAGTTCAAAGAACAACAACTACTAAAACACACAGCAAGGTGTTTTGATAGGAACACTAGGGATATGCTACTCTTTAAAGCAAGCTCCTTTTTTTCTGATTATGACTCCACCATATTACCATGCTGCCCTTTTTTTTGCAGGAGGATGGTTGTACACCAGTATAATCCATGGAATTTGACAGATTCATGATCCAAATAAGAACTGATGGCTACTTATTTAGGAAAATCTCACTTAAATGGAAAAGCCTCTAAATAGAGTTTGTTAATGGGCTTTGTAACTAATTGGAAAACAAGTGCCAGGGGATCTGCAGCTGCTCTCAAACAGCACTGTAGTTCTCCTTCCCCTCTGCAGGATGACTCCATGCTCAGACCCTGTTCCCAACATTTTCTCCTTCCTCACCTCACTTCTAAACAAATTTGGTTAAAAACCACATACCTCTAAAACAAACCTGTAATAGTTAAGTCATCTAAAGGAACAATAATTAACACAAGGTACTTTTAATGGTGGGTTGAATGTGACATTGCCAAGCTGCAAGATGGGGCTTCTATTCCTCAGACAGTGATGACCATTCAGTATTACGTGCAAGGTGAGTTGGGGCTCTCACTTCAATTCTTGCTGACTTAATGTTGTCATAGTTGTCAGTAGACAGGTCTGAGGATGCTCATTTAGCACTTGTTCATGGGAAAAAGTGTGTGGAAAAAACTACCTGTCTAATTCCATCAGCATTTCAAAGGGGAAATACTGCACTTTAAAATAATTTGTGGTTATTTTACCCAGGATCAGAAAGAGCAAGGAAGGGTTCTGTAAGTCTTTGAATGAACATGGCTTTAAAAATAGTGTTAGGCACTGTGACAAAATCATTTGGCTTGTATGTTGGTTGCTCTACAGAAGCTTTCCAGGCACAAGGATGTAACATGTAAGACCCACTTCAAAATTCTTTTTCACAAAAAAAAGTGGCTTGTTTTTTTTTTCTTTTTAAGTATAATTATATTGTGCACCTGCTACCATTGCATGTAAAAGTTGTGCAATGAGTACACTGAAGAAGGGATTCTCTCTGTGGCAGGAACTCTTGCTCAGCCCAAGAGCAGGGAGACTCTGGCACGTCCATCCCCGTGGCAGGAGCAATTCCCAGCCCTTCACTCCTCCAGAACCACGCTGTGTGTGCCTGCTCCGGCAGCTCCCCGGGACTGTGGGTTGCCACCGAGGGTGACAGTCACACACTTCCCCCACCACGCTGAAAATCCATATGGGTGGCTCAGAAACTCAGCTTCATTCACACCACTTGAATCTCACATCGCTGCGCTGAATGGATTTGATTGCAATCCGGAGGCTCTAAATCTGGACTGTTACATACTCTTATAGAGGAGAGCTGGGCAAGAGATACAGAAATGAGAAACTGAATGAGCTTCATCATTTAATTTCTCTCACCTTGCTTCTCATGCTGTCTTTCCCCTCTGTTTGCTGGCATTCTATCGAGCAGTTTGGAGTAGCAACTCAAAGATGTAAGAGAGTGAACCCAAGATGCAGTTTTGGACTGTCAGTGGACACAAGGAGCAGGAGAAAGGTCTCCACTTCCCTCTGCATATTCATTCCCTGGGAAGCAGAAAGCAGCTGAAAGCAAAGAGTGTGAGGATAAATGAAAGGACAAGTTAGACCCAGGGAAGGGGGAAATTTTCAATGCAGCAGTGATATTTTGGTTCACTGAAAGACAGGCTAAAAGCAGAGGGATGTTACAGAGAAGGGTGAAGTGCAGCTGGGCTGCAGGGAAATGCTCCAATGCCAGGTGCCTGCAATATGGCAGGGGGTATCCTGCACTGAAAGCTCTCAGAGTGATGTGACCTGAGTTGCTGGGTAATGGCCACACAACATGGCTATAACAAAGTATTTCCAACTTGCAGAGCTAGGCAGGATAACAAACTCTGCTGTGCTGTACATCTAGAAGAGAAACAGGCTCTTCTCCTTTCCATGGGAAGGTAGCTGGTGTCCCAGTGAAACTGCAGGTTGAAAAATACGGGACATCCACCAGGATATATTACTGAAGAAAGAGTAGGTGGGAAATTGAGGCTGGGAATCTCTTCTGCCTGGCAACAGAGCCCCAAATTTGTACCCACCAGGGTTCTGAGCCGTATCACCGAGTCTTCTGGCAGCCAGAGAGCAAACAGGGGATGCTCAAGCATCAATACATGAGGCTCTGAGGCAAATGTTGCCATCCTGCTCTGACAGTGCTCAGCGATCGCCTCAGTGATGACGTAAGTGGTGATCATACTTAGCTTTTACACAGCTTAGCTTTTAAATGGTGTTAGAGCCAGTTTACAGAGAGAGACACCAACATCAAAATTCCACTTCAAAAGACTGAGAAATTTGGCATGAATGAGAAAACAATTTTCTTATCATCCCTGATCAGCCTACTAATAAAAGCAGGGTTTGGAGCCTTTAACATTACTGAGGTGAGCCCCCTTCCACCAGCCTTTCAAAAATAGGAGGGGACTCAGTCTGTAACAAGCTCCTCCACCCTGGCAGCTTCACATTAACCTCTTGAGGAGAGGGAGCACGTGTGTTTCCTGGTAAACCATTAGTGGCATTGCTGCTGCACTGCTTGGTGAGCTGTATGATGGCAAAGCTGAGTGCTTCAAGGGCTTTCCCAAAATAGTAAACAGGCTGGTACAAAAAACAGAATTACTTGTCACTGGTACGGGAATAACAGCTCTGAACGGGGTGGGTTTGTGCAGGTGTGACTTGTGCTCTTTAATAACCCAAGGTCTTACAATAAAGACCATAAAATACACCTTTAGTGATTTAGCTGTATCCTGACAGAAGCGGAGTTGCAGCAGGATCGGCATCTGCCAGTCGGTCCCTCAGTTGCCATGGCAACTCCCTAGGATGGGGTGCACTTCAGAAAAACGCAACTTCTGGGCTAAACTGTGGGCTGGAGGGTGGCAGATGGATGGGATTCAGCTGCCTCGGAGGGTGGTACTCCACAGCCAGACATTTAGATTTAGGAATCTACCCAGGTGGTCGATTTGGCACATCAGAAGCAAGATTTAATTTAAAACATCAATTTGTTCCCAGATTTGCTCACTGAGCCGTGAAACATGCAGTGCTAGATGAATTCCCGTGTAATCCAAGCCTGCCTGAAAGCCTCGTGGATTGCCCTGAGCAAGGGACTCCATGAAGCCACAGCCCTTTCTCATGAGCAGCCAGCAGAGCCAGGGAGGGCTTCCCGTTTTGCTGGGAAGTTAAGCTGTCTGGCAGCCTGACACACACCCAGAGCCAAGGACTTGGGATCCAAACGCAGCTGCGAGCTGGAATTGATGCTGCTGGAGTCACTGCACCCCTCTCAAAACACAGTACGGGCAACGTACTTTCTTACAGAAATGTTTTGTAAACTAAATATCCTTAGAATTTTCTGTTCACAAAACAATTTGAAATGAAGAAAGGAGAGAGGAAACATCCTGTTCCAACACGGCACAGGACCATGTTTTAACAAGAACATTTCTTGTAAGGGTTTCTCAGCCAGCTGGAGTGCACACGGCCTGAGGATCTGGGAACCTCCTGGATCTAAGAGCAGACAGACATCAGGAGAAAAACAAACAAACCAGCCAACCAACCAAAATAACCAGCACCACAGGTGCAGCAAAAGTCAGCTTAGTTTTAAACAATTACTGCTGTGGGTTGGAGGGTTTGGTGAACCACATTTATGGTGGTTTCTTTATACCGTGTGCAGTGGTAAGTCCACCATAATAGATGTGTTGTTATATTAAATTAATTTTCCAAGATTGTTTTCAGAAACATGATCTGCCTTGGTCTCCATGAACAACTTGTGTGTGCCACTTTTTCCTGCACTGCTCAGCTATCCTGTTGCTTTCTAAGTGCAGCATTGCTTCAATTCTTCCTGCTTTGCTGGTATCTCAGGTTAAGTTCATTGGATAACAGCTTCATCATCATTCAAAGGTAAAGAATTCATACCTGAATATACTTTTGATGAACTAACTAGATTATGAACAATGTGCTCCACACTTTCAAAAACATAAATAAATTTTTGGCTGAGCAAACAAACATTAATTGCAGGCAGATATTTCAATTCTTACTCATATTTTCATTTTCTAAGGAAGAAGAGGAAGCGAAAACTTTTCCTGTGCCTTTTTTCTTTTCCTCCCCAAAGAAATTTGACATTTCTAATTATGACAGAGCAAGGGGAAATGAAAATCTATTTCAAGAGATGATTCTTCCTGTAAACAGTGCCTGGGCACTTCTGCCTCATCTCATTGCATTTGGGCTGTCAGATGAGCACAATAAATAACACGTCCTCTAACCTCCGTTTTGTTGTTCTTTTTTTCCTGTTGAAATAATTGTCAGTTCTAGTCTTTGCCTGCATGTCACTGAAAGAGTTCCTAAATGACAAGTATGAGAGAGCCTTGGTTTAGCTGGAGATAATTTTAGCCTCTCTTTTCTGACAAAAATTGCATGGGCTAAATTTGGACACTATTTTCTTGCAGAAATATTATTTTGTTTATCTTTTGTTTATTTTTAGTTTGTTCAACAGCCCCATTTATTTACTTTAAAATATTTATTCAAGAGAGACAATCAGTGTGGGGGTTTTTTTTAACCAAAGTATCTAACTATTCTGCCAAGAAACATGATAAATGTTAGCAATTTCTAATAAATTTTCCTGGCTTTACAAGAACATTAAAAATCCATCAGATTCACTTGCTGAAAAATGTAGACTATGAAGAAGTTAATTCACTCTTCAGGGAGAAAAAAAAATCTTTTTTGTTTACTTGGAAAAAACCATAATTAACTTCAGAAATCTTTGAGTTGACTCCTCTTCCTTGTATTCCACCTGCAGTGGATGGATGAACATTGGAACGGTAGCAGCAGCTTCCACCAGTGTCCCCTGGATTTGCCAAGTTAAGTTGTACCTGAAATTTCTCATCTCTGAGCTGGGCTTTTAAGAATGCCAGCTCCAACATGGCACAGCCAGGAAGGTCCCTTTGCTAATGGACAAAGCAGAGAGAACGCAGGAGAGGGCAGGGAAGGGAAGAGTTAAAAGCAGCCCTTCCTCCAGGTAAGTATAGAAAAGTGACCCCATCACAGCAGCAGCACAGGGAGGCTTCTCAGTTCTCTGCATAATTCACTGTGCATTGCTTTGGGCTCTGCCATTGTGAAAAACATGTGGTCTTGTTATGGCAAAAAAAAAAAATGCAGTTACCAGCTGAGAGATGCACTGCTTGTAAAGGTTGTGGGGTTTGAGCTGTAAGGGATGGTGGGGTTGGGATGTGTCCATTCATTCTGGGCTCCATTCATCTGTTTGTGCAGTAGCACCTGAAACATCCAGGATAAATGTGCCAGGTTTTTTCATTTATCAACATCCTTGCTTGAGGGATGAGCACAGGGATCTTGTGTAGCTCAATCTGCAGATTCATTAATCTGTGTTGAGTGTGCAGTAATCAAATTCTAGGCCTTTTTTATAGATCAATGTTCAATCCTATAACCAATATGTATATTGAAGGGAGCTCTTAAAAACCAGCAGTTGAAATGAGGAATCAGTATTTCCAGGGAAAGTGAAGAACACACCCAATTCCTTATTACATTACACACAGGGAAAAAAAACCCCAAAAATACACAACTCTCTGTTTGCATGAGATAAGGTTTTTTGCTCAGCTCCACTTGAGAGATCATCAGCAGTATTTTTCTAGCCAGTGGGAAATTATGCAGCTTGATGATTTTGCTAAACTGCCAGCTTTTAAAGGCACAGGATCGAAATCCCACACCCAATCAAAACAAGCTTGGATCACCGTTTTTTGGTCATTTTTGTGAGTATGACTTGTTCAGCTCTTGGGGCTAGCAGGAGACAAGCTACTCTATCACATAAAAGGATCACTTGCCCTTATGCTCAGGGCAAGTATTTCACTAAAATTGCATGTTGCTTAATTTCTTTTTCCCTGTAATAATTATTTCCCAATAACAGGTAACTTCTATTTGCTATACAGTGATTTGCAGATACATAATGATCTATCATTAAGGAAGATAAATTCCTAGACACCATTTTCTCACACACATCTACATTTATTGAAACTCTTCTACCTCAGCACGAAGCAGATTTGAATTGTAATCTAAAAGGGGGATTATACTTATCAGTCCATATTTTTATCTGTAAAGATGAATAATTATGGCATTTTTCTACTAGGATGTTTACAATAGCTGAATTGAGGGTTGTTTTTCCCTCTTGTTCATGAGATGAGCCTGGCTGGTTCTTTCTGCTGTAAAATGCACGTTTATGGTACTGCATGCCTGTGTATTGTTTCTGGCCTATTAAACATTGTCTACACAGAAAAGTCCCTGTTAAATATGAGTACTGCTGATCTGCACCAAGACATTCATGTGATACAAGACATTCAGCAGAGATACCTTGATGTCAGCTGAATTCCTAATGCATTTTGGCTGCCGGCCTCTTGCTGTTGTACCATCAGCTTGGGGCCATGGTAGTAGCAGAGGCAGCAGTAAGTGGCAGATTGGTGTCCAAATTTAGTCTCCCAATGATTTCTTCTTGAAGAAAAAAGCCAACAGAACCTGTGGAAATAGCAGTGGATAATTTGAGTTATTGTTTCATGTTCCTTTCTTAGGACTTTCTTCATCCACTCCCAAGCAGAGTTGATGCATTTTCTTTCACAGGGTTAAATTTCAGTCAGAAAGCATTCCAGCCCTTATCTTTGGTATTCTCATTCCCCTCAGTGAACAGCAAGGTTTCTTCTCACTTCCTTTTGCTGTCTTTGCAGTAGTTGCAAAGCCAAGACTTGCTGAGTGAAGACAATTTCCAGGTCTGGTCTTCAATCAGGCCCTTTGGAGCAACCCTGCTACTGCCATCTGAGGTAACTCCTGTGGCACGGAATATGGTCAGGGGAGCACCAAAAAATCACTTGTGTGGAATCACTTGTGGTTTGTTTCCTTTTCTCCTTCTAGTTTCCTGTGTCTTGAAAGGAATGCTGGAAGAGATGTTGGTGTTTTCCTAACCTGGGTATCAGTTTAAAGGATTTTAAAGCTTGAAGGTGCCAGGATAATCCTCCTGCTGCAGGCCACAGAATTTCTTTTCAGTTTTTAGCCACTGGATCTTGCATTCATTTTTCTCTCAGATATAGACATGATGAATGAGAAGTCATCTCTGTGCTGGAATGCTCTTGCTGAAATATTTGAATGGGCTTTTATTCTTCCAACACCTTATGAAAGGGAGAAATTGGTACTCTGAAGCTGGATGTGATACCCAGTGAGGATGGCCATGAATTGGCACACCAGTGCAATTACCTTCCTATTTCCAAGGAGGAGAGGATCAACTCTAGATTTTTATAGACAATTAGCTTTTAGAATTGCTCTGCCATTACTTGGATTGGATTAATACACGTTTTCTTGGGACAGCTGTAATAAGGTTCCAGAAGAAAATGGAATGAGACAATGCAATTATCACCTACGATTACTCCTTTTGTTCCTGTCTTAGGCTGCTGTTGGGGGGGGGAGGGCTTCTTGTTTAGTGTTTCATAAATTAACTCCTGTTGTAATGGTTTTAATTCATTATATGAATCAAAATGGTGGAGATGTCAGCAAAAAGTAATTGTATTTCTGAAACGACGTATGAAACAGAGAGGACAGCTAATATGGAATGTATCATGAGAGGAAAATCTGGTACACCCTGATAGGTAAGGAATGCACACTTAAAAATAATAATTACATACTCAAGGATGCAGATGAAGACCAAATTCACAGCAGGAGAACAGCAAGATGAAGCACACGTTGGGCTTATGGATATGTACACATATTGCCTTTGTATTTTATACATGGTGCTCTTGGGAGACTCTTCAGTGCCTGCAGCATTTGATTCCAGCTTTCAGCAACTGTACTCTCAGATATCAAGAGTTTTACAAATACTGCCGAAAAGTTGGGAAATGGAAACACTGTGGTCATGGCTGGCCAGTGAGAAATGGTACCAGATCACACCAGGACTTTTCAAGCTACTGCCAAAATCAGCTCCATCAAGAGCAGGATTTTCTAAGCCTGTTCAATGTCTCTGAGCCAGATGGTCACCTCCCCATCCTCGCTTTCAGTAAAATGGGTCCCCAGAGGCAACACGCAGCTCTTTCAGTGTCACTAATATTTTCTCCAGGAAAAATATTTTGATTCTTAAAAAATCCCAATGGACTTTACTTAAATTTGCAGAAATATTTTAATAGAAAATTTTTATAATGATTGGTTTCAAAACGATATCCCTAGTGTGGCTTGTTGTAGCTCCTAATAAATATTATTTTCTGCAGACTTACATGCCTCATTTCTCTCCAGATGGCTGAAGCTAGCAAGAGCTCATAAACCGTAGGAAAGCGGACCTGAAGAACATTTAATAATCCAAATTCCCTTCTTCAGGAACAATCAGTGAAGAAAACATACATTCTTAGAAGCTTGCAAAGATACTGAACAGCTTTGAATGAATTGGCAGCCAGCTATGAGGCTGGCTGTGCAATAGAAGAAAATAAACAGAAGAGAAAGAAAAACATATCCAGTTAAAATTACTTCGATCTGTTAACTACTGGCAAGAGGGCAAGAGCACTTAAAAAAACCCCCAAAACAACTAAACAATACATTAAGACAGCTTTTTCAAATTATGTTAGTCCTTCCAAGCCAAACACTGGGAAAAGTGAGGTGGTGGTTCAGCTTGTTTTGATTTTTAATTTAAAGGAAAGAACTGATCCCCAACATCTCTGCCTAGAAGATGTGAAACATGAAGGAATGTCAAGAAAGTCATGATTATCTAGCTTTTTACTCCTGTTTGTTTGTGAAGTAGACAGCAAATTCTGTGTTACACTGAGCTTCTGAGACAGTAAAACTGAAAATATGCTGTCCAGATTAAATCTGGGTAAAAGTAACACTTTGTGATTAACTTGGTAATAACCAAGGTTTATTTAGTTGTATTTAGTGTGATCCAATACAATGTACTTCAGTATTTCATGTAATTAACTGCTTTTGAGAAAGAAACATGTCTTGGTTAAACAAGAATTGCAAAAAAATTTGTAAACCTTTGTGCAAATGGAATAAACCTGTCTTTCTGTGACTTTATATTAATATAACATCTCACCCACCAACGCACTTCGTATAATACAACCCTTAAGTTCGGAAATCTTCTCTGTCTTTGCCTAAACAAGGAGAAATCAATTAAGTTCTGGATGATTTGGGAGACTTAAATCTGGAAGAAAGATGGGGCTTGAGAGAGTGGGAGCTGGAAAGAGGCATACAGGGTTGTGTAAAGACAGTCTGGGCAAGGGACAGAGGAGCGCACAGGGGCTGTGCCTCAGTGGGAGGGAAGCTGTGTGGTTAAGAATAAGGCAGAAGGAATGCAAATGTATTTTTAGTCGAAATTAGAGCCACCTTTCTAAGTCTATGGTCAAATTATCCAGGCTTCTCTTACGTGAGGCACCCAGCTATCCTGGGGACTTAACCCCATGGTGACAAATGAGCCCATGAACCAGTTAAAAAGCATAGTCAGATATTGTTCAGTTTCAGGGTTGTACATGCAGGAGTTTTCTCCTGGTTTTACTATCTCCAGAGGAATCACCAAAACTTGCAAAGATAATAGTAAAACAGTGTGTTATTTCTAGATTTCCTGAACTGAGGAGCTGCACAGGAATATTGAGATTTCTGTGGGCTGGCAATGTCAGCTGGGAGCAGGGGAGCCACTCAGATGTGACGCTGGGGAGCTATTTCGAGCACCAAGAAGCTGATAGCTGCACAGAGAGTGGCAAGGGATTTGCAGGGTGGCTGTGGGTGAGAATTCCCGTGCGTGTGGAGCAGGCAGAATATTGCTAAGCTGATTGCAAACAGAATTTTGAACAGGCTACAGTCTCTTCAGAAGAAAGGACATACTAAAATCACCTGTAAAGTTGAGGGCTTTTTGATTTTTTTTTTTACCTCTGTGGAATCAGAGGATTTATTGCTCCGTAGGGGGTGAGGAGACAAAACCTTGCTGGGCATGGCTCCTCTTTCAACCTTAGTTTGCAGGAGTTGAGCCTATTACCTCTGAGAAAATCTGATTGTTCTCTGGTCTACATTCAGAAAGAACAAACTTTGTTCTTTCTCCTTGTGCTCCACCCAAGTATCTCTCATTGTAATCCAAGCTACTGACTTGACATCAGTATTGGAGTCCTGATACCTGCAGAAATAGCAGCTATATCCCTGTGGTTCAAAAAGTGACAAGGCAGTTAATGAAACAGTTAATTAAGTTTTACAAGTCTCCCAAGCCAAATTATTTCAGGCTATATTCCACTCATACCGCAGGCAGCTTGGGCTAATTAGCAGGTATTTTGGTAGTCTGCTCACCTTCGTATTTTCTAGATCCTACTAGGTAAGAGTACCCAGGCTGTGATAATAACACTTTTCAAAACCCTCTTGAAATACAGGTTTGGCTGAAGAACTGAACATTAGGAATGGCTGCTCTTCTACCCTTACTGGAGGTTCGCAGCCAGACACTCACCTCTGTCATGGAACAGTTAATGGCTATAACTGATCTTGGAAAATATGAAGAGCAAATAGGAACACTGATACTGACTGAAAACACAGTAGGGAAGTTGCAAAACTCTCATGTATAGACACTGGGATGGCCAGACTGTGAGATACTGGAACCTCCATCTGTTCTTCACAACAAAGGAAAACAAAAACCTGTGCTTTTCCTCAGAAGGAGTAGAAATTCTGCCTCCTTTTCATGGTGATGCTGCTGCATAAGACCAGTCTTTGATCAAATAAGAACTACCAAGACTCATTTCAGGAGCTAAGTACACCTTAAAAAGCCAACACTATCACCAACAGAGCTTGTACCAAGGATACACTCCAAAATGAATACCTCCTTCTGTGATATCCTCGAGATTTCTACGTTACAGCTGTCCCTTTCATCAGCTCTTCTCTGAGGAGCACTACTTTACCTCTTTTGCTTGTGGCACAGAATTTCTATGTGTTAAGGTCTTCTGGACATCCAAACTTGCCAGTAAGTAACCTGGGCATTAAAAGTACATTTATATAGGGTCTTGACTCTTTTAAAAAAGAAGGATAGATAAAACTGAAGCATTACCTTCAAGCTTCATTTGCTTCACTGAAGCTAAGAATAATGGTAGTAAGAGGATACAAGGTCTTAATTGCAGCGGTTTAAAAGTCTTTTGATAGTTTAACAGAGATGCCAGACTTTGGCTGTTCTTCTTCTCACCAGCTTTTCACCACTGAAAGGAACACCTTCCTCTCTAGAGTGAGTGGTGCTTCTGTAACTACTGAGGGGTTATGTTACTTCCAGGCCATCATCCTACACAGCCTAAGGCTGCTACTCCATGTCCCACATCTGCCTGGCCTGGGAGTCTTCTCCCTCCTCCCTGCCTGCCTGGGAGCCGCCTGCTCCTCCACTGCAGTGCAGCCCATGGCTGCAGAAATGAGGCAGGAGTGGGGAGCAGCAACGCCTCCCATGGCTTTTCAAACGCCCAGAACAACGGTAGCCCATGCAAATAAATACCTGACAGAAGCATATGGCCAGCAATGAGCAATAGTCCCCCACACTCGTTCACACAGGAGCTGGCAGGGCTGCTGGGTGTAATGATGTGTGGAAGAAAGGAAGGAAGGAAGGAAGGGGAAATAAATTTCTATCATCAAACCAGAGAATTCAAATGTTCTCGAAAGTGATCTGCGCAAAATAGCTGCCAATTGCAACTGTTTGGCTACAATGTTTCTCTCCCCCTCAAATTCTGCCCCTGCTAGCACCACTCAGTCTAAGTATTGCAGGTACAAGCAGGCATGGACTCACTTTCTCCATACTCTTGTACCTTGCATTTGAGGTGGTGATCCCTGTTCCACCATTCTGTGGTGTTGGCTCATCACTTCCGACTGCCTGGTGTCCAGATGCAGAATATGCCTGCCATCTTTTTCCTGGGAGTTTTGTCCAAGCATCCTGGCTTTTCTGAGCCTTGCTGGGTTGATTATAACATTTATTTTCATGAATAGTAATGGTCTTCTGTGGGACTAGGAGAGAGAACTGCTAAGATTCAAGCAAGAGCTGAATGGCAGCTTTGTATCAGCAAGCCTGGTCACAGGATTGTCCCAGAGACTCCTGCAAGGTTCTGAGGAGGAGATGATGCTGGAGCCAGTGGCCTTGGTTAGCCCCAGCCCACAGGGAAAGACAGGAGGATCCAGGCAATACCCAGCATCAAAATTCCACTCCAACTCAAACACAGAATGGGTCTTTTAACCGATTTGTAATCAGTGCAATTCCTACAGAGACGACAAAAACGTCCCTGGGTTTTCACCCACACCTCAACCTCCTGAAATCCACTGGAACTGAAAGCTTGCAATGGAAGTTTAAGAGTTGTTTTGGCATGTTTGCAAGACCATGGAGTCTGAAGAATTCCAGGGAACCGTGCCCCAGACTCCTCAATGCTCATTAGGCATGCTGGGCTATTAACTGGCAGGCAATCTCATGGAGTTGGTAGAGGAATTGTGTCTTGGTTGCAGGCCAGACAAAATTCAGGAAAAATTCTGAATGAAACAGACTCCTCCATTTATCAGAACCGTCCAAAGTTCAGCTTTTGAGAGACATTTCTCCTGATCAGCCTTCATAGCTGAACTATCTGTGGCAGAACACCACTTTATTTTCTTTTTCTTTTCTTTTTTTTTTTAATCCCTATAGCTAAGTAATTTTAGAAAAGATATTGTTATTTCGATGGGTGTTTATTTAACAACTCACTTTATAGTGGAAACCCTTTAATATCAGATACTTCTGAGAACAGCCTCTTCCATCAGCCCAGTTCAGTCTTCAGAAAGGCTTTTCCTTTTGATGAAAATTGTATTTTCTGTTTTTGATCTTGATCTGCTGCTGGTCCTTGACTGAAGTCTTTTGAAACTCACCTGGGTTCAAAAAACTAATTTTTATTAAGGCACTTATATATATATATAATATATATATATTCAAGGGGTTTTGAGGACATTAAGAATGAAGAAAATCACTTGCCTTCTTCTACTCCAACAAAAATTGTGAGCCATTGTGTTTTATCTCTAAAACTCAGTACTAAAGAAAATAGGAAGTGAGTTTGGCCTGAAATACTTGACTCCAGTGGACATATGTATGTAAATATTTAGTTGAAGTGTGTTTGCATTTGTTCTCTTCCCTTTCTCTTTACAGCCTGTTACTCAATCCACTGGGCTAAAGTGGAATTTCACATCTGTTGTGGAAGTGGCCAAAATGCTGTTTTGGCTCTTTTAGAATGTTTTAAAGTTTCCTGCCATCACCAGAAAGGGTAAAATGAACTTTTGACGATCCCTTGTTTCTCCTCTGGATTTTTAACATGAATAACAACTACTCTGTCTTCAGATTAAAAAAAAAAAAAAGAAAGAAAAGATGGGTTTTTTTGACACTGTGTAACTGTCTAAGACAACTGGAGATGATTCATAAGCTTTTACTTCAGCGTGACTACTGTTGCATCCTTACCTATACTGCCTATTTTAATTTAAATTCTCTTACCTGCATGGTACAAATCATCCCTTTGTCTTGTGGAAGATCTTAGGAAAAGTAGGATATTCCAGTGTAACAAAAATGCATTATTTTCAGCGATGACAATGCCAATAATAACACCCCTACCCAATCCTTTTCTATACTTGGTAGGGTTTGCTGAGAGTTACAGCCTTTACTTGAGTAGCTCTGTTCTGGGCAGGAGAAGATGAAAGTGAGAAATTGTCTTGTAAAAACACATGTCCCCAAGAGAAAATTTAAGGCAAAGAGGATTTTCAAAAGTGTAAGCGAAAGTGTGAATCATTGCCAGTGGATGTTAAGCTTCATGACTGCTTTTTCCTTCAATTTGCATAGCTGCTCTTTCAGGCTGACTTCAGGTGATGAGGTACATTCTTTCTACACCCGGTATTTTCCTCCTATAGATAAGGCTTCATATCAGAGCATAGCTGATCTAGAGTTCAGTAAGGAAAAGTATTTAGCAGTAGTGATATGGCTGCCTTCCTCACTCCTGCTTTAGTAGTAGTATTGGTGTTTATATATATATATATATATATATATATTTGCACTGGTTTTATACAGGCTGGAGTTAAGATCCTGCAGGATCAGAGAACTGACAACAGAAGGGCTGGAAACTCTATGGACACCAAGCATGATGTTTGCCCAGTTCCCAACTACAAATACCCTAAAACCAACAAATTATGTATATTCACTTACAGCTGCAAGAAAGAAAGTAGCTTTTCAAACAGTTTTCCTTACCCAATGCTGAAAGCCCTGCAGGCTGCCCAGGGTTTAATAACTGACCCTGTCTCTCTGCTCCACTGAATCGTGATATGCTGGACTCCCTACACCACCCTTTTCTCTCCTGCTGAACACCTTGATCTGCAGCCTGAAAAACAAAAGAGGTAGAAGAAGCATTGTGAAAGGCAGAAAAGAGAGATTTTTTTTTTCCAGTGAGACAATCGAAAGCCAGTTTCTTTCTTCCCTAACATTTCACAAATTGCAAAATGGAGCCCTGAGCTTCTTGCCTCTTGCTCAGAGCTCTCGGGGTGCAGCGGGATGAGACTCACATGATGCAAACGGGGATGCTCTCACTGCATGTATTTTCAGGGTGACTTTTTTCTAAAAACACCTATGAATAAAACCCTTCACTGTCACCACTGGTGGGAGGTACCCACACCCCCAGTAATCCATCAGCGCACGTCCGTGGGGTGTGTTTGTGGGACGCCGCTGGAGCTGGGAGTCGCGGGGTGTGGATTGAGGCTGCTGATTGTAACTCAGGATGTGTTGGAGAGACTGTCTGCCCTGGGGCTGGGAGTTATCTCCTGCTGCCTGGGGCTGATCAAGTGAGTTACACAGCGGTGTGCATTGATAACAGCTGCACGTTGTCCTCCGTGTGCTCAGCGAAGCTCCTTTGTTACAGGAAGAAAAAAATCCACTTCAGAAATACCGGAGAGGTTGCTTAGGTGCCGAATCCCTGAGCCTGTGAAACCCAGGGCTTTGCTACAGGTTTTCATCAACTCAGTGTTTATTCACAAAGAGGCAGAAAGACAGTGCCTCTAAAAATTAGCTTTATTTTTGACTAGGACTCAAGGTCAAGTCTCCGTTAGCTCATGCTTGTGGAAATGCCTCAGCCGGAGTTCGCACGTACACTCCTCCATCAAAACAGTACTAATCACACTCCTGCCATCTCGGGGTGCTGGAGTAGCTCTGCATTTCCCAAGCATTTTTTTTTCCTTTCTCTTCATATTCTCCAAGTCCACACACTATGGTGACACCCACAGGAATACCTTGCAAGTTTACCACCTTCCTTTCTATGGGATATTCCTGAATACTGTAGCTCGTAATTTAACACCTGGAAGACCCACAGTCAATGTAAAACAAAACTTTATTTAGCCTTGTCAGTGGAAAAGCTTTTAAGTGTGACCATTGAAGACTATCAAAGTAGGAGGCAAGCAAAAGAGCAATTCTTATCTGCTATTTAAAATCACTTATCTTCAAGTCATCCTGAATTTTCACACTTGAGAACTTTTGAAGTTTGGGGGCAAAATGCCTGCTATGTTGGCCCTCAAATTATTTGCACATCAGCAAATCTGTAGTGTTTATTTCCAACATATACATCTTGACCCTCCAGCTACTGGTGACAGATGAAGGCCATTGCTGAGTTGCTATGAATGCCTTGTGCTAAGGTGATCAGATTAAAAGTGAAAAAAAATGATGTGGGCTGTAAGGAGCCTCTTCCCCTTCTTAACATGTGCTGCAGAGTGATGCCACACTCAGAGTGATGCATCAGGTCACAGATGTCAGGGCAGACGGTGTGTCACCTCACGTTACCTGGCAGGGGCCATATGATACTAGCACACCGTGTCTGGGTCAGGTTATACAACTGTGAGGATGTGTCTGAGCCTGATGGCAGGGCCCAGCATATGCCCTGGGGCCTGAGTCACCCTATGCACAATGAGAATTACAAGGGCTTGGAGAAATCGGGACCTCTCGCCGCCAATAGATTAAAATCTGTAAGGTCTCCAATAAAAGCAACCTCAGGTAAATAAGGATCAAAACAAAGCACAAAGAACGGCAGATAAGAGGTGGTGGCAGCAGCGTGTTCAGGACACGTACAAGGAGGGAGGTGTTTATCCCTGTGCTGGGTAAGGCAGCTGCGGAGCTCCCTGCTGCAGGCTGCCATGGATGCTGCTGCTTCAGGCTGCGGCCAGGAACACCATTCCTGAGCAGGCTCCTCCGGTGTATTATCACTAACTAAAGCATCCTTAATGTACATAAACTAAATAGGCAATTCCCAATACTAAATTATTTGCGAGGGGTTGTGTTCATTTCTTACTAATGAACACCTTCACCTTTTTCTCACTGTCTCATTTCCAAGAAGTCCATCTAAACTCCCTCTGTTCCCCTCCCTACCTTCTTGTCAAACTTTATGAAGTTGCTACCTTCTCCTCAATTTTAAATTACTTCCAATGGTCTCACGCACCGTAAAATATACCAAGGATTACTGAAGGAATTAAGATTACAACCACCAGAGCCTGTTTTATTTTTGTGCTAAGGCGCTGGAAGCCAGGCTCTGAAAGGAACATCAGGGAAGGTACTTTGAAGAACACCACGCTGCTGGACATGGACTGGTGATGTGGGATCCTCTTGGACATGTGGCCAGCTTCACAATCACTCTTTTCCCCCCCGCTGCCGCTGCCCCCTTCGCTTTTTATCATCTTATACTGGCCCCACATCGTCCACCCCACGCGGCCCCGCTCCCTCAGGTGCGCTGAGGGGACCCCTCCCCTCCAGCGGGCTCTCCCTGCGCTGCCACCGGCGGCGGCCATTTTCTCTCCTTCCACCCCTTCCCCAGCCTTTCTCGCCCCTCAGCACCTTCCCCACCGGAGCCGCGGGTGGGATAGGGCATGTCCGCCCTCGTCCTCCGCTGCCGGAGGGAGCCCCGAGCCGCGGCTGCCGGCGGGGCTGAGGGTGCGGCGGCGGGCGCTGCCCTCTCGCGGCCGCTCGGCGGGAACGGCCGCCATGTCGGTGCGGGAGGGGCCGCGCTGCCTGAGGGCGCTGCCGGGGGCGTCCGTGTGGAGACACCGGCTCTTTGGGCACATACACTGGAAAAGTGTTGCAAAATGTGGAACATGTGAAAATTTTATTAAGAAGGAATGTTCTCTGATGCCCGGTCTCTGTAATTTTTCAAGAGTACTCAACAAGAAAGGAGATTTAATCCGTGAAACAGAGAGCAAGCGCCAAGCGATGCTTAGGTGCTCGAAAGGAAAAATGAATTGTCGGTAGAATTGCCTTGTTTAGGTTTAAGGCTCGACGTGTTTTAATGCTCTGAGATGTAGGGGCAGGTTAACAAAGCTGGGGAAGAAGGATGTGCCACTAATAGAGGACACAGAATGCAGAGTTTACTAACAACAAGGACACTTGGCAGAACCCACAAGATAAGGAGGAAACCAATCAAGCCAACTCAGCAATTGTGCTGAAATCAGCTCCAGCTGGGTAAAAGGTAATCCCGGCACGGGCAGATCGTGACCATTGACTCAGGGACCACCGACCCAAAAGAAGGGAAGGACTGAGCATATGGACTAATCAGCACGAGAAGCGAGAGAATCATTAACCAAGAGAAGACAGAATGCTAATTAATAAGAGAACCATGTAACTTGTAGCCAATGAACATTAATTTCTTTGTTTGCTAATATGTCTAAATACTGAAAAGTTTTGGTAGACGGGGTACTTGATTTGTGGACTAGCAGGGAGCAGCCAGGCTTGTACAGCTCTGAAATAAACATCAGTGTCTCTCTCAGTGTGTAATTATTCGTGCATTGCACACTGGGTAATGAATCTGAATTTTGTGGACAACAAAGGGGTTTGTGAAAGAGTGAGCAACCCTGGGTTTTTTTCCCCACGAAAGTAAAAGGGGGACAAAAGGAGAGTTGGTTGGTCTTGAGTCCCATGTCGGCCCCCAAGGGTGAGGAGGCAGAACTGGAAGACCCATCACTTTGGATTTCGCTGGGTGACTTTTTTTTGTGTTACAAAACTCCATACTGACCCGTTCTAGAATCCCCCAGAGCTTTTCCTGCACCTGAAGGCAATTACCAGATCAGGATTTCTGCAGTGAAGGCATCACAACAGGGTGATCTTGCTGTGAAGGTGCTCCATTTTGTTGGGGATCTTGACTGTACTTTACATATTTTTTAGGGATGGAACATGGCACAGCCAGCACACCTGTATTGTATCTCCCAGCACAGACATTTGTAGGGCATTATCTTTAGGTTAACAGGGAAATGATGAACAGGAGCACTAGAGCTTGGGCAAGTGCTAGAGCTTTTGGAAGAAATTCCTCCCTGTGAGGGTGGTGAGGTGCTGGCACAGGTTTCCCAGAGAAGCTGGGCTGATACCGCATCCCTGGAAGTGTTCAAGGCCAGGCTGAGGTTTTGAAAACCTGGTCTAGTGGGAGGTGTCCCTGCCATGGCAGGGGTGTTGGAATGAGATGATCTTTAAGGTCCCTTTCAACCCAAACCATTCGGTGATTCTATAAGCGAATTTCCAACTAGCCTTCTCTGCTGCTGTTCTATCACTTGGCTTCTCTCTCCTTCAAGATTTTAACGTGAATTGTTCAGATGTTTATTGATTTAGAACTACATTATTTTGCCAGCCACTAGGAAAACAGAAGTCATAAAGCCTTAGAAAATGCAAGTACAGTTACCCCCTCTTAAGTCTTGAATGTATATAAACTTAAATATATATTTACTTAAGAGTACAACTCACGTAGTAAAAATTGGCTTCCCAGTTTGAAATGAGCACCTGCTCTGTGATGTTAACATATGTTTCTCTGGAAGATATCAGTGGGAAAGAAAAGCCTGGAAAACAGCCACTGAGAGTTGTGCCTGATGGCTTTTGAAGCTGTTTTATGACCTGTGGAGACCAGACTTTAATCAATAAATCTGTCTCTATTTTCACTGTAAGATGAAAAAAGTTTGCAGTGCCAAAGCTGAAAGGCATATTTTTTTTCCCCACTATTCAACAATTTTTTTTCTCCTCATGTTCACTGGTGACAGAAAAGGAGCTTTGTAGAGATGCAATACATTTCATAAATTAGTTCCCATTGGAGATATATTGTTGACTCCTGGACAGCAAACTGGGAATGTTGGAGAATACACTTAATAAACATCAGTTTGGCAGCAATAAAAGAGTAAACACCATTGCTGAATTGTTTTGTTTTGGTCTGTGGGGGCCAAAAGAACTTCAGGTAGCAGTTAGGATCTGACTGGTAAGCACTGATGAGAGACTGTGCTGTTGGCCAGACTGCCAAGGAAAAAAGGAAAAAAAAAAGTAATCTCATGCAGCATATATTGCTTTTGGGATTGAAGCACAGTGTTCAGGCCATACATATGGCAAAGTAGCCTTCTTCTTGGGAATACACTGTGCTGCTGCAAACACTCCCTTTCTGAGAATTGCTTGGGCTTAAGGGTCATCCCCTTGATCCTCCCTCACTTGGGAAAGAGGAGAAAAGATTTCTTTAAAAAATCCTACAGAAATAAAGAAACAAACTCCAGAAACTGCTCCTAGAGAAAAATGGACACACATGCAGGAGTGGGGTAGCTGTATCCCATGCCTGTGGTCAGCATGAGGTGGCAGAAAGGCAACGTTTTCTGCCACTGAGGCTGTGAGAAGTGTAAATATGGGAAGAATGTGGCTGCTTGTTTTGCCAGAGATCACCCTCAAGATGCAGATGTTCCTTAACCAGAGGCAGCAAAACTGATTGTTCTACTTTCAGAGTTGTTGCTGTAGAAGCTAAGTAAAGGGATTTAGGGATGAAATTAATCCAGTGATTGTCCTGTCCGGGGCAGAATGATGAAAGGGAAAGAATCCCTGATTTAGAGGCTCTGGAAATGGGAAATACAAAGAGTCAGGGAAGTGTGTGGTTTTTCCTTGCCATTCTCATCACTCTTTCAAACCAAATGTCTGATTGTACAAAAAAAGAGTGTAGCCAACAGCTCTAGAGCAAAGAGAAACCTGAGTTTTGTAAATTGAAGGAAGAGTCCTTCAGTTTGACCCTTGTGCCAGAGTTGTCTGTTCAAGCCTTGTATTAAGAGTCTGTTTTATGTGGGAAAATATACCTGTGTTTGGTGGAGTATGGTCTTTTCAGGATCCCACACTATTTAAAAATACTCCTTCAGATGAATGAGCAGTGGACAGAGACGATAAGAAACCGGACAAGTCTCAGGAGTGGAATTTGGTCTCCAGTCTTTTACCATTTTAGTGGAAACTGTCCAGCTCTACTCTCAAAAGCTGCAAACTTTGTACAGGTCCCATGCCCTGTTTGTGAATGGATTCTTGGACACCCAAGGACACCTCAGATCACACAACAACTGTGTTCAGGCAATTGTTTAGATGACCTTTACTTTTAAGGACCTGCACTTAACCTTAATGAAAAATAACAATTGGTTGTTCTGTAAGGAGAAGAAAAGGCACTTGCTCTGTTCCGAGACCTGCCAACTGGAATCATAATTCCCAGTCTCTGCTTTCCTCCCACTTCATCCTGTTGGGAAATTTGAATGGCTATTTTATTCTGGAAACTTGGTTTGTCATTTTGTGTTAATATAAGCAGGACAAACTCTCCTTAATTCTAAAATGAAATTTGTAAGTCACCATGATATAAATGGTAAGTGCTCTGCACTGAGTCTGTTACCATAGAAAAGCAAAATGCTCCCTGTTCCTGTGCTGCTGTGTTGCATTCACACTCTCACAGTCATGGATGTGGTTAATCTGCTTTCTGTGATTTGCTGGTTGTTTACAAGAAGTGAGTGCCTCTTAAGAGACTTACTGATGTTTTCTTCCTTGTATTTCTTTCTCTGATTAGGAGAATAAAAAAATACATGCCATGTAAACCTACACTCCCCATTCCACATTGCATCTCTTCTCACTGCAGCTGATTTACAGATTGAAAAGTGCTAGTGTGTGCTGTGGTCTTTCATCTCCATATGTTTAAAATGGCCTTTAGGTGTGATCAGATTTTCTGCAGAATTCCAGCCTCTGAAGCATTTCTTCATCCCCAGTATTCTTCTGTTGTTGTTTCTGTAATCTCTGTTGTCAATCTGCTTTGCTCTGTGATCTGTGGTGGAGAGGGGTCTATAGTTCCAGATTGCAGTCACCAGAAGGGATGTTTTATTTTGCTGACTAAAAGAAGGCATCTCATCTTCTGATACCAGGTGGTGTATTCACCTTTGCTTCTTTTCCTTACTTCCTTGTTTGCAAACTGTTCCAGTGAGCTGATGCACTGTTACCATAAGCATTGCAAACTTTTAATGGGCTACAGACAAGTGATAATTTTAAGGAAATACTGTGTTGAAAGCAAAGAGAAAATGCTCTTTGTTTAAACACAGGAACTGATCAGCAATTTGCCCTATACAAGCAAAGTATATTATCTTGTTTTTGTTCTTCTCCAAAGAGAGATCCTTTTAGAATTTATTACTGGCAAATGCTTAGGAGATTAACCTGTTTTCTTAATGGTAATTTACAGTGATATTATGATCTGCTTCCTTCCCCAGAGGAAATGAAAACAGGTCTAGCGTGAAGAAACCCTGTTGCTGTGGATTTGCCCCCACTGATATTCACGGCCATCAGTGGAAGTGTTTTTGATTCCCCTCTGCAGGAGTGCCTCCTGGAGACTTCGTGTGTGTGGGCTAGACTGTTTCTGGGAATATGCCATAGGATAGAGGGGTAGTGCTTAGATTTTCAGTGTGCTTTGGCAAGGCCTCCCAAGGTATATTTCTGACATCAGATGGTTGAAGTTGGTGGAATTTTTTTTTTTTTTTT
>VZRR01005502.1:373687-406211 GCA_013398015.1 Oreocharis arfaki
TTTTTTTTTTTTTTTTTTTTTGACTAAAGCTGATTTTAGCAGGGATACTCCAAGGAACAATCAGCACGTTTCGGAAATCCTCCACGGAGCAGTCTTTTCATCCGCACAGCTTAGCGGTAAAGTTGTTGCTACAGCCAGGAGTAATAAAGCAGTGGGGTGCTGATAGCTCAATGAAAACAGCATCTAATTTCCTGCGTCTCTGTTAAAGACTCCCTGCTCCTGGGGGGAAGGACATCCATCTGCAGCTTGGCCAGAGGCACGCCAGTCATTCTGCAAAGACAGATCTCTGGAGCACGGCTTCTCAGCGCTCCCTTTTCCAGCTGGAAAATAAATCCACTAAGCAATTTTTACTTGTTTATTTTTAATGGACTCCTTGGACTCCCTTGAGGTCAGCACACAAAATCAACACATTTCTACAGTGGTATGACATGATGTAACCACAGATCCCCTCCAGAGCTCTTGGTGGATAAACCTCAGCACCAAGAACATCCTCTCTCTCTCCATTCCATGTCTCCTGCTTAGTGGGGAAAACAGCCCAATGGTTTTGGCTAAGGATTATATTACCACCTAAAACACGTCTTTCTCCACAGTGTCTGGAAACAATGAGAACTAGAATTAGCAGGGAAGACAGTAGATAAATGTTATTCTTTTATAGCTGAGGAAAACGGTTGGAAATGAGTTAACTCTGATGGATGTGCAGGTAGCCAGACATGCAGAAATGTGCTAGCATATTTATCACACAGCCTGCAGTGCAGTTTGCTTTTTTTCTTTTTTTCATTTGCTGCTACTCTTAGGCCTGTGCTTGGGTGGGGAAAGAAGAGGACCCAAAGGCTCTTGCATTTTTTCTCATATGTAACTTAATCAGTGGGCTGATACTTTGATAGATGTAGGCTGGGTGAGACAGGGAACTTAACCAGACTGGCTCAGGAACTCGTATTTATCTCCAATTCTCATTAGAGTAATTGTTTTATTTTCCTTTTCCCACCCAGATGATAGTGCAAATTAATGGAACCTGAAAAGGTCTTATTAACTGCATCTTGAATTTACCATGTCTAGAAGCCCCACCCTGGGAATACAGCAGAAGCACTATCTGACTATCCCTGGCCCAGGCTGCAAATGATCTTCTGGAAGTTTGCTGAACAGGAAAGGATTAAACTATGAAACAGCTGGATGAGGTGGGTAGTAGGGTCAAGAGCCTTTGATCTTAGGCCACCAAATTCAATCTACCAGTGAGAATTAGCTGTCCATTTGTAACCTCCACCTGGAAATCATTTGCATCTGAGAATTATTTCTTGGCCTAGATGAAGTTAGTTGGAAATCTCAGGGAGCTTCTGAGGAGGCCGATGCCCACATCACAGAATTATCGTCCCAGGGGGTGTGGGTGCTAATAGTCTCAGCTGACACGGTGTTGGGCTTGATTTTATTCCTGGCTTTGTCTTGCTTTGGAAGGAGCCACTTCCTAGGAGACACAAATAACTCCTCCATCTGTTAGATAGGGGTGGGGTATTTCCATTTCCTAAACTTTAAAGCTCAAATCTCTGATTTTCTAGATAAAGAAAAATAAATGTACGCTGTCAGTTTTAATAACGGCTGAACTTGCTGAAGGCTTGAAAAGGATAAATTTGACTGTGCCAGCTAAGAAGATGTGTCCCCAATATTGTTCAGTTTTAAGCCCCTAAGAAATCTTACCATCATTTCTAGCTGCCATGTGCAAGTTATTGTTAATAAAATGTTTTGCAATTCAACCTGCTATTGAATAGGTAGGGCAGCCTACATGAAATAAAGATAAAATTAGGGTTGGTGGAAGGATGCTGGGTCTTAGACATGTGCATACCTCATAAATTTAGGGTGAATTAAATAGCTGCAGAGCTTAGTAAAAAGAAGAAAAAGGGGAGGGGGAAAAATTGTATTTTCTGGTGTCGGGGAATATCAAAACAGGAGTTCATTTTTAGTTTGGGCTTGTACTGTGCTATTGTTCTGTTCAGAAGGAAGTGTGTACGTACTGACAAAATGCTGGCAGCTCACGGAGCCAGAATTGATGTTAATGGTTGGGAAGACAGGGCGATGTAGCCAGTTAACAGAAGAGCTTGATCTGTGCAGAAGATGGTTTTGAGCAGATACACACATATATAGAAAGCAAGATTAATTTAGAGACCTTTGTCATTAAAGCAGATTTTTGTATGGTTTTGTGTGGGATTTAAGGGGGATTAAATGTTTGACATCACTTTGCCTGCACAGGCTATGTTGAAGAGGTTACTGAGCGGGTGATGGAGAATTTAAAAACGCGCCTTTGCTGAAAGGGAGGCAGCAATGGATCAGAGGAAAGCAGCCTGGCCAAGCAAACTGCCCTACCTACCACAGTGCTGAAAACAAGGTGCTTCTGGTTGGACAGCAGATGCTGCAGGGATGTAGAGCTGAGGGAATATTTATGATTTGCCAAAATACGAGGGAAACTCAGCAAGGACATCAGAACTGGGATGCCCCTGTCTTCTCTCTTCAGTGATGCCTTGCTTCACACGCATCTTTTGTATGCTATGCTGTTTCTAAACAGTAAAAACACTAAAAATAAGAAGTCAGCAAGGTGGATTGGGTGATCAGGCACATTTCTCTTTTGGAAGAGATGGTCCTGGTCATGAAACTTCTGTTCCTCACCTGCCTATGGCCAACAGCAGTGCTACACAGTTCTCACAGTCAGCATCACCGTGTTCATCGTCGGCAGCAAATGTCATTCTCAAGAAAACATAACAGGTAAGAAATAGAATTCATCTGTCTGTGTCCATCTGGTAAACTTCATGCTGTCAGCCACCTTTCAACACCCTTTTGGCTCACTGTCCTGTTTGTCCAGTTTCTAGGTTTACAGAATGCACAGTATTGATAGGGTGCTCCCAACAAAGAAATGGTGAACTGTTAATTAATTTTTCAAACCCAGACATTTCATGTTGTGATTTCATGGATGTTTCATACATACACAGTCATGTGCCCACTCACACCCACACACAGCTCTTCTACCTGGTGTGATACAAGGCTACCAGACTATTGCTGTGATGTTCCAAGTGCTCTTGGAACTCCCATGTTGGAGTTCCAAGGGAACTCCAAGGAAGTTCCTTGGAACTCCCTTGGAAGTTCCAAGGGAACTTGGAACTCCCTCTAACTCCCATGACAAGAAGCAGAAATGCCTTCCAAAGTCCTATGCCAATGTTACAAAGTGAATTCCACTACCTAAACAGCAGGGTCGCTACACTATAAAGATACAGAAGACTTTTTTATGGCGCTAAGTGAGATGAATGACACCTTATTTGTAGTGACGACACAATGTGTTCCCTTTCTGGAATATACTTAATGCTTTTAGACATTGAAGGTTGTCTCTGTTCTTAGTCTTTCCAATCGAGTAGCTTGTTGAAAATGAAGAATGATACAGAGGTTTTTACCTGTAAGTTTCTGTGCAAAGTGTCTGTGCTTTTCCCCCGTGAAGGCAGCTCTCATCTGCCGTGTCAGGTCCTTCAACCTGTTTCCAGATTAATTTTATACTATGTGAACAGACCAATGGCTGCCAGTGATAATTCAAGAAAAATTTCTCTTTCTTGGGAATAACTAGCTCCATTTAAGGAAGGAGAAGCGATATAACTTAGATTTTTCAATATGCTTGCCCCCCCTACTAAAATGAGCAGTGTACAAATAGTTTATTTGTACAGTATCACACATTGAAGAAAGGTAACATAGCTGGACTCCTCTGATGTGTTTAAGCTGTTTTTTTTTTTCCTCAAGTTGCATGCTTTGCAGCAGGTGTACAGCTGTTAACCTCCTGTATCACTTCTCAAGCAATGATGCAGCAATTAAATATGTCTGGAACCCTACGTGTCCTGATAAAATAATGTTCAGCAATGCAAGGTAACAGATGACACAACAGAGGTGCCCAGAGGTGTTGTGTCACTCAGTACTTCTGGGTTTCTGTTCAAAGTTATGGGTCCAAGTTTGGTGCAAGACAAAAGCTCATGAAAACAGTGGCTATTCAGCAGGCTGTTTCAAACAGTCTGAGTGCTGGTGCACAATTATTTGTAATAACAAAGGAAAATAAACAGAACTAGCCCCAGTATCAACATAAGGTTTAATCTGGTGCTTTGCCAGTCTCAGGAAGCAGTTAAGAATCAAATGGAAACAGAATAAAATACCTTGTTAGTGGTAATGGCAAGGATGGTCTATTTTAAGCTTGGCTGGTACACTTTTGTCTGTGCTGAGAGCTGCTGCTGTTTGCATTTATTCTGTTCTGCCATAGCTGAGAGCAGGTGCTCCATCGTTGACATTAAAAATCACAAAGCAGGAGGGAAACCTGGTGGTAGGAGACAGGAAATTTTGTGGCATCCTGCTGACCATCCTCTTGCAGTACCAGTATTAGCACAGTGTCCTCTCCATCATCACAGATCTTTACTGGTACATGCACGTCGCTCCATGTGACAGTCCTGTGGGACAGGCACAAGTGTGTTATCAGGAAGGAAGAATAGGAACGAGGAGGAATGCCAGCGCTGCATTCTCATCTGATGCTGCCTGGTGTGGCAGTTTTCTTTACACAAGGCGTGCTTTGGCATCCCACATCCTCCTTTCTGAGGTCCTGGTGAGTTTGAACTGGGAAGGAGACTGCAAAATCTGAGCCACAGAGGATCCCAAAGCTTAACAGCTGCAAATCAGCTTTTCTCTGCAAAGGATCCAAATGTGTTTAATTTCTCTTTGTTTCATTCTCTGCTTTTGTTCTAAAGGCTGCATTATCCTCCAGTACATCGCAACAGGGTCTGACTTTCCACCAGCATCTTTTTCTTTCTGGGGAAAAATCTTTCAGCCAGCACTAGGGTTATTAGGGACACAGCTGACAGATGGCCTTGGTTAAATGGGTGGCCTTTTAAAAAGAATCCCATGTGAAAATGTTACTTAACCTACAAGTTCCACTGTTTTAATAGAGTAACCCAATTCTCCCTCCAAAGCTATTTGTCTGCATTCTCCTGTAAAGAAGATTTTAAAGCATTAACCAAAAGTACACGAGAAAGCGATTATTCTCATGGTCCATTTCCTACAGCAAAGAACAAAACATTTGATTGTCAAAATATTAACGTTTTCTGACAGTACATATTGCTGATGTTACTGAGCAGTTAGAAACGCATTTTCACGTGTGTGAGAGAGAACTGCACAATTTTGATTATTACATTTGTCTGGGCTTCAAGGCTTGATAGATGTATGAAAACATTTAAGAGGTCACACTGCTGGATAACTCCACAGACTGCCCTTGGAATAAGATTTCTGTAACTTCTACCTTTTGGATACCTTTGATTTAGTAGTAGCCAGAGTATCTTGGGGACACAGCACTGGAAAGAAACTTATGGCCATGACATCCAGGGTATTCTTTTCATAAAAGATACCTTAATAGTATTCTTCTCGTAAACTTACCTAGTTTCATTCTGAATACGAAAGGGTGCTAGGGAAAAAAAAAACAACCCTTCTCCAGTTTCGTACAAGAACTTTTACCATATCATTAGCAGAGCTCTAAAACAGAAGAACAGATAAGAAGGATCTTTCCAGGGATCCCAGTTCTGTACTGAGTTTACAGCAAGGCCTTGCAAGCACAAGCTTGGATGCATAGGGACAGGGCAAGCAGGATATTTTCCCCTAATATTCACAGCTGTATCAAGTCACCAAATTTCCCCAGCGACATCCTGTGTGGGATGTAACTTCTGCAGATTTAGTGATCTTCAGTGGATTTCTTTTCCATGAACTTGTCCTGTTCCTCCTTGAAGCAGCATAAACTTTTGATAGCCTGGGAAGTTAAAGACAACCAGATGGGACACGAACCACATCAATCCCACGAATGCCATTGGTTTATGGAGCTACACTGTTGGCATTAAGTGATTAAATGCTTTAACCAAAAATGATCTAAGTACCCTGGAGCAGACCTTTGACCTTTCATTCACTAATGGTTTTCAAGGCTAGGTAGGAGCAGCTAAATTTGTCTTTCAAAGCCTGACATGTCTTTGTCCATTGTTAAATAATTCTGAATTAGCTGCTTTGGCTTTTTAGGCAGTGACTACCTGTTCTCTGAGAGTTAAATATGTCAAATACCTAATATCTGTCAAATTCCAAGGTCCATGCAGTAGTAGTAGGCAGGGAAGTGTCAAAACAGTATTATTCACTATTTTTCAGCCAAAAAATTGGTGCTCTCATTAATTTAATATATAAGTACCAACAGGAGTGAATTCCCTGTGTGGTCTGAAACACTTCCAGTGCTTTTTATGACTTCTTTTGGAATGTAATTATAGATTGCCATTTAATTTGCATAATGTAAAACCTTGCCTGGAATAGAGTTATGGAAAGCACAGCTATAACTGAAAGCAGTAGTTTCTTGAGCATGTGCCTCACAGAAATCAAGAAATAATTATCATTGCCCAGATCTACACCGATACCAAGGCATCTGTCAGAGTTCCCTTTGTTACTACTACCTGAGATATGTGAAGAGAGATTTCCTTTCCTTAGCTGCATCTGTCTTCTCATGGTTTCACAAAACCATCTGCTAATGGTTTCACCAAAATTTCTTCACCAAAAGGGCTGTCAAGCCCTGGACCAGGCTGCCCATGAAAGGGATTGATTCACCCACCGTCCCTGGAGGTGTTTAAAAGATATGCAGGTGTGGCACTTAGGGACCTGGTTTAGCAGTGAACGTGGCAGGGCTGGGTTAATGGTTGGACTCAGGGATCTTAAAGGTCTTTTCCAACCTGAATGGTTCTGGGATTATTTGTGGGCTTTTCCTCTCAAACACCACAGCCTGACATCTGCCATGCAATGAATGTGCAGAATCCATGGCTGTGTTTAGACCCTTAGACCGTGGTGTGCTGCTCAAAGCTGCACTGTCAAGAGACCAGGGTGCCAGGCCACTGAAATATGATCTGTGTTTTTGCTGTGCTTCTGTAAGAATGAAAAGTTTATCTTAACTGATCTCAGGAAGCTTTTCTGAGACCCAGGCTAGTCTGATCTGTTTCTCCTGCTTTTTAATGGAATTGGTATCATGGGAAGGAGCACTCAAGAAAACATCTGCTGATGATTTCACAATACTGAAGTGCTGTTGAATAGTTAGATTTATTTGAAGTAAAAAAATAGATACATGAAACTCTCTTTGAATCAACAGTTAAATAACTTTAATGCTGCAGTGAGGACAATTTAATTCTGTAACTCTTAGCCAAGGAGCAACATCTGGAGCCCAGATGCTGATGTTAAAGAAGTATCTGCTGGAGAACACTTCTTAGCCTTGCGTTGGGGAAGCAGCAAAAGGAGAAAACACATGAAGGAGAAGTGTATTATTTTAAAATTATTTTAGAAATTTTTGTGGAATTTTGTTAAGCTTTGGTGCCTTTACAGACGGAACGTTACCAGTGTCCATGAAATTAATTCCAAGTACCATAAACATATATCTCTGCATATAAATCTATTTTCCTTTTCAGTAAAGGTTTATATTCTGCCAAAGGAAGAACTGAAGGTATTGAAGAAAAGATGCAGCATGTAATAAAAGTGCTATTCTGATTCCTGCAAGATCTTGCCTATGTTGAACAACCACTTTTGATAGCAGCTAGAAATAATTATAGAATTCCATCATTTGTACGTAAAACATCAGCTTGAACAGGCTGTTAAAGTAAGTGGGCACAAAAGATGCTTTTCGTACAGGTGCCATGTCTGAAGGAATATCAAAATCCCATAAGGTCTCTACCCAGTGGCTTGTTAAGTAGAAAATTCCTGCCCTGGTGGCTTATGTTTTGCCTGTCTTGTCCAGGCAAAGTCCTCCTCAGTCACAGACTTGCTTCTAGTGAGAAGTTGTAATAGATGAATCAGGGTTCCAGCCTGCTTCTTCCAGTGAAATCATCAGAGCATCCAACAGGCATTTTCCTTGGCACATCAGGTGACAAATAACCTCATGCTTCCCAACTGTATTAGTTGTGCCATGGCATTCTGAACATAATTCATCATTTTCTCTTCTCCTGGATCCCAAGCAGCAGAATTTCCTCGTGAAGAGCATTGCAGCTGTTCAGTTCTGCTGCCCATTCTACCCTGATACAGGCTTGCTCTGTGGTGATTTTAGTTCTCTGAAGCATGTGCTTTCATTTCAGCATCACATGATTTTCATACTTAGAAAACTAAAGTCTGTGTTTGGAATCCCTCATGGACCTTCTGATTGCCCTGGTCATTTGATTCAGACAACAGTGCCAGACACATTCAAGAATACTGAGGTGAATGAATTTGTTCAAGCCCAACAGTTCTGAGTAGCCCAGCAGCCAGCTCATCATTCCTGTGATGTAAAAGTAATTTCTTGGGCTTCTTTATTAAGAATAAGAGGGAGGGAAGGAGAAAAATAAGCAAATAGAGGCATACACCTTATCCTAAGGTATTCCATACCTTGCCTTAAGCAGTGTTTGACTACAGGGCCAACCTTCAGGACAGATTTCTGTCATTCAGTCGAAAGCAATAATTAGAGTCACTGGCAGCAAAGTCCCAGAGCATCACAGAAGTCATGAAAGAAATTGTGTCTAGGGAGAGTCCCTTGCCTGTGGCAAAGCAGCTGTATCCAAGTCATTCCTGCAAATAAATGTCTGACCTATTCTTAAGTAGCCTGAGTGAAAGGAGTCTCCAAACCTGCCCAAGCAGTATGTTCCCATGTTTCACTGTTCTCACCATGAGAACACTTCTGTGAGAAAGGTGTTCCTAAGGTGTAAAATAGAACATAGAATCAAAATATCATCTCATTCCAACCCCCCTGCCATGAGCAGGGACACTTTCCCCTAGACTAGGTTTCTCAAAACCTCATCCAGCCTGGCCTTGGACATTTCCAGGGATGGGGCAGCCACAGCTTCTCTTGGCAAGCTGTGCCAGGGTGTCACTACCCTCATAGGGAAGAATTTCTTCCTGATACCTGATCTAAACCTACTCTCTTTTCACTTAAAGCCAGTCCCCCTGCAAGTCCCTAGATCCAGGATCATCATTTCTCAGTCCTTTTAAAAAATTATGGACTCGTTTGAGCTCCTAGGAAAAAAACCACAGGTATAATAAAAGAAAGAATTGTCTCTGTAATATGGATAATGAATGAGGTGGTTAAACTATGGATATGTGGTGTTATTTCCAAGTTTGATCTGCAGGTGTCTGTGTGAATAGTAACTTCAAACAGCTCTATTCTCTTGTGTAGTGATAACTACAATTTCTGAGGAGAAAATAAGAGGATCTAGTCATTCTTCCTGGAACTTCTTATAAATGATAGGTGTTCTTCACGGACCTGGGCACCCTCATACCTCATATCCCAACCTTTCCCAATATACCTTTCTCCAGGTTTATTAGCACAGTTGTTACCCTTAACATTCAGCTGTCCAATATTCTCAGGTCTCTATTTCATTTGACCAGCACTGTGAATGTCAGGGCAGAAAAAATAAATTAAATTTCTCACTTTTTTTTTTTCCCTTGGACATAGCAAACGAGAAATTAAAATGAGGAAACTTGACAGCACGAAACTCCGGCCACTTAAATCTGAGCAGCTTCTTCACATAGAGGACCATGACTTTGCCCTGAGACCTGGATTTGGAGGTAAGCAGCACGTGCCTGCACTGTGTTGGTTAAGAGTTTATCCTCTCTCTGGGAGTTTACTTGAACTTTGTCACTTAAAATGGAATGACAGACTTTAAGGCAGCACACCTCATTTGTTGTACTTCGGGAAATAAAGAAGAAACACAGAAATACTTGAAGGCAAGGGACTTCTCTGTGTTTAGTGTATCAATAGGAGAAACTGTTCAGATTGTCTGTTTTACAGAACTAAGTAAAAACATATTATTAGAATAAGGTTCTTTGAGAACAGTGATTAAGGTAGACTGCACAGTCCAGTAGCAATTAGTAAATGAATTAGTCATCAAATTCGTTTTGAGAGATTTAAATGATCCATCGGTTCCTAAATCTGTTTGCTGTGTACAAAATTTGAAAAAAACCACAACTACTCACAGGCCTTCTGTTTATTATCATGTTGTTTCTGTGTTGTTGGGCACTATAGTGATTATTTCTTCATTTAACTAAATTTCGTCTGGATCAAGGGAGTACTCAATGGGATGTTCACAGTTCAGATTCAATTTTGACTCTCCTTCATGGAAAGGAAAATGAGAAAGCTGGGCCACTAATAAGCATTGTCTGAGCCTTTGCGTCACCAGTTCTGTTTTCATGATTCATGAGAAGAGACTGAACTCCTCTGGATTATGAGGCCAAAATAAAATATGTGAGGACCAATAATCAGTTGTCTGGACAAACACAGATTTGGGAGGCAAGCTGAGGTCTGGGGAGCTGGTCTTGTTGAGCTGCTGGGATCTGGGGCCTGGTGATCGTGCCAAGAGGGAGAATGGGTAAGGAGAGCCTCTTTGGATGCACTGGGAGAATGTGAAAGGGTTTCTTGTTGCCATAGAAATGATGTCTTGTCAGGCAGCAAAAACCTTGCCTGATTTTGAACAATAGTTGAGATACAAGCTGTTTCTTGGCAACAGAAGTTCAGATTACCTCTTGCCTGATACCTGTCTCATCTAATATCTGTTTGTGGGGACATCTTCTTGCTACCTCACAAGGAATTTAAATTTTTGAGAGTGTCACCTCAGAAAGGAAGTAGCATTTCCATGGAAGCAGACAGCGGTTTGGGATGTGCTTTATGTCTGTATCACCCCAGAAAACAATACTGATGATGTACATAACAGCAGCTTTGAGAAACATACCCTGTGATCTGGCAGTTGTAATTGTCCATGGGCAGTGAGGAGTTTTTACACCGAGAAAATCCATACCAGGCTTTTTCCCCTTGTCCTTTTATTTGCAGGTGACTCGTCACAGAGCCCATGCAGTTCCTCTTGAAGCCAGCTGGAGTTTTTCCACTGACTTCAGTGCACAGGCCTCTCACTCACCACACTGCCCTGGGTGTGATTTCAGCTGTACTCCTGTCTTTCAGAAATAGCTTTCAGCAGGACAGTGCCTCAGCTCTGCTTCTCCTCTGTCACCCACATGCCACAGTGGCACGGGAGGCACCTTTTTCAGTCCAACACTTCCAGATTTTCAGAACTCTCTTAATATATGGAATGTGACTCTCTCTTACACTAAAACAGATCCATTGGCATTTTTACAGCACAGAGTGAAATTGAGTGTCAGTCCCAAAGTTATACTCCAGAGTTCCTGTTTTAGCACTGATTTCAGTGGTGTTGCAGTAGTAAGGAGGGGTTTGGTGTTCATAAGGCAACAGCAGGGATTTAATTTAAAATTGTGACCATCAGTGGACAAATTTCTCTACTGAAACATGAATGTGAATAACATCCACGTTATTAATTTATGACAGCACACAGGGGGTGTGGGTTTCTCTGAAGAACACTGATGGTTAAATGTGCAGCAGAAGGAAACTTACCTCGAGAAGGAGAAATCAGAGATACCATTGCTGCAGTCATTGCCACTGCAGTTACAACATGACCCTGAACTGCTTTAAGACTTACAGCACTGTGGCTCTGTGCTGTTAACACACAGGTGAAATTTTGGGTTTGTTTTTATCAAATTTAATGAAGCAGCTCGGTACTGTGACTTATGAAGGGCTTGTGTCTGTCACATGCCACATCACATGATTTACTCAGCTCAGCACAATGCGTCAGTTTGCAACAACAACAACAACAACAACAAAAACAAAACAGATTAGAAAAGCTGGATGAAAAACAAGTATTTATTCTTTACCTGTAGAAGAGGGTCGGGTTTTTTTTCCCTCTCCTATACCCCATTGTGGTTTTCTGGGTATGTCAGGGAGTTGCAATGACAGATTTTGTTAATCTGGCTCCACTGTGCCCCTTTGCCTGAAAAGGCCAATCATCCTTTGCACGAGTTTAAGAGAAAAAGCAGCTGGAAAATTCATGCTGTTTTGAACCAGCTGGAGATTCCTCACTTCAGGGAACTCTTACATCTAAGTCTGCCTTGTTTGTTTTTTGTTTAGCCCCACACATGCAATGTAAATGAGCAGACCACAGGACCCAGAGTTTTTGGTACTCATGGTTAAGTTACAAAGGAAAAACAGAGGGAGCACATGCTGAATTTGATTTGTAAACTGAGCAAACATGCACAGGTAAAAACCTTGGGGAAATGAATGCAGGACTGTTGGATACTGATGTACTGGCTGCAGTGTCGCTGGAAATAATTGTGGAGGTGAGAGCTCCGTTTTCTGACCAAATGAGCACAACTCTGCTGCCATTTATGTGAGTGTATTTTGGCATTCTTCTGTTGGTTGCAGTGCCATTCCAGCTGCACAATCAGAATTTGACTCTGACTGCAGATTTTAAAATTCAGTCCTGACATTGTCCGTTTATTAGCAGATTAGAGATCAAAGCCAGAGAAACACAGAGCATTGAGATGAAGCAAACCCAGCAAACTGCTGGCAAGCTGACCCTGCTGTTTGGCTAGAGAAATGTTGCTTTCTCTGCAGTTCATTATACAATGAGGTTGAGAGAGGCAAACCAACAATTCAGTACACCCAAACTTTAAAAATCTAAACTTGACATTATTGCATTGTACTTACTCCCTAAGGCAGGCTCTTGAGTCGTTGGTGGAAGCTGGTGATGGTGGTGGTGGTTTTTTCCTTTCCTAAATTTTTGTGTTGTGGTTGTTGTTTGATTGTTGCCTTCTGTGTAGTGTCATGGTCCTGTTTGGTTTGGAAGTGAGAGGGCAGCTTAAAATGGGAGTGGAGAAAAAGTAAGAAATGAAATTATGCTGCCAGCGCTTCTTGGAATGATTATCCTCAAGTTTTAAACTCAACAAAAAAGGGTGAGCACAGACAATGGACAGAGACTTCTCAGTATATTCTGTCTTGTAGCAGCACAGATCTGAGGGCCACAATGCAGGCTGCCATAGCAGCCAAAACTCCCTGTTGAGAGAGGGCTTAGAGCAAATCCTTAGAAATGCTTTAAATCTACTTTCTTTTCTATTATACACATATTTATCTATATACTTTTATTTTCTGAACTATCTTATTTGAAAGTACTGGTAGAAGTAGCACATGCTGTTGTATGTATATATATATATGTATGTGTGTATGTATATATATTGTTTTTTCTTTTACATTGTGTCTTAAGGACCAGTAGTTTCCTGTGCTAACAGTGTGTTAGTTAAAGGTTTAAAATGGGTTATCTCTGCTTTTTCAACCAATATAGAAGATAATAACAGAAGCAAGTATTAGAAATGATGGAAAATAATTTAGCAGCATTTAGGTGGTCAAGAGGTAGCAGTCTTTCCTGAAAATTTGCATTTCAATTTGCAGTTAAATGTAATCTTAATTTTGAATTTTCGGAGGATCAGAAATCCCATTAGATCACTCCCCTTTGTGCTTCCCCCCTCTTCAAAATAAATTAGTAACATTTACATCCATGTGAAGGTAAAAGCGGGGAGGGGAAAGGAAAGAAAATTTGGCCCAGTGTATGCTCAAAAAGTGCTGCAGTTCTAATAGCTCTTTGCCACCAAGTTGTTCTCTCTTTTGCACCACAGCTCTCCCTGAAAGATGAGAAATGTCTTCTCACCGTGGTGAAGGCTCACATTGATGAAAGTGGGATGGCTTTTTGTCATCTGTTACTGGAAGGAATAACTGGGGGTCCAGGACAGGAGGGGAAATATTTTGGTTATGTGCAAGACCTCTAATAGTCCTCCTCTGGATTTTTTTCTTTCACATTGCTAATTCTTCCCTTCCAAGAGCTGGTTACTGCTAATAGCAGACCGCCTTCATTTCTCACCTAACTAAGAAAGAAACAAAGTAGTAACAAGAAGAAAATACTGTTGCCAGTAATTCTCCTGTTGCTGTCATTGCCAGAAGAAAGTAAATAGATCCACAAAGCTTCACCTCCCTTGAGCTTCTTTACGTCTCTATTCACTTTTTCTCTACAGGCCCACAGGCCTTGTTTAGAACAAAGTCCTGCTACAGATCTTAATTCTCCCCTGCTCTCCGTCTCCTACTGGCATTTTTCTCTAGACCTTCCCTTTTTCCCCAGCATACACTCTTACAAAGCCTCCTGGGATACAGTTGTTTCTAAATTCTACATTTATTTTCTGGATCTTCAGGTGCAATCTGTTCTGTGCCCAAAGGTCTGGCTATTATAAAAATACTGTAGAATTCACTAAACCGGTCATTATCAAGGTAGAAATTGATCCTAAAAATGCTAAAAGGATATCCTTTTTACATAATGTCCCTTCTAAAAAGGGTATTACAGAATTTGCCTGATGTGCTATCTATTAATAAAATTCCATGCTCATCAAGGAATTCTTTTGCTATGCTTAAACCTTTAAAATGAAAGACTGGAAATGGCTTGCGTGAAGTGAAGATAAACCTGTCTGAAAACAATGCTGTTTTTTTTCTGCTGAGGAGTAATTATCCTGAAAATCTGCAGAGCTTCCATTGTGAAAATCACTAATCCCTCTAAAATAATGATTTGTAGTGACCCTCCAGAAGCAACTGAAGCGGCTCAATTTAATAACAAAATCCTCTCTGCCATCCCCAGTTTTGTCAAACTGGGAAATAAAAACCACAGCTTTGCTCTGGTTGCCTTTTTTTTTTTTCTTTTATAAGTGAATTCGATGCTGTTGTCTGATGGTCAGCCAGAGACTGAAATTCTCAATACAGCAGGGAGAAAGCTGTGGTGCAGACACAGAGGTGGATTAATTGCTTTCCTATTCTGGCTGGTTTAGAAACGTTTTCAAATCTTATTGAAATTATGTTTTTTTAAAAACGTCCTCTTGTGGCAAAACAAATCCATGGGATGAAAAAATTACAGTTCCCAGCAGCCTGTTCCCAATAGCTAATCATTCCTGTTTCTACTGGAGTTGATTTTTAATCACATGCACAGATGTGCCCAGAAACCAGGAAGGATTAGACCAGACTGAGGCCAATAGGTATCTTGTGGGGTGTGCTAGTAACAACAGTATAAAAGTGCTCCAGATTAGAAAGCTGAACAGCACACTGATCAGAGCTGCATATATGTGCAGTGTTTGGTGCCTTTATTACTTACATTTGTCACCAAAGTAGAGTCAGAATAGGAAGGAAATATTTGCAGCTGCTCTGATCTGTTAGTAATGGGTCGGGGCTGGGGTAGGGGATGTGCTTTAATAATTCTCTGTGGTGAGTGCTAGACTGGACAGTTTTTTCTCATTAAGCATCATGAGTAAGGTCTTTGGTCTCTAAAAGGAATCTCTTCTTAAGGAGTTTCACAGTTCTAGCATTTCTACCTAATCAGGAGCAAATTTAATTGTAACAGTTCCCTTTTTATCTAATTCTCCTTAGAATCGTTCACTGTATTTCTCCTGGCCGTGGGTTTTGATCTCTTTTATGCCATTCATTGTCCCCACCAACTTGGTTTTATAATAGTTCCCTGTGCAGTATGAGCTGTCCTTCCAAACAACCAAGTGTCTCTGTGTATTTATGGATAAGTGGCACTTTGGTTTGTGTGCATGCAGCCAACATAACCATAAGCTGCCACTGATTTCTAATTCTGTGATCAGGTCCTTTGTATCTGCCCAGAGGAGTTGGATTATTGAAGGAAATTTTGCCCACACTGGAATAATGTTTGTTTGGGTAACAAATTGTCTGTAATTTTTGAAATTCCAAGAAATATTAGAACTGCTATCCTCACATTTGGAGCAGCTGTCACTAAGAAAAGCCTTTTCCTGACGAAACATGACACATGGCTTAGAAAGTCAGATGTCTGATTCTGGGGTATAATTTGTGGGTAGCTCCTTGTTTGCTTGAAGAATATTGATGGAAGATGTTTAACTTTATTTGCTTTAGTTTTGTCCTTGACTCGGGAACTGGTAAAACCTTTCTTGACACTGAGAGCTGCTCCGTCTCCTCCTGTTCCACCCACATAATTCAACATAAATTGTTGTTTGCATTTAAATGATGTGTGAACGCCTTTTGTGAACAACGCTCACATCAGGTATAAATCCCACCATGACTTTTACTTTGGCTAAAGCCATGATTAGTTTACAAGATTTCAGTGGAATACAGGAAAGATGACTCCACTCAGATTACAACCAGGCTCTTCTGAACCAGTGCTCCGTGCAAGTTGGTATTTAGTGTAAGTAAACTCTTCGTGTGGTGTGATCAAGACAAAGCAAGAAGTGGGCAAAGCTAGTTTAGGAGAGGCATAAAAACGTCTGTTGGTTTGTGTGAAGGAGTCTGGCTGAATATTTTCATTGATACTCTTATGCATCAGCCTCTGGGCCAGCTGTCTTTGCTGTCTCTATTCTCCAAATGAAGCAGCATTTTCCAAAGTGCTGCCTGGTGTTTTAACAACAAACTTTGCTGTCTGGAGTCCTGAACCTTATTTTGGGCTTTGGCCAAGAGGCTGAGGGAGGCATTTCTCTCAGAGAGAGACACGATTTCTGAGCCAAAGAGCACAGCCTGAGTCAGTGCCTAAATATTTTCTGGTGTGCCCTGCTAACTCTGAGCACATCTCACCTTGCTTTCCCCATGCACAATGCATCTTCATCTGTTCTGTGCAGGAACAGAATCCCCATTAAAAAAAGACAAGTAAAATCAAGAGATTACAGAGCCAGATTTAAAAATACCTCTAAAATAGTTCAAGATCTTTACTGGTAAGAACTGGAGGCAGCTGTGTAATCCTCGAAGGCTGCTATTTTAAGGATAATTCCAAAAAGGGACACAGTATTGTGGCTGGTTTTCGTGAGGGTGATGTTCCTGGACTATTTTGGCTTGACAAGGCTAAAAGGAAAAGACAAGAAAAAGACCAGTTAGAAAAGCTGTTGCTGTTCAGACTTCCTTGTGTTTGTGTCTTTAACAGGTTTTTGAAATGTGTACTTCAAAAATATTTTAACTGGTTGTTTTTAACAGAAGTGATTGGAATCCCCTGTACAGTAATTACTACTGATTTTCATGCCAAATGCAGAATATTCTTGGGGGAGAGTGTGGGGGTGTGGTGTGTATATGCATATATGCATACTCCTCTCTTCTTCCCCTGTAAGGAAGTGATGAATCAATGAGTGGAATGACATGCTCGCTGAAAATCTCCCAGGTACATAACCCACGTAGAACTAGATCCTTCATCCTAAATATTTCACACGGAAAAGAGTGGAAATAATTTCATATTTTGCTGTAATTTTTAATTGATTTGGAGTAACTTCATCCTAAAAATGCACTCAGTAAATACACAACACGGTCACAGAACATGATTGGTGTGTGTACAGCTTTTTCCTTGTGAGGTAGGGAACAAGCAGTCCTTTTTCATTAATAGCTATACCAAACCTTAAATAGCTCAGTAACTAAAGATAATAAAAGTAATAATAAGTATGTTGTTTGTGAATAAGCATTGGAAGTGGTATAAGAAAGCTTTGCAATCTTTGACGTATTTTGTGTATTTCCTCAGCTTTTTTCCTGTGGGGAAAAAAAAATATATTTCTGAATAGCACTCCAAGGGGGTCATCAGCTTTGGCATCACAGGGACACTGCCACTGCTGGCCAATCTGCAGTGCCAATAACAACTGGTCTGGCTGCAAAAAAGATCACTGAAGATTTTGTGCTTGTTTTCACAACCATTTAGCATCAGGTTTTACTTTATTGCCAGGGACTTTTATCGTTCAGTGTCCTAAAGTGGTAAGCCTGTAGTAAATGCTGGGATGGAGTACTCTCTGTATGTTTCTGGTGTTGCACAGTCTTCCCTTTAAAAATAGGGATTTAAGCTCCTCCTTCTCTTGCTGTTCCATTGCAGGGTCGCCAATACCTGTGGGCATCGATGTGCAGGTGGAGAGCATTGACAGCATATCTGAAGTTGACATGGTGAGTGGGACTGGAATAAAGGATTTCAGTAAAAATACAGGGGGGTCAGAAACATCCAGATGGATGAAATAGAATAATGTAGGTAAAGAAAGCAAACCCTAAAGAGCACATGCTTGCCTTGAAGCATGCACTTAAACTTGTACGTGTTGAATTTCTCCCTGGGCCAGAGGAACTGCTCAGAGTGGGCAGTGCTCTGGTTTGAAAACTCCAACTATTCAATAAATATCCCTGGGCTTCCATGGGAGTCCTCAATACTCTGCACTTCACATGATGAGGCTTCATGTCCTTTGCTTCTTTTGCTTATGCAAATCTGAATATTCCATAATTGTGGCATGGGTGGAGCTGTGATCATAACAAATAGAAATAGAAACATCAGTTCCAGAAATGGTCCTGGGAAGGAGACACACTCCCCTGCAGTTAGGGCCTGCAGCCCTGGAATGCAGGCGGTTCATTCCTCAGCCCAAATTGTCACTAATAATGTCAGTATGAACTCCTGCACTCCTTTACAAACCTACCCAAATCATAAAATCATATTACAGGGCCATAAAATCATATTACAGGGGAAGATCTAAGTCTCTTCACAGTATTCTTACCAGAAGCAATTGTTCTATTGAGATAAATGATGTCTGCCTAATAATACAAAATTTATGTAGGTGAACACAGAGCAGTCAGGCTGTGCAGAAGCTCACGCTGGGTTTACAGCATCCTCTCCATCTCTTCCCACATGTATATTTGCAGTTGAGATGTTTCTCTAAATAGGATGATAAAATATTTGTAACAATCTTTTATATTAAAAAAATACTGTAGTTATTGCAACTATTGTAAAATCTAATTGCTTACTCTTATGAATGTCATCATATTGTTTCTTTATGATGCATTTAATTCATAAATGTACAAATATAACCCCTGTACAATATTTGTACAAAATGTGCAGATTTATGGATTTTAAAAATTGGCCTACTGCTCATGAAGAACTCCAATTAATCCCTTTGTAAAGGAGCCATAAAGGAACCACTGTCCATTCTTGGAAAAGGTTGTAAAGGTTTCCAGAGGAAACATTTTTCCATTTATCTTCAGTTGGTTTTAAAGCTTCTTTATCACTGCACAGCTGGTCCGATCCAGAAGAACACTGAAATATGCAGAATTTTTATCTGAGGATAAATGAAGTCTGAACCTCAGACTGAGACACCAGGGACAAGGCAAACAACCGAAATCTCAGCAATATTCACATTCAAACTCATTGAGTGGTGCTTGATTCCTCTCATTAAGGATCTTTCGGATAATGCCCAGAGAAGAAATTGATCCTTTGCAAGAATTGATTAATTTGTAGTGTTTTCTGTTGCACTTGACTAAAACAAGCATTGTCTCCTTTTATTTTTAATGAAACAAAGGACTTCACAATGACTTTATATCTCAGACACTACTGGAAGGATGAGAGACTCTCGTTCCGTAGCAACAAAAACAAAAGCATGACTTTCGATGGGCGCCTGATAAAAAAGATCTGGGTACCTGACGTGTTTTTTGTGCACTCCAAAAGATCTTTCATCCATGATACAACTGTGGAAAACATCATGCTCCGAGTGTACCCCGATGGCAATGTCCTCTTCAGTCTGAGGTGAGGAAATACCCTTCCCTAAGAAAATCCATGGCTGCAGTTGTCATGGATGGGCTGCATTTGAAGTTTCTGGAAATAATTGCAGTTAAGGTTCTCGTACTGGACTGGCATTAATCCCCTGGCAGCACATAATGGGAAAGTGGTGACCAGTGTGCCAGTGGGAAAACAAATTTAGGACTGACAACATATTTTTCGATCATTCAGATATTGTTTCCTGTCAAGGGAGTTTATCAAGTGTCAATCCCTTGCCAGTGGTTCTAGCAGTATTGCTGCTGAGTACAGTAAAGCCCAAAATTATTAGCAAAGGAAAAACCACGGTTTTGGTTGTTTGGGGTTTTTTTTTAACCTGAATCTTTAAAACCTGTTTTGGCTATTTTCAGCCTGGCTGACCAGTAAACATGCAGTGATACAAACCAGGGCTCTAGATAGGCACAGAGAGCAGATTCTTGGTGCTGATACCAGCAGCGTTGTGGGACTAAAAGGAACTGGAAAGTGAAACAGCAATTCCAGAACTGGAATAGCAAGGTCATTAATGTGTCTCCCTTCCCTCTGCATATTACTGCTTTGCTTTATGAAGGAAATTTGGATGATGTGACAGAAATAGTTTTAATTGGAGGAATTTCCCCCCTAGGATAAGGAACCTGAGGCCTGTGCATTGCAGAAATACAGTTTGTTACTAATTAGCCCAGTGCACAGTGGTGATATTTCATCCAGTCTGGACAGTTTGAAGATTTATGGAAGCATTTGAGATTGTGGCTGTGTAATAATTGTTCCAATAATTAATGAATTTATCTCCTCTCTCCTGAGGACATGCAGAAATCCTCACAACAACAGCTGCACACTAGTATAAAGCAGTGTATGTTCAAGAATCACACTGACAGTAAGGAACAATGAGGTGAAGTGTGCATTGTTCTGCTGTATTAATTTCCATTATTAATGAGAGGGAGGGATCAGAGGAACTATACCCCTACACTAAGGTTTATATCAGTGATTCTCCGAGTGAGAAGCAGGAAATGTTCCTTAGATGTTCCTTGAAACACCCTTTTTTGTATTGCCAGTTTTACATGCAGTCAGTAGATTATATTCCAGATACTTACATGCAATAAGTCTGCATATTTCAGAGCTTTTTTTCAGTGCCTGGTATCCAGGATTTTATTGAAGCAAAGTGAAACAAAAATCCACATCTGTTGCTAAAATAGTCTTTCTTTTCTTCTTGTTCTCCTGGTCCTTTATCCAACAGCTGAAGGATAGAAACAACATCCATAGTTGGAAGTCCTATGCAAGCCCCAGTCTTAGGATCTCATTTCAAGCCAGTAGAGTCTTACAGTTGTAAAAATTCAGCTACAGTGTGGTTACTGATCACAAGTTTCCAAAGGGCACTTGTATAACCAGTATAACCCTCACTGAAATTCCTGTAGGATTCCATCTGGGGAAAACTGAAAAAATTGAACTAAACCATCAAATGACATGCAAGCTGTGACAAGAAAGGGAAATCTGGCAATATTTACCATATTTAAGTATCTGCCCTTTGGAAGTTTGATTTTTTTTTTAATTGTTCTTTATTAAATACCAAGGGATATTTGTCCTCTAAACATTAGTGAAAAAGCAGGTGGAATGCAAAATAGTCTTTGCCTAGATTTCCTTAAGCTTTTTACAATATAAAGCATTTCATTTAAGAGGAGAGCAAGCATCCAGAAATTGCAGCTAATCTCTTTTTGCAATTAAATATTATAACCATTCTAGCTGGGAAAACAGCACTTGGAATGACATTTGCTCTAATCTGTAATATTATCTACTTCAGTCTATGAGAAATCAAGTCAAGAAATGTGAACTCCCTTTGTTAATCTTCGTAAGTGTAAATCTTCAAAGCAAAATGCGTGAAAGGCTAATGAAGGATCAGGCCAATATAGGGTTTAAAAATAAAATCTTAATAACAAAGACTATTTATGTTTAAAAAAGAAAGATGACCTCTCACTGATTTAACTTTATCTCACCATATTGAAGCTATTTTAGAAGCATCTAAAAGGGCAGAAAACCTCAATCAATAGCATTCTAAACAGCAGATTGGTTGGGGATCTCACTAAGGTGTGTGCACAGCTAAGAAAGTCTAAAATTTTCCATTTTATTCCTGGTTTTCTGTTCTCTTCTGCAGAATAACAGTTTCTGCTATGTGCTTCATGGATTTCAGTAGGTTTCCTCTGGACACACAGAACTGTTCCTTAGAACTGGAAAGCTGTAAGTTTAATTCCAAATTGTTCTTCACATGTGCATTCTTACCAGCATTCCATCTTGTGCATAATACCTCTTTCACTTATTTGGATGTGTGACCTGAACCCTTCA
Source organism: Oreocharis arfaki (assembly GCA_013398015.1). NCBI lineage: Eukaryota > Metazoa > Chordata > Aves > Passeriformes > Paramythiidae > Oreocharis > Oreocharis arfaki. The sequence goes on from VZRR01005502.1 coordinate 395,479, forward strand.
GCATGTACATATTGAACTGTAGTCAATTTGGGATCTTTCCAGAACTCAGTGAGCTTTGGGAAGGTAGAAAATCCATGATGCACCCTGCTTTATTTCCACTGGCTTGTTATTCTGAGGCCTAAATATAAAAAAATCTGTCAAAAAGCATGAGGGTTTTTTATTCTGAGAAAAAAAGTACAAATTAAAAGTAAAATAAAATGTCAATATTTGACTAATTGGAAAAAGGAAAATAGGTGCTTGTGTTACTGTGAAACATCTGCTTTTTCATCCCTGCCTCAGTTGTGAGCTGCTGGCAGGGCACAGGATGGGGCTGAACTTGGAACAAGGTGGAACATGGTCTTTGCAAACTGCTTTCGTGTCGACAAACTGACAAATTGGGGTGAAAAAAATGTCTCTTTGGGGTTTTCCCAGATTGGTTGAGTGGTCTCCTCTCCCTAAGAAAGGAAAGGGGAAGTAACTTTACTCCAGTAACTTCTCTAACTTCAGTTTCTGCTTTCTCACAGACGCATACAACGAGGATGATCTGATGTTGTACTGGAAACATGGCAACAAGTCCCTGAGCACAGATGAGCACATCTCCCTCTCCCAATTCTTCATCGAGGAATTCAGTGCTTCCAGTGGACTTGCTTTTTACAGCAGTACTGGTATAGTAAGCCCCTCTCCTTAGAAGAGAGAAGCACAGGATAAAATCATGCAGAATGTCTTTCACATTCAAATTCTTGGCTAATAAATGGCTGTGGCTGCTGAAAGATCATTCGAAATGAGGTCTTGTCAGTCTGGGGCATTGGTTCTCTTTGCATTACCCATGTAAAACTTTATTTTAGGAAAAAAGGCCATAATAATACTTGTGACTTTGTATCTGGCATTAAGAACCTGAAAAAAAATGCACAACAACCAAATACATGCTGTTATGAGCTCTTGCAAAATTGTGGTGCTTCTCTGAAAGCCATTGGAATATTGAATTTACAGGAATCTTTATGCCCTGGCTGTATAGAAAAGCTTGAAAATAGAAATCCTAAAGGGTCAGATAATAGAAAGCAAACAAGAGGAATTCTAGGGTGTTTTATTGGCTAAAATATCCTCATTTTTGGAGCTGTGCAATGTCACTAAAAGTCTACTAACTGGAGGATTTTCATATGAGACCATTTATCACCTATTCAGGTCTAATTCGTGATTTGCTTAATTTTCCTTGTTTGTACATAAAGTTGCAGGGAAAGAACCCCTTTATGTGAGTGCTACATAGTTTAAATTCAGGTTAATCTGCCCCAGGCAAGTTTTTATTTCTCTCTATAGATCTTGCTCTATGCTTTCTGGCAAACTGCACAAGGCCTTAGGATTTTATTGTAGTCTTGATTTCATGCAAGGTGGGGTTTGTTTGTCTTGTATTTTACATGAAATTATAAATTTTGAAATGCTCCTCTATATAAGTAGTCTAACCATATGTTTTTAACCAGAGAAAACAGCACTCTTTCTATCGTCCTTTACAGTCGGAGTCAATTCATTTCAGTTTGGATATTACCCTTTATATGAAAACAGATGAATAAAAGAGAAATGATTCCATTTAATATGATGAGGTGCACAACACTTTGGGAAAAAAAGCCTTTTAGGAAAGCAGCAGATAGATTTATTTGGTGTATCTTATTTACAAAAGTTACTTTATTTTGTATTCAAAAAAAGGCCATTCAAGTTTGTGGTGGCTGCGACTGAATGCAGAGATTCCAGTTGAAATTATGATGCAGCCTAAGCAGTGAGGAATTCACAGCTTGATAAGGTTCTTCACCCTTATCTCCTGCTCCTGTATGAGCTAAGAACACAGCTCCATCTTTCAAGAGCCACTGTCATGTGAGAGGAGGGCGAGTGATACCCTGCTATCATAACTGTGCCTCGCTGAGAGCTACACCAAATTTGTCCTTGTTGCAAGAAGGAGACTGGGATATTTTCCACCAAACCGGGTTCCAGGAGCTCAGCTGGCTTCTTTCTGCCTTGCTGTTTTCACTGAAAAGCACTTGTGCAAGCAAACAGAGCCTCGTGCACAGCAGTGCACCCTCACAGTGCCCCTGCACTCAGGGCTTTGCAGCACCCTCACAGCATCTTTGACCTTGCAGATTGTAACTGCTGAACACTTCACGTGCAGAGGTTCTGAGACTGAGCTTACTCAGCAGCATAAAGGTGAAAGGAAAGACTTTTTTAAAATCACAGAGACCGGTGGGAAGTACTTGAGTAATGGTTGTAGCATACCTGTAAAGCAGAATGCTGTGCTTTTTAGACTTACACTTGTCTTTGGCTTTGAGGTTTTGTTTTGATCAGGACGTTCCAGTTTCTCTTTTATTTTGTTTATTATTGGAAGAAAATTTACCCTCCAAGTAAATAATAGTGGAGAACAATCAGCACCACTCTAATGGGAGTCATCATTCTCACAGAGCAGCTTTCTGCACTTTCAGGTTCTGCATATCCCTCCCTGTGAATCTCAGTGAACAACACCCGTAGTATTTAGGCTTTTGGAGTTCCCAGACCTCCAGAGGACCAACAATTTAAATCCATTTTAAAGACAATGATTTTTGAAACAAAAAAACCTTTTCCACAACTGAAAACACAGTAGAGTGTTTAATATTATTTAGGGTTCATTTTGATACGTTCTTTTCTATAGAGTCACTTGTTGTGATGGCAGGACTGCTCCAACACAGGCTCATGAATGCCTCTGTCTGTCCTGGACAGGCAGATTCTGTGCAGCCACCCACTTCTACCTTTTCACTTCACTGTAACCTGGTTTCCCTTCCGTGGCAGGAGGTACAGCACGGATGCAGTGCTGCACAGGCAGAGCATGCCCCAAAATTCACTAGATGGCACCCTGTCCTCTGAAGTGAGTGCTGGGCCGGCAGGCAGGCGGCTCAGAGCGAAAAAAAAAAGGATGGAAAGGCTGCTTCTTGTCAGATATTTGTAGCAGGCTGCTTTTCAGGGAAGGCAGGGTGTTGGCATCACTGGACAATTGTATCCTGTCTATTCTCCTGGCAGTTCCACTCAAAGTCGGTTTAATTTTTTCAATTTCCCAACCTCGGTTGTAACAGAGTATTTTATACATGCAGCCATGACCCTTCACTCCCATAAAGGAGGGAGGATGGACAGTTTGTAAAGCACAGTGTAAAACTAAGGCGGTGGCAAGATTTCTGAGGCATTTCCTACTCCTGCTGTGGATACACCGCTCCTGCCAGAAGGAAGGGCCAGCAAACAGCTCACAAACAGCACAGCTCTCTTCTCTTCTCCCCCAACCTGTTCCTCTCCCTTTTTTCCCCCAACAGGTTGGTACAATCGACTTTTTATCAACTTTGCACTCCGCAGACATATTTTCTTTTTTGTGCTACAATCCTATTTCCCAGCCATGCTGATGGTGATGCTGTCTTGGGTTTCCTTTTGGATTGACAGAAGAGCCGTTCCTGCCAGGGTGTCACTAGGTAAATCCTTACTGTGTATTCTTTGGGGAGTACAGAATGCAGAGGGGAGGGTTTGGAGGTACCTCAGCTCCTTATTTACACGGGACATGAGCAAGAATATCAGGTAATTGCCTGAACAGACAGCACTGTTATTACCACTGTTGTCATTACCTGCAGTCAGTCTCTACATTTGCAAAGGGGATGTTTGTTCAGACTGGCTTTGCTATATTTGGAAACAGCTCTCACACCACAGAAACAAAAAAGGGATGATTCTGCAGATTTCCTGATGTAGAATTTTACTTAATTGCAAAACCTGGTTTTTCCTTCCCTCTTCCCAGCAAAGTAACAAGTTGTAGCAGGCAGTCAGATCCCTCCCCAAATCCATGGATCATTAGGTGTAGCACAATCTATGCAAAAGCTCTGCAGCTCTTCGTTTTCTCAAGAAGCATTTGTTATCTTCCTACCAGCTTGGAGACAGTTGCCTGTGTGGCAAAGCCTTTCATTGTTGGACACCTTAGAGATGTTTGCTTTGGTGTCTTAGCTGTGCAAGGCACACAATCTTCTGTGGAAGCCGAAGAGTAAGCTGGGCAACTTCCTGCTCTTGCAGTTTTAGTTCTGAACAACTCATCTTAAGAGAAAAGGACACATTACAGCAGTTTTTATAGAAGTTTATTTTTTTTTTCTCAGTGGCAAATCAGTGGATGCCACTTCAATACTCTCTTTGTTGTGAATATAATGCTGATGGCCTTGGAATGAGTACATTTTTATAAAAATTAGGATCTCTGAAGATCTGATAGGAATTTTTAAAGATATCTGATGCAACCATAATGCATCTGAGTCCTGCAACTGTCATTTTAAAATAAAGAAGCTCCTGTTTCTTCTTCTCACTGATGCTGGTCCCAGAAGCCAACTGTATGTTGCCGTATTTCTTAGACAAGAGAAAAAGCCTTCAATTTTCTCTGTAACTAAATCAATCTAGAAGAAATGGGACTGTAGCCACTCAGGTCCCTTTCTATTGGCACAGTCTAAAGCTATTAATTCATGACATATGAATCTATTTGTTAATCTGAAAACAAATTATGGTACCTCCTAGCTACTTTTATCAATGCATCTACCAATTCCTTTTATTTAGAAGAGATTTAAGTTAATCTTCAAAAATAACTTCTTAGTTCTCAGTAGGCCATTTTTAATGTTGTCAAGATAGTTTTGCTGATCATATTCTTTATGTATGGATTTCTGCAGAAGGTTATGCATCAGGAGTTCTATGAATAAAGCACATTTCATTAGCATAATCATACATAATTTATAGCAAACCTTAACAACAAAGTTTAATAAGCCTAGCTCCTTAGCCTAGAGTACATGGTATTAAATAAATTGATTTCCTCTTATACGGTGTATTTCAAACTCCATCCTTCAACCTAAGGAGCCTGCAGAGAGGGAGGGGGAAAACTCTTGTGTGTTCCAGTGGACTTGAATTAGTGTAGAGCTGGAGAAGGGCTACAGAGACACAGATGACAGTGCTGCCTCACAGATGTCAACATGTTTTCACTTCCAGAGTCACACTGATTTCTTTAAAAGCAGGGCCTGAGTTGGGTGTTGTTTTTTTTCCCTGAGCTGGAGCAAACCAAAATGAGATGAACAGCTGGTGTAAGAGCAGAGATTGAAAAGATGAAGGTGAAATTCTGGTGACACTGAGGCAAACAATTTTTTTTCTTAGTTCCAGTGGCTGTAGCATTTTTAGGCTAGATTGTTTTTAGAGAGCTGTGGAGTTTTAACAGGGACATAGAGGCTGATACATGTTCTCAAGAAGTACAATTTGAGAAAGGGTTGGGAGGGAAAATGGTGATTGTTTAGTGATTCTCCTGGACAAGAAAATGTGCAGTGGTGACCCTGGCTCTGGGAGGTAAAGGACGACCACAAACCCGCTTTCACTTCTGTGGCAGTGCCCAAAGCTGTCACAGAAACGTGTTCCTTATGCTGCTCAGTGACCATTCAGAGCAGAGAGATGATTTACTGCTCTCAGTATTGTGTGTGATGGGTCCTTCATGGTTCACTCCACTTTTCAGAGCCCGTGTGAGGAAGTTAAAGGGGGTGTCAATCACACATCCTCACAAAGCTGTGCTGTCCAAGCAGTGGTGAGGAGCTAAACAGAACCAGCTGGCCAGTGCTGTGATAACCTCTCTTTTCTTTGGCAGGTATAACTACAGTGCTGACAATGTCGACCATCATGACAGGAGTAAGTGCCTCAATGCCTCAAGTGTCTTACATAAAGGCTGTGGATGTGTATTTATGGATCAGCTTCCTTTTTGTCTTCCTGTCAGTCATCGAATATGCAGCAGTGAACTATCTCACCACGATTGAAGAGAGAAAACAACTCAAAAAAAGGGGCAAGGTACAACCCTCTGTGTTTTGTTGCCTTCTGAAAGTGTCATGGAAGCCACAGGGTAATCCTGACACACCACTGTGATAACAGAACAGTAACAATCCCTCTCTCCACTCTGTATCTCACTTTTTTTTTCACTTGGATGGAGACAAAGCGTCCTCCTCTCTGAGATCCTGAGAAGGTCTGTGCTTTCTCTCCCTTCTCTTGTGGCAGAGGTTAGGGATATTTTTTTTGCCCCCTTTTTTCCCCCCTCAGAGGAATATAACCTTCCTTCCATTTTCAAATACCTATCAATCAAGGTATTTTTCCTGTCTCTGAAATAGACCTCAGCATGCCCTCATATGATATTCCTCCCTGTTTCCTGTTCCTTTTTTTGTCCCAAGACCAGATGAATGACATTTTTAGAAAAGTGTGCCTGAATCAGAAATAGACACGAGTTAAACATCTGCTTTCTGCGAAGCTCTCACTTAAAACCTTTCCTTGAAGAATATCCCCTCTGTAAACTCATTTGCTGGAATACCATGAGGGGAAGAACACAGAAAGGGTGCATATGTTGCTCACATGATTTGATAATCCCACCAAAAACCTACTCCCAGAAATGTCTGAAGTAATTTCCCACAACTCCAGCAACACAGACCTACATGAGAGAGTTTGATTCTTCTATTTCAGAAGCTGAGGCACGAATTGCCAGCCAGCAGCTGGCAATAATCAGGCAGACAAGTGTGTTTTATGACATTTGATGACATTTCCTTGCTCATCCCCTGCTCAAGGGGGCAGGTCCCACAGAGAGCCACACTGTGAGACAGCTCTGTTCTCCACATGCTCTCCACAGAGAGAACAACACTGAAGGGAAAGCTTGCTTTATTTCCTGTTTCATTCATTTATGACTTGCCCAAGTGGCTCCTGCTAGACACAGAGTAACTCTCCTTTGTTGCCAGGCTTCAGGAATGTACAGCATGGACGCAGTGCAAGCAATGGCTTTCGATGGATGCTTCCATGACACGGATGTGGACATGGACCTGACTCCCTTCCCAGACCCCTGTGAGGAGAATGAGACCAGGGCAAGTCAAACCAACATCTCCAATGCGGACACACCTCGCCTGAGGAGGAAGAGATCTCTGAAGGGAAACGTGGGCAGGATTATTTTACAGAACAATCATGTTATTGACACGTATTCCAGGATTATATTTCCCAGTGTATATATTGTGTTCAACTTTTTTTACTGGGGTTTGTACATGTGAACAAAAATGCTTATAAGCTAGACATTATTTTGTGCATGAGGGTTGCACCATACTTTGAAAATACTGCAACAGCAGTAGAGGAAAAGGTTAAAATTTTCCAGAAGAGACTTCTGCATCAAACCTGGGCTGGTTTGGTTAGCAGCAAAACTGTTCATGAAAAACCCTCACATGTGTGGGTTCTTTTCCAACCGGACTGTGCAGTGCTTCACCGCGGTGATCCCACGCACAGGATCCATGCACAGGTACCACAGGAGCTGTTTGCTCACTAAGGGAGCCCTTTGTCACCCCCTGAACAGACAGCAGCTCCCACCTGAGGTATTGCCCTGTCTCTGTCTGCACTCAGACCCTTCCTCTCGAATCAGCCTCTCTGTTCTTCACCTGTGCTCCATTTTGGTTGACAATCGGCACCAACTGCCTTGGGATAGCCTTGGGATAGCTCCTGTTCTTGTTTCACTTCCTGCATTTCAATTTTCCTGGGCAAACTGTGTGCACCTCAGCAGCCTCTGCACTTGGGTGGGCACCAGGGGAAAATTATGGCTTAGCAGTGCAGTAGGGACCAGCAGGAAGCAAGGCTGATGGGGCTTCATAGATTGTGCATCAACACCTCAAGAAAACCCCTCACCCTTGTCAGCTGTCCATGACTCTCCATGGAGTCTTTTTTTGGAGAAATTTGGCTCACCAGTCCCTGAGGCAGCACAGGAACAACATCCCAGACCCTATGCACTTGCAGCCACCCCCCAGGTGGATGAGCAGCATCCCCAGCAGAAGCTGTGCCCTTCACGTGTCACCCACACGCCTCTGCCTCACCTAGACCTGCTGTAATCACCTTTTTTCTGCAGAACCCTTTGGTTTAGAAACACAGAAACACAGACTTTGAGAGAGATTTTAGATGATTTTGTCAAGAGAACAAACCAACCATGCCTTCAGTTCTTCTGCTTTATGCTGCACGTGAACTTGGGGTTTTGCCTCCCTCCCTCTCCCTTTGGCTTTTGAGATTGAATGTTGTGAGGAGAAGCTGCACCTGCCCTTGCAGCAGTGATCCCCAGCACAGTTCCAGGAACTAAAAGGAAACAGCTGTGCCAAAACACAGACACATACAGGAAAACTGTCAGTCTCAGATGAATCCTGCGTGGAAATATCCTTAGGTTCAGGATAAAGAGGCTGAATTAAGGATGTTCAGGGATACACACAAAAAGTATTCACAGCTCCAGAAAAGAACCAAGATTACTTTTTCAACTTTCCCAAATAGGGAGCATTTTCCACTAAATTCCTTGGGTTCGTATGTCATTTAATGAGCTGAGTTTGTACTTACAAGGTCAGTTCAAAATGATCATTTGTGGTGGCAAAAAGTGTCACAAGGTAAATGCTTGGTCACTGCTTGGTCAAGTTTATTGGTCAAGGAAGTGAGAATAAATTTGGAAGCCTAAATCACTCTCTGGTTTCTTCATTTACTTTATTTTATGTAGTTACTTAATTTTTTTACTTATTTAATTTACTTATTTTTCTCACTCCTATCTTGTTTGTTCAGAGCATGGTGACATCTCTTACTTTTTCAAAGAGCTGAATTTGTCAAGCTCCCAGTTCCAGAGCTGGAGAAGTGGTGACACGGTGCCTGCTGAGTGACTGAGATCTCACAGAGTGTGTGGGACAGATCGCTGCCAAACAAATGTATCAGAGCTGAGACAGCTTTGATACTTTTCCAGGAAATCCTGTCATGGAAAGCAGAACCATACCAGGAGTGACAATGCTGGGAATGCAAAGCCAAAGGACACACAGGCTTCGGCAGCAGTAACAGCACACCAGACCTCAAGCTGAGCAAATGTATAGCGTAGCTGTATATAAAAATAAACCATCACAGCTTTGTTCCTGCACTGCCATTACGAGGCATCCTGCACAGATGTTCCAGACTGCCTGAGAAGATCCCATCTCGTTGCTCCAGATGTGGGATGTCTTCTAAGCTTCTCACATGAACTAATACAACATCATTGTTTTCACATAATTTTTTTCAATCTGCCCTATGAGAAGAAGTATTTGCTGTGTAGCCAGCAGTGAAGCCTCAGCCTCCAACGGAAAAAAATACTCCAAATAAGTTTCCTTTTCTAAATTCCTTGCAGGATTTGCAGCAGCAGAAGCCCTGCAGCACAGCATGCCCAAGCCCTGTGTAGGCTGCCCAGCAAACTGGCCCTCATGTGGAGGTGTGGAGGAAAAGAGATTCCTGCCTGCATTTACCTTCCAGACACGTCCTGAACGGGTGCCAGAGAGCTGCAGAGCTTGATTTTGATGTTACTCTCAGCTGGGAATGTAACCATTGGCCAAGGGTTCTCCTCACCCAGGGTACTACAGATCATCCAGTTCAACCCTCCTGCCCTGGGCAGGAATCCCTTTCATTTTCCCAGGTTGCTCAGAGCCTCATCCAGCCTGACCCTGAACACGTCCAGAGGTAGGGTCTCCACAAGTTCTCTGGCCAACCTGTTCTGGTGTCTTGCCACCCTCACGGTGATGATTTTTTTTTTTCCAATCTAACCCTACTGTCTTTTACTTTGAGACCATTTCCCCTTGTCCTGTCACTGCCTGCTCTTGTAAATGATGATGAAACTGCATGTTTTTAGAGCAAAGCTTATAATTTTCATCTTCTTAATGCAGTGACAGGGATGACATCAGGGTAAATCATGCTTAAAAAACCCCCTATTCTTTGTATAACTAGTAAAATATAACAACCAGTATTTAAACGAATTATTTGTTGTCTAGAGGGTGCTAGAGGGCTGGCTACAGCTCCCATGACCCTCCTCTGAAGTGCGTGTTAACTTCCTGACAGGTACGGTAATAAATACTTTCAGTCAATTTGTCTCTGTACACCAGCACGGAAGTCTTTAAAAAGCTGTTCACGAGTATTTCCCCATCCCTGCTGGTTTTGCAGCCAGTCCCAGGCGTGGGTTTTATATCCCACGACATTTACTGCGAGTTAAAGCACCGCAGGCATTATGTAAATACATATTTGCGTGAGTGTTCATCCTGATGGCATCCAAGCAGTTATGCTGAGGGTACTTGGTGGATTTTTGGAGCAGAAAGAACAGCTTGTCGTGGTTCCTGTGACCAGCTGAGGTGCAGGATGTGGCCTCGCTATTTTTAACATCTGCTGCTACACCCATTTGCAGTAAGAAAACGTCCTGTGGGTGTTAGTGTAGGTGATGCAAACTTTTTAAGTCCGGACAACTTCATTCTTAAAAGTTTTATAATTCTTCAAACTATCAGTACACAAGAACTTTGCTAAAGCAAAGCCTACCTAACTTTTATTCTTTCTGATGTCTTTAGCCAATGTAAACTAAACCATTAACAGGCCTCTTTAGTAAAGGTAATTAAAAATATTTCTGGAAGTTTTCACGTGCTCGGCGAGGATTCTAAAGATTTCTTTGAGGGAGCCTCAGAGGGACTCTGGAACAGGATTTTGGCCCGGGAAAAGATGGCGCAGCTAAAGCCAGGACACCGTTGTGTGTACGAAGTAAAATTTAATCATCTCAACAACTTCAGTGGAGACACTGCTGGGCTCCTGTTGGAATACGCACAGGAACAACACTGGAATAGCGCCGTGTTTCCTACCGGCCGCCCGGAAGCGCCTCCTCCCGTGACACCCAGCGCGGCAGCGACCGCCTCCCGCTTCCACCGGGCACATCCTGCGGCGGG